>QJPP01001427.1:0-146357 GCA_003996215.1 Jaltomata sinuosa
CCCCTTCTTCAAAAAGATTCGTCCTCAAATTCGAACCTTGTAAAAATATAAGAAGGACAAAGAAAAAACATATCCATATAGTATAAGGGTTAGCACATGGGTTATCAACCATACCAACTTTCCAAGGAGTCACACTTTTGAAATACAACCAACTATCCTTTGTGTCAAATAAGAGCAATGCATTATAGAACATACAAAGGATTCGACTATGAGAAATATGACGGAACAAAGAAACCTTCAAGGTCCTAAGACACAATTGCTTCCCTATTCCCATATAAGACCATACCAAAGGTGGTGTCACCATTGGTTCAAACACCCATGAGGGTTTATCAGGGCCATAGATATGAAAGACCCACATAGTTTTGATTACAAAGACAAATGGACCAACCTAAGAAATCCCTACCTCTATATAAAACAAATCCAATATAAACAATGACATCATCATACGCAAAAAGGTAGTAGAGAAAGATGTTACTTAAATGAACTTCATTCAAGGTGTGCCCACATATAGAATCACCCTTTGATCCACAAGCATTAAGGCCATCAAGAATTGGGTCACACAAGAATGAAGGGGTTATTGGAGAACATACACCCCTTTCATTTTGACCACTAATCCTTCCAATAGATGTACTATGATCTTCCAAGAAGAGAGTTTCATCTTTGGAAAGTGTGTCATCATACCATAGTGGATTTTCAGACAATTGATAGCCTTCAAGGGTGGATACACTTTCAACATTATAAGACAAACCACTATCTTCATCATTCACATTAGTCATGCCATCATTGAATAAGGGATTATCCCTAAGTTCATATTCTATCTCAAGATCCTCATAACAAGAACAAGAAATAAAATCAACACCGAAGAAATCACCTCCAAGTAAAGATCCTACATGACTAACTACATGACCAACTACATCATTACCATCACTAAATTGAGATTCATTTATTCACATCACACAAACTCCTCAATTAGTAGGTTATTCATTTATTAAAGCAAGTTGGTTCAACACCACAATGAACGCCTATTGGCTAGCATATTTCAAGCTCAAAAGAATCACACACATGATTATCATTCATTATAGCCAACTAGCGTCTTGACACCCCTATACATGACATAAATTTTCATCAAGTCATAAGTGCTAACACTAGGATGGACTTCAAAATCGATCTTTTACTAAGAAGAATCAATCAAGTCATCTATAGGAATTCAACTAGTGTTGGGCACTCACAACAAATGGCATCATCATCATGCACTAAGGTGTCATCAAGAATCACCACAAGGTAAAGGCTCTTTAAGCTCACACATATACAAGCTATCACTTACACTCAATTGGATACTAGCCACACAATGATCTTTTACCTTCAACAAAGTGTAATGTTTAGTTTTGTTACCTCGTAGCTCATCTGAATGATTATCTTCACCTTGGTTTCCAACATTGGAGCACAAATGCTCCTTTAGGAAGATTTTTAACACCTCTTAATTCTCAACATTTTGAGGTGCATTGCTAGGATTGCTTCCAAGAATACCTGCTATCAAGACAACTAGAGAAACAAGAAAAGTTACATGAGTTATGATAAGATTGTTACAACCCTCTCACATCACTCCACACAATCTCTCCTTTTCCCACTCTAGAGTTGTCACTTATCACACCCTTACTCCTCTCAATATTTTGTCTCTCAATTTCATTGGAGTTCGAATAAGTGCCAAGGATCCCTTATGAAGGATTAGATGATCCCTTCACTTCAAGCTTCCACTTTGGTGCACAAGGTGTGGATGTTTTGACTTTCATGTTTAACTCCTTAGTGTCATAATCACAAGGAGTAGCTTGCCTTGTGATAACAGAAAAACAACAAACAAGAAAGAAAGAAGGAAAAGATATGTGGATTAACAACTAGAAATTGAAATTATGGGCAACAAGGAACTTGATACCCTCACCTCCCAATTGATTTCAATAACTAAGAAATTAACCCTACTCAATCAACCAAGGAAACCAAATGAATTCCACAAATGGGTGACACTTTGATTAATTAAGCAAAAGAAGTTAACTAACAATTAGGAGAGTTCACCCTAATCACTCACTAATTCCTTAAGGGAATTAAACTAATCACTAAGATATCAACTACAAATTTAGAGTATCAATATTCAACATCCAAAACTAGTCTTCAAAATGAAGAAAAGCTACTACTTATACTAAGGAAATAAGAAGACATTGACTTTTTACAATATTACCCTTAATGAGGCAAGGGCCTTGTTTGGTTGTCTTCTTTATGAATTCTTGAATTTAAAGCCTAGCCATTTGCACAAATGGCCTCTTTTCTTCATCCACATCACTCCCACGAACTCATAAGCTTCCCTTTGCATGAACATCATATGTGTTATCTATGTCATCCATGCTCGTGTCAACCATGCTATCCATGCTAGTATCATCCTCTCCTTCTTGAAAATGATTTGTCCTCGAATCCAAACCTTAAAACAAATGAGAAGGACAAAAACCAAAACATCCTCAAAGCATGAGGGTTAGTACAAGGGTTAGCAATAATATCATCATGCCAAGGAGGCACAAATTTGAGGTACAACCAAATATCCTTTGCTTCCAATAAAAGCAACTCATCATACAAGGTGCAAAGGTTTTTGTTATGATAAACATCAAGAGACAAGGCAAATACAAAGGTCTTCGTGGCATCAATAATTCTAAAAGATGGTATCATATTTAACTTTGGAGCCATAAGACACAATTGTTTCATTGTCTCGCAAGAAGGCCACACCAAAAGTGGTGCAATCACCCATAAGGGTTCATTGGGGTCAAAGAAGTAAGAGACCCACATATCTTTGTCACAAAGACAATTGGACAAATCAAAGGAACCCCTACCTCTATAGGAAACAAATCTAATACAAACATAGATATCATCATATGCAAAGAGGTAGCAGAGAAAGGTGTTAAGCTCACTATTCTCATCTAAGGCATGCCAAAAGATAAGGACACCGGTAGATAAGAAAAGACATTTTAAGCACAAAATAACCCTCTCTAACAAGCAACTTTCCAAAGGAAAGAAGTGCACCAACAAAGGCATGCTACTAGAATAGTCTAGGGATCTATTGGGAGTCAAAACACTCCATGTCAAATAATACTCCCAAGGAGTTGGGGTCCCTCCTATCATAGAACCAAGCATGCTTCCAAGAGTTCCATTTGAAACTTCAACTTGTCCAACCCTATGAAGGTGACAAGGAGCTTTCAATATCCATGGACTCTCCCCATGGACTCTCCCAAAAATAATTAAGCAACTTAGCATCCACTCGAGGGTTCTCAATTGCAAATACACACTTTAAGGAAAGAATGTTAACAAGATGGCATTCACAATTTGGAACATAAGAGGACGAGATTAAGAATTTCAAGTACACTTCATTATTATTCCTCAAACAAACTCCCACAAAGAATGGATAAATAAATGGAGTCATGCTTTTAAGAATCCATCCTAAAACCTCAACTTGTCTAACCACATAAGTGTGACAAGGAGTAGAATACATAAATTAGGCATCACGAATGCACCGTGGATTTTTCCCAAACAATAACTATGGTTGGCATTCAAAACATGAAACTCACATAACTTAAGCATATCCAAAACTGATAACGGTCTCAATCGAGTGACTAAAATCGATACTGAAAACACGGAATTCAATAGCACAAAATAAAGATAGTGGAGAAATTAAGATGAGAATTAGAAGAAATTGAGATGAGAATAGAAGAAAGAAAGGCTAATTGAATCAACAATCAACCAAGGAAGAAGAGAACTCAATCAAATGCATGAGAAACCAAATTGAATCCACAAGATGATAATTCGATGATCAATTAAGCAAAGAAGATAACACAAGCAATTCGGGAATCCACCCTAATCACTCATTCTAAACTAATAATTGGAATTGAACCCAATCAATATCCTAACCTAAAATATCAAGTCTATTCAAGACAATTCAATCATCAATAATCTAAGTATGAAAATGGCTAAAGCAACTATTTATAGTTATTTCCTTTACACAAATAGCCTATTACAAAAATAGCCCAAAAGTGACTATTTTCGAAATAACCCATAAGGGCCCTTCTTGATTGCCCAAATGACATCTTGATCGCCCATGGCCTTGTACATTTGTTGCTCCATTGCTTTCTCCGGGCTCCAAGCTATCATCCATATATAAAAACCCCTCCTAATATGCTCCAAGCTAACCATGATTGTATCATCCTCCCCTTCTTCAAAAGGATTCGTCCTCGAATCCGAACCTTGCAAAAATATGAAAAGGACAAACAACAAACATATCCTCATAGCATGAGGGTTAGCACATGGGTTACCAACCATACCAACTTGCCAAGGAGGCACATACTTGAAATACAACCAACTATCCTTTGTATCAAATAAGATCAATGCATTGTAGAGCATACAAAGGATTCGACTGTGAGAAATATCATTGAATAAAGAGGGTGCAAACACCCATGAGGATTTACCGGGGTCAAAGATATGAAAGACCCACATAGTTTGGTCACAACAACAAATGGACCAACCCAAGAAACCCCTACCTCTATATAAAACAAATTCCATACGTACATGGACATCATCATATGCAAAGAGGTAGTAGAGAAAGGTGTTACTTAAATGAACTTCATTCAAGGTGTTCCCACATATATAATCATCCTTTGATCCACAAGCATTAAGGCCTTGCTCAAGAATGGGGTCACACAAGAATGAAGAGGTCATTAGAGAACATACACCCCTTTTCTTTTGACCACTAATCCCTCCAATAGACGTACTATTATCTTTCAAGAAGAGAGCTTCATCTTTGGAAAGTGTGTCATCATACCATAGTGGATTTTCAAACAATTGGTAGCCTTCAAGGGTGGCTACACTTCCAACATTATAAGATACACCACTATCTTCATCATTCACACTAGTCATGTCATCATTGAATAAGGGATTATCTGATAACGGTCTCAATCGAAAATGATCAAAATCGATATCGAAAACACAAAAACAAACAATACAAATTGAAGATAGAGGGATAGATTAGGAAAAGGGATGAGAATAGAAGAAAGAAGGGCTAATTGCATCCACAATCAACCAAGGGAGAAGAGAACTCAATCCAATGCCCGAGAAACCAAATTGAATCCACAAGATGATAACTCGATGATCGATCAAGCAAAGAAGATAACACAAGCAATTCGGGAATCCACCCTAATCATTCGATCTAAGCTAACAATTGGAATTTAACTCAATCACTACCCTAAGCTAAAGTAACTAAATATCAAGTTTATTCAAGACAATTCAATCATCAATGATGTAAGTATGAAAATGGCTAAGGCAACTATTTATAGTTATTGCCTTTACACAAATAGCCTATTACAAAAATAGCCCAAAGGTGACTATTTTCGAAATAACCCATAAGGGCCTTTCTTGATTTGCCCAAATGACATCTTGATCGCCCATGGCCTTGTACATTTGTTGCTCCATGGCTTTCTCCGGGCTCCAAGCTATCATCCATATATAAAAACCCCTCCTAATATGCTCCAAGCTAACCATGATTGTATCATCCTCCCCTTCTTCAAAAGGATTCGTCCTCGAATCCGAACCTTGCAAAAATATGAGAAGGACAAACAACAAACATATCCTCATAGCATGAGGGTTAGCACATGGGTTACCAACCATACCAACTTGCCAAGGAGGCACATACTTGAAATACAACCAACTATCCTTTGTATCAAATAAGATCAATGCATTGTAGAGCATACAAAGGATTCGACTGTGAGAAATATCATGGAATAAAGAGGGTTCAAACACCCATGAGGATTTACCGGGTTCAAAGATATGAAAGACCCACATAGTTTGGTCACAAAACAAATGGACCAACCCAAGAAACCCCTACCTCTATATAAAACAAATTCCATACGTACATGGACATCATCATATGCAAAGAGGTAGTAGAGAAAGGTGTTACTTAAATGAACTTCATTCAAGGTGTTCCCACATATAGAATCACCCTTTGATCCACAAGCATTAAGGCCTTGATCAAGAATGGGGTCACACAAGAATGAAGAGGTCATTAGAGAACATACACCCCTTTTCTTTTGACCACTAACCCCTCCAATAGACGTACTATCATCTTTCAAGAAGAGAGCTTCATCTTTGGAAAGTGTGTCATCATACCATAGTGGATTTTCAAACAATTGGTAGCCTTCAAGGGTGGCTACACTTCCAACATTATAAGATACACCACTATCTTCATCATTCACATTAGTCATGTCATCATTGAATAAGGGATTATCCCTAAGTTCATACTCCACCTCAAGATCCTTATGACAAAAATTAGAAATGGAATCAACACCCAAGGAATCATCACCTCTAAGTAAAGATCCTACATGACTAACTACATGACCAACTATATCATTACCATTACTAAATTGAGGTTCATTTATCACATCACACAACTCCTCAATTAGTAGGTCATCATTACAAGAAAGTTGGTCAATACCACAATAAAGACTAGTTGGTAGCATATCAAGCTCAACAGAATCACACACATGATTACCATCATTATAGCCAACTAGCATTTGACTACCCCCATTACATGACAATACATTTTCACTCAAGTCACAAGTGCTAACACTAGATGGACTCAAATCGATCTTACTAGAAGAATCAATCAAGTCATCTATAGGATCAACTAGTGTTTGGGCACTCACAACAATGGCATCATCATCATGCAACAAGGTGTCATCAAGATCATCACAAGGTAAAGGCTCTTTAAGCTCACACATATACAAGCTATCACTTACACTCAATTGGCTACTAGTCACACAATGATCTTTTACTTTCAATAAAGTGTAAGGTTTAGCTTTGTTACCTCGTAGCTCATATGAATGATTGTCTTCACCTTGGTTTCCAACATTGAAGCACAAATGCTCCTTTGGGAAGCCTTTTAACACCTCTTGATTCTCCACATTTTGAGGTGCTTTGCTAGGCTTGCTTCCAAGAATACCTGCACAAGTATCAAGACAACTAGAGAAACAAGAAAAGTTACATGAATTAGGATAAGATTGTGACAACCCTCTCACATCACTCCACACAACCTCTCTTTTTTCCACTCTAGAGTTGTCACTTATCACACCCTTACTCGTCTCAATCTTTTGTCTCTCAATTTTATTAGAGTTTGGACAAGTGCCAAGTATCCCTTGTGAAGGGTTAGATGATCCCTTCACTTCAAGCTTCCACTTTGGTGCACAAAGAGTAGATGCCTTCACTTTCATGATTAACCCCTTAATGCCATCCTCACAAGGAGTATCTTGCTTTGCTTCTAATGGAAACTCCTTTGGTTCATCTTCATGAGGAATCGTTTTCTTCATCATCTTTTGTAACTCCTCGGGCTTAAGATTGGCAACCCATCGAATGATCTTGTCAACTCCTTTTTGTATGGCATCCCCTAATTCTTTAATTCTTAAAGATTCAAGATCCCTCACTGGAAGGGGCTCATTTGATTTCACTCTACTTTCATATCCCTTTGATCCTTCCATCCTACCTCCAACACCATTTCCATATTGAGAACAAGACACATTGAAATTAGGATAAGAAGCACGAGACATAGTAGTTCTACAAGTAGGGAATGCACATTTTCTCTTGCTCATTAGATGACTTTCACTTGTACCAACATACCCACTCACACCACTTCGACTAGGATAAGTACCACAAGAAAAGGCATACGAATATTCTCTAGCTCCATCGGTGTTCTCATCACAAGACTCATAAAGTATGTGGGAGGAAGAACTATACCTCAAGTCATTTTCATCCTCATAGTAGGTAGGGTGAGATTCCTCATATTCTCCATCATCATCATAGGAATCATCACAAGGTTCTTCTACCCCACCATCTTCATCATAAGATACTTCTACTCCTTCATGTTCATCATAAGAGCCATAAGCCCCATTCATTTCACATCCATCTCCGAAGTAGTAGTTCTCATCACCATATGGCTCAAAATCATGGCTATTATCATAGCCTCCACAATCCCCATCATCATCATACTCATAGCCTCCATTGCTACAAGCATAGTCTCCCATTTCATCATCATAAGGATCCGAAGCTATAGAGGACATACTTCCTTATAGCTCGTTTTGTACCTACAAAACTAGCAAACAAGTTAGTAATAAAATCCTCACGCCACTCTTTAAGTGAACTCTCAACTCACCTTCTATGGCTTCTTTCCCAAATTGATAGTGTTACTAGTTTTGCTCAATCAATTCAAGGTTATCTATCCTTGTGGAGGAATGGATCTTTGTGACTCTTGAAAGAAGGACGACTCAAATAAAACTAAAAAGGACTTGAATCAAGAAATTATCTACGAAATGAAATGAGAAAAGTTGAAGAAAAGAAGCACGAAAGAAAACGAACTCAAAAAAAACTAACAAAAGTAGAAAAGTTACTTGTGTTGCTTAATTTGAAGGATCAAAGAAGTGATTTGATGTTTTAAAACTAGTTAACAAGTAATTAAAGATGTTAATTAGTTGTTAAATAGTGGAGAAATAGAAGTAAAATGAGTGTAGAAGAAGAAATTTGAAGTTTGGACACTTAGAAAAATTTTGAGGTCTTAAGAGTTCCAACACTTAGAAAAATTTTGGGGTCCCAAAATTTGAAGCATTCTGTCCAAGTTTGCAAGTGTGCATTTCAGCCCCCAAAACTTTTTCTAAGGGGCAGATTTGGTCCTTTGAATTTTTTTTTTTAAATTCCACTTGTGGACCCAACAAACATCTTTGACTTGGAAAAGTTGGATTAAATGTACCTTTTGGCTTCTTCTTCTTCAAAATGTTCTTGATGAATATCAAAAATACCTAGAACACCAAGAACACACTAAACACCAACACCTTCAAATCAACTCAGAATTGGCTCAAATTTTAGGATTATCTTCCCCTCGACTTAGGGAACAAACCTCAATAGTTTTTAAGCTCCAATTTCTCCCCAATCAAAAGACCCACTTTTCAAGTTTGCAAGTTTTCAAAACTTCAAAGTCCTTCAATGGCAACTTCACTTCTACAACTCCAAATTGAATATAATTTGAAATCTAGACTCAAAAAACACTAGGGAACAAGAATCTAATGTCAAAAACAAGAAATCAAACAAGAAAATTTTCGGATTTTTTTTTTTTTGGATAATTTTTTTTTTGAACCTAAGACCTAAGAATTGATGGAACAACTCTTAAAACCTAAGCTCTGATACCAAATGATAACGGTCTCAATCGAGTGACTAAAATTGATACCGAAAACACGGAATTCAACAGCACAAAATAAAGATAGTGGAGAAATTAAGATGAGAATTAGAAGAAATTGAGATGAGAATAGAAGAAAGAAAGGCTAATTGAATCAACAATCAACCAAGGAAGAAGAGAACTCAATCAAATGCATGAGAAACCAAATTGAATCCACAAGATGATAACTCGATGATCAATTAAGCAAAGAAGATAACACAAGCAATTCAGGAATCCACCCTAATCACTCATTCTAAACTAATAATTGGAATTGAACCCAATCAATATCCTAACCTAAAATATCAGTCTATTCAAGACAATTCAATCATCCAAAAACTAAGTATGAAAATGGCTAAGGCAACTATTTATAGTTATTGCCTTTACACAAATAGCCTATTACAAAAATAGCCCAAAAGTGACTATTTTCGAAATAACCCATAAGGGCCCTTCTTGATTGCCCAAACGACATCTTGATCGCCCATGGCCTTGTACATTTTTTGCTCCATGGCTTTCTCCTGGCTTCAAGCTATCATCCATATATAAAAACCCCTCCTAATATGCTCCAAGCTAACCATGATTGTATCAAAAACCAACCATGAATACATTGGAGCTATATCATCACTCTCATGATAGGGTATGAGGTCATACAATTTCCAAAACCTACCTACCATAGGAAAAATGTCATCATGACTCCAAGGATTGCTTGGAATAAAAGGGGAAGGGTACATACCTCGAAGACGGGCCTTTGAGTGTGCATTCTTGTGCACCACACTTGGTTTCCCAAAGCTTTCCCTCCAATGCATCATTTTGGACCCATATACTTGGTCCTTGTGTTTCTTCTTAAGAGTTGACTTGCTAGGTAGCTCCATTATTAGGCCTTCAACCCTGTGTTCATGAGGGACTTTGTTCAGATCCTTTTTTAGAAATATTTGTCCATGAACCTGCAAAAGAGAAGGGATGGTACTAGGCAAAATGCTAGCACCATGGTTAGTAGGTAATAGGGGATTGGTATTGGCAAGTCCCACAATTAAGTGTTCCTTGTGCACCTCTTTTAAGTCACTTCTTGGATCATCAATCTCATACAACTTTACTTCTTGAGCCAATTCTTTCTTCTCCTTTTCAAGTTCCTCTCTCTTAAGTACTTTCCGAAGCTCCCTCATTATCTTGTAGTCCTCACTCACTTGATAGGGTGTTAAAGGTACAAGAATGTGCCTTCGTCCTCCAAATACAAATGAGTATTTGTTGGACTACACTTGATATCGAACATCCCTACCGGCTAGCCAAGGTCTACCAAACAACAGTAGTCCTCACTCACTTGATAGGGTGTTAAAGGTACAAGAATGTGCCTTCGTCCTCCAAATACAAATGAGTATTTGTTGGACTACACTTGATATCGAACATCCCTAGCGGCTAGCCAAGGTCTACCAAACAACATATGACAAGATTGAATGGGCAAAACATCACATAACACCTCATCTCGATACTTTCCAATGCTAAAATTCACGACCACTTGCTTGGTTACCTCTACTTCATAATTCTCAATGAGCCATTGAAGTGTGTATGGATTGGGGTGTCTTTGTGTAGGAAGTTTCATTCTATCAACCATAGTGCAACTCACCACATTAGTACTATTCCTACCATCAATGACCAAGGAATGTACCCAATCCATCATCTTGAACCTTGCATGAAATAGGTTCACACTTTGATCAAGTTCCTCTTTAGAAAGATCCCCCATGATTCTCTTTAGATCACAAGAAGAGTTCAAACCCTTCTCCAATTGCTCATCAACAACATTTGAGGTTGCTTCATCATGCCTAACCTTAGGCTCATCACAACCATTCCCAACCTCATACTCTATCACATTTTTAGCACAAGGTCCATCACACAAGATAACATTTGACCTCTTTTGTGGACAATTTCTAGCAATATGTCCTTTACCTTGACACTTATAACATCGAATGATAGAAGGAGAAGAAGATTTAGGTATATCATGATTACCTCCATAGGCTTGGTGTTCCCCTTTTGTGTTGTAGTTAGCTTGAATAGCTTGACTACCTTCTTGGAACATTGGAAAACTCGCCATGTTGTCACCCATCCCATGATTTGGAACACCTTGACCACCATATCGATCACTTCGGTCTTCATACCTTCCTCCTTCATTCCTATGGTATCTCCACTATCCCATTTTCCTTGACATCTCATGCCTCAGTTCATACCAAAGCCTTCGGGTCCTTCCCATAACTCATTCGGGCTAACCTCTTCACACATTTCATCATAAAGAGGGTTTTCATAATATATATCTTGGTAGGGTACTTGTGGGTAGTGTTGTTGGGTTGGAACATAAGGTACATGCAAGGATGCATGTGATATAGTTTGTGGAGGTGCTTGGCTTCTATCTTGGTTTTCCACAAAAGGACTCCTTTGTGGTGGATGATATGGTTGTGTATTTGGATGTGGGGTGACTTGCCTATCATAGCTTGGGTTCATTCAGAATGTAGTTTGAGGGTAGGTTTGGTTCCAATTTGGTTGGGGGTAGTATAGGTTGTATTCTTAACCCGAGGTCCTTCTTGTTTCTTCACTTTGACTTGTCATAAGGAACCTCTTTTCAATCATACTATCCATTCTTTTCACCCTTTCCTCCATACCTCCAAACCTCCCATTTGTTTCAACCACCCTTTCATTCATATTGGTCACCCTCCTTGACACATTGAAATTCGTCCCCATGTTGTTCACCAAGCTCCTTCCTCCATGGTTTTAAGGAAAATGATTAGACATTGTACCTACAAAAACTCAACAAACAATATTAGTAGAAAAAAGCCTCACATCACTCGTATGTAAACTCTCAACTCATCTTCTATGGCGTCGTCTCAAAATTGGTAGTGAACTAGCTCCACTCAATCAACTCAACGTCACCTATCCTTTGTGGAGGAGTGGATTTTTGTGACTCTTGAAAGAAGGACGACTTGAAAGACTCTAAACGGAACGGACTTGAATCAAGAAATTAATCAACGAAACAAGACAAGAAAAGAAGGAGGAAGAAGCACGAAAGAATTCGGACTCAAGAATTAAGTAACAAAAAGTAGGAGAAACTACTTCTTGTTGCTTAATTTAGAGAATCAAAGAGATGATTTGATGTTTTAAAACTAGTTAACAAATAATTAAAGATGTTAATTAGGTGTTAAATAGTTGAGAAATCGAAGAGAAATGAGTGTAGAAGAAGAAGTTCCAACACTTAGAAAAATTTTGGGGTCTTAAAAGTTCCAACACTTAGAAAAATTTTGGGGTCCCAAAATTTGAAGCATTCTGTCCAAGTTTGCAAGTGTGCATTTCAGCCCCCAAAATATTTTCTAAGAGGCAGATTTGGTCCTTCAGATTTTTTTTTTTAAATTCCACTTGTTGACCCAACAAACATCTTTGACCACTTTGACTTGGAAAAGTTGGATCAAATGTACCTTTTGGCTTCTTCTTCTTCAAAATGTTCTTGATGAATATCAAAAACACCTAGAACAACAAGAACACACACTAAACACCAACACCTTCAAATCAAGTCATAATTGGCTCAAACTTTAGGATTAGCTTCCCCTCGACTTAGGGAACAAACCCCAATAGTTTTTAAGCTCCAATTTCTCCCCAATCAAAATACCCACTTTCAAGTTTACAAGTTTTCAAAGCTTCAAAGTCCTTCAATGACAACTTCACTTCTACAACTCCAAATTGAATATAATTTGAAATCTAGACTCAAAAATACTAGGGAACAAGAATCTAGTGTCAAAAACAAGAAATCAAACAAGAAAAATTTTCGGATTTTTTTTTTTGACGATTTTGAAGATATCAAATTTTCAAGACTTAGATTTGTGGAAACAAACCTAAACCAAGCTCTGATACCAAATGATAACAGAAAAACAACAAACAAGAAAGAAAGAAGGAAAATATATGTGGATTAACAACTAGAAATTAAAATTATGGGCAACAAGAGACTTGATACCCTCACCTCCCAATTGATTTCAATAACTAAGAAATTAACCCTACTCAATCAACCAAGGAAACCAAATGAATTCCACAAATGGGTGACACTTTGATTAATTAAGCAAAAGAAGTTAACTAACAATCAGGAGAGTTCACCCTAATCACTCACTAATTCCTTAAGGGAATTAAACTAATCACTAAGATATCAACTACAAATTTAGAGTATCAATATTCAATATCCAAAATTAGTCTTCAAAAATGAAGAAAAACTACTACAAACTAAGGAAATAAGAAGACATTGACTTTTTACAATATTGCCCTTAATGAGGCAAGGGCCTTGTTTGGTTGTCTTCTTTGTGGATTCTTGAATTTAAAGCCTAGCCACTTGCACAAATGCCTCTTTTCTTCATCCACATCACTCCCACGGACTCATAAACTTCCTTTTGCATGAACATTATATGTGTCATCTATACCATCCATGCTCGTGTCAAACATGCTATCCATGCTAGTATCACCTTGCTCCCAATGGAAACTCCTTAGGTTCATCTTTACCAGGAGTGGCTTTATTCAACATCTTTGTAACTCCTTGGGCTTAAGATTGGCAACCCATCCATTATCTTGTCAACTTCTCTTTGGATGGAATTCCATAATTCTTTAGTGCTTAGAGGTTCAAGATCTCTTACCGGAAGGGGCTCATTTGATTTCACTCTACTTTCATGGCCTAGTGATCCTTCCATCCTACCTCCAACACCATTTCTATATTGAGAACAAGACACATTGGAACTAGGATAAGAAGCATGAGATATGGTAGTTCTACAAGTAGGAAATGCACATTTTCTCTTATTCATTAGATGACTTTCACTTGTACCAACATACCCACACGCACCACTTTGACTAGGATAAGTACCACTAGAAAAAGCATATGAATATTCTCTAACTTCACAGGTGTTCTCATCACAAGACTCATAAAGTATATGGAAGGAAGAACTATACCTCAAGTCATCTTCATCCTCATAGTAGGTAGGGTGAGATTTCTCATATTCTCCATTGTCATCATAGTATTCATCACACGGTTCTTCTACCCCACCATCTTCATCATAAGATATTTCTACTCCTTCATGTTCATTATAAGAGACATAAGCCCCATTCATTTCACATTCATCTCCGAAGTAGTAGTTCTCATCACCATATGGCTCAAGATCATGGCTATTATCATAGCCTCCAAAATCTCCATCATCGTCATACTCATAGCCTTCATTGCTACAAGCATAGTCTCCCATTTCATCATCATAAGGATCCTAAACTATAGATGACATACTTCCTTATAGCTCCTTTTGTACCTACAAAACTAGCAAACAAGTTAATAATAAAATCCTCATGCAACTCTTTATGTGAACTCTCAACTTACCTTCCATGGCTTCTTTCCTAAATTGATAGTGCTACTAGCCTCGCTCAATCAATTCAAGGTTATCTATCCTTATGGAGGAATGGATCCTTGTAACTCTTGAAAGGATGACTCAAATAAAATTAAAAGGACTTGAATCAAGAAATTAACTATGAAATAAAATGAGAAAAGTTGAAGAAAAGAAGCACAGAAGAAAACGGACTCAAAAAAACTAACAAAAGTAGAAAAGTTACTTGTGTTGCTTAATTTGAAAGATCAAAGAAGTGATTTGATATTTTAAAACTAGCTAACAAGTAATTACAGAAGTTAATTAGTTGTTAATTAGTAGAGAAATGAAAGAAAAATGAGTGTAGAAGATAGATGGACCAAATCTGACAATAAAAAAAGTTCTGAAGGACCAAATCTGATAATCAAAAAAATTCTGAGGGACCAAATCTGACCCTTAGAGAAGAGTTTGGGGGGTTGCAATTGATACTTGCAAACTTGGACAGAAAGCTTCAAATTTTGGGACCCCAAAATTTTTCTAAGTGTTGGAAACCACTTGCTCTCTTGAAGTTGTAGTCATGCGCCACATGGTGCGAGTGGGGAGATCTGCCTGAGTGGCTGCTTAGGTGGCTACTACATGGCACTGATGTATCATCTATTTTCTGATGTGGCAGACGATGTGGCAATCCACATGGAATTTTTTTATTTTTTTTCATATTTCAAATTTTTTTTCAAATTGCGATTTTTTGGTACTCCTTTGGACCCACAAAAACCTTTACACTTTCTTCTTCCTATTCTTTTGGATTGAACACCACCTTTTTGAAGATTCAAGAACATATGAATTTCATGAAGAACACTATGAACATTGATGAACTTCAAAAATTCATAACTCACTCAATTTAACTTCGATCTTCACCAAATTTTAAACACGAGCTCCTTTTAACACCATGAACAAACCCCAATAAATTTTAGCCCTCGATGTCAAGATGAAAATAAACTTATTTTCTCCATCTTCAAGCTATGAAGAACATCATGAACAAGTAAATTTTTAAATCTTCATAACTTCTTCATTTTAGCTCCAAATTTCACGAAATTTGAGATTTAAGCTACCTTTGTTATAGAGAACAAACCCCAATACTTTTCAAGCTCCAATTTAGCCTCAAACAACAAACCCACTTCAGCTCTGATACCAAGATGATAACATTCTCAATTGAGTGACTAAAATCGATATCGAAAACACGGAATTCAATAACTTAAAATAAAGATAGTAGAGAAATTAAGAGGAGAATTAGAAGAAATTAAGATGAGGATAGAATAAAGAAGGGCTAATTGAATCCACAATCAACCAAGAGAGAAGAGAACTTAATCAAATGCTTGATTTCCAAATTGAATCCACAAGATGATAAATCGATGATCAATTAAGCAAAGAAGATAATATAAGCAATTCGGGAATGCACCCTAATCACTCATTTTAAACTAATAATTGGAATTGAACGCAATCACTATCCTAACTTAGAGTAACAAGTCTATTCAGGACAATTATCCAAAAGTATGAAAATGGCTAAGGCAACTATTTATAGTTATTGCCTTTACACAAATAGCCTATTACAAAAATAGGCCAAAAGTGACTATTTTGGAAATAGAGCCCTTCTTGATTGGTCAAATGGTATCTTGATCACCCATGGCCTTGTGTATTTGTTACTCCATGACTTCCTCCAGGCTCCAAGCTATATACCATATGTAGAAGTCCCTCCTAATGTGCTCCAAGCTAACCATGATCGTATCAGTTAATACTCTCTAGCTTGTAGTCATTGGATGGATTTCTCAATTAGTTAATCTAGTATAGAAATCTATTGAATGGATTTCTAATAGTACTATTGGGTGGATTCCTAATAGTTTAGTTGAGTGATTAGGGGTGGATTTCTTTGATTGCTTGTTAACTTCTTTGCTTAATTAATCATAGAGTCATCCATTTGTGGATTCATTTATTTGTCTCTTTTTTTGATTGAGGGGTTATTATTTGATAAACTAGTTCAATTAGGAGATGTCCTTTGTTGCCCACAAACTTGGATAATAGTCTATAATCCATATATATTTTGTTTATTTAATTTCTGCATTTGGATTTTGATTAGTTTCCCTAATTGAAATTATATCATTTGGTATTAGAGCTTAGGCTAAAGAGTTATTCTCATAATTCTTAATCCTAGGTTCATAAATCTAAAAAATTTAAGAGAATTGAAGAAAAAACATTTTGGAAAAATTTTATAAAAAAAATTGTTGATCTAGTGTTTTGTTTGAAAATTTTGATACTAGATTTGGGTTCTCTAGTATCAATTGAGTTAGATCTGAGATTTGAGCTTGTTTGGAGTTGAATTGAAAATTTCACCATTGTTGGGTGAAGAAGCTTGAAGAACAAGTTCGAGATTAGGGTTGATTTGAGACTTCAAACCTATTGGGCTTTGATCTCCTATTCATAAGTAGCTTGAATCTCAAATTTGGTAAAATTTGGTTGAGGTTTGAAGGATCTACCATTTTTGAAGTTTGAAGAACTTGAAGAACACAAAATGGGTCTCTTCAATTTGATTTGTTTTGATTCTAATTTGTATCAGTCTTTGTTCTCTATATCGAGTAGAGGCTACGTTTCAAATTTAGAGTCATTCCGAGTTAAATTGAGAGAGTTGCAAATTTGAAATTCATAAGTTGTTCTTGGCATTCTTCAAGGTGTTATTGATGAAGAAGGTGAAATAAAGGAGTTGAATCCAAATGAAAAGCAAAAGGAAAGAGTACTTGCATTTGTACAAAAGAGAATTTACCAAAAAGGGCAAGTACTAAGAAGAAAAGTACAAAAAACAGCTTAAAATGAGTACAAGGCGGAAGCTATAGCATTCTGCCTGGGCAGGTGCAAAGTTGAGGTGCGACCAGCACTTCGCTTGGTGCAAAATGCACCAGCACTTTGCCCCAGGCAGATCAACATTCTGTTTTGGGGTGCAAAGCAAGGTGCAAAGGGCACTCTCCCTTGTGCAAACTACATCAGCAAGGGCACGAGCTGAAAATTGAAGAATCAATTTCCTCCATCAAATCTCAGGTCTAATCTTCCTTGTTTCATTTCTTTGATTCTTCTATCATCTAGAAATCCTTAGACTAATTAACAATGAGTGTTTGTTCTACTTAGTTGTAATTAGATCTCTTGTGTCCGTTTTATTTCGTACCAAATGTTTGTGAGCTTTTATCGTTTGAACATTCATTGTAAACCTTCTTGGCTCTGTCCATTTGATTTTGAGTCGTTCTTCTTTCGAGTAACAAGAATCCATTCCTCCATAAAGGATAGGTGACTTGTGACTTGGTTGAGTGAAGGTAGTTCACGATATGTCATGCCTCAAATTCCATTTAAACGGACAGGCACCCGATGCCCTAAAGGCTCGAGAGAACCAACTTATAACCTATGATAATCATGCATATAACTATGATAATTATGAAGCTTTGACTATAGATAAGCTGCCTTAATAACAAGACCAACGTAGATAGGCCCAAAACTTATGTACATGATCTGGCCATTGAGGCCACAATTGTTAAGAGAAAAGACATAACTAAGCTTTACTTTAATATTAGTCTACAAAGCAAGCCTCTAAAAGATGAAAAAACTTACTTTAGGTCGAGACAGGGCCCCACCTTACCCATAACTATACAATACCAAAAATATATACCAAAGACTCGGTAAAGCCTCGAATCAACCTGGAGCTCACCTACAACAATCGAGTATCCTGTGCTCCTACTGGGGAGGTCTACTAGCTGGAGTACATGTGCTTGTGGCATGAAACACAGCGTCCCCTATGAGGAATGTCAGTACAAGAGAATGTACTAAATATGTGATAACGATCTCAATCAAGTGACTAAAATCGATATTGAAAACACAGAATTCAACAACACAAAATAAAGATAGTGGAGAAATTAAGATGAAAATTAGAAGAAATTGAGATGAAAATAGAAGAAAGAAAGGCTAATTGAATCAACAATTAACCAAGGAAGAAGAGAACTCAATCAAATGCATGAGAAACCAAATTGAATCCACAAGATGATAACTCGATGATCAATTAAGCAAAGAAGATAACACAAGCAATTCGGGAATCCACCCTAATCACTCATTCTAAACTAATAATTGGAATTGAACCCAATCAATATCCTAACCTAAAATATCAAGTCTATTCAAGACAATTCAATCATCAAAAATCTCCCTATGAAAATGGCTAAGGCAACTATTTATAGTTATTGCCTTTACACAAATAGCCTATTACAAAAATAGCCCAAAAGTGACTATTTTAGAAATAACCCATAAGGGCCCTTCTTGATTGCCCAAATGACATCTTGATCGCCCATGGCCTTGTACATTTGTTGCTCCATGGCTTTCTCCGGGCTCCAAGCTATCATCCATATATAAAAGCCCCTCCTAATAGGCTCCAAGCTAACCATGATTGTATCATCCTCCCCTTTTTCAAAAGGATTCGTCCTCGAATCCGAACCTTGCAAAAATATGAGAAGGACAAACAACAAACATATCCTCATAGCATGAGGGTTAGCACATGGGTTACCAACCATACCAACTTGCCAAGGAGGCACATACTTGAAATACAACTAACTATCCTTTGTGTCAAATAAGATCAATGCATTGTAGAACATACAAAGGATTCGACTGTGAGAAATATCATGGAATAAAGAGGGTTCAAACACCCATGAGGATTTACCGGGATCAAAGATATGAAAGACCCACATAGTTTGGTCACAACAACAAATGGACCAACCCAAGAAACCCCTACCTCTATATAAAACAAAATCCATACGTACATGGACATCATCATATGCAAAGAGGTAGTAGAGAAAGGTGTTACTTAAATGAACTTCATTCAAGGTGTTCCCACATATAGAATCACCCTTTGATCCACAAGCATTAAGGCCTTGATCAAGAATGGGGTCACACAAGAATGAAGAGGTCATTAGAGAACATACACCCCTTTTCTTTGTACCACTAACCCCTCCAATAGACGTACTATCATCTTTCAAGAAGAGAGCTTCGTCTTTGGAAAGTGTGTCATCATACCATAGTGGATTTTCAAACAATTGGTAGCCTTCAAGGGTGGCTACACTTCCAACATTATAAGATACACCACTATCTTCATCATTCACATTAGTCATGTTATCATTGAACAAGGGATTATCCCTAAGTTCATACTCCACCTCAAGATCCTTATGACAAAAATTAGAAATTGAATCAACACCCAAGGAATCATCACCTCTAAGTAAAGATCCTACATGACTAACTACATGACTAACTACATGACCAGCTATATCATTACCATTACTAAATTGAGGTTCATTTATCACATCACACAACTCCTCAATTAGTAGGTCATCATTACAAGCAAGTTGGTCAATACCACAATAAAGACTAGTTGGTAGCATATCAAGCTCAACAGAATCACACACATGATTACCATCATTATAGCCAATTAGCATTTGACTACCCCCATTACATGACAATACATTTTCACTCAAGTCACAAGTGCTAACACTAGATGGACTCAAATCGATCTTACTAGAAGAATCAATCAAGTCATCTATATGATCAACTAGTGTTTGGGCACTCACAACAATGGCATCATCATCATGCAACAAGGTGTCATCAAGATCATCACAAGGTAAAGGCTCTTTAAGCTCACACATATACAAGCTATCACTTACACTCAATTGTCCACTAACCACACAATGATCTTCCAAGTTCAATAAAGTGCAAGAGTTAGCTTTGTTACCTTGTAGCTCATAGGAAGAATTGCCTTCACCTTGGTTACAAACACTTGAGCACAATTGCTTCCTTTGAAATCTTTCAACCATCTCATGATGTTCCACATTTTGAGGTTCCACAATAGGTTTGCTTCCAAGAATACCTGCACAAGAATTAAGACAACTAGAAAAAGAAGAGAGGGTACAAAAGTTAGTATAAGGTTGTGACAACCCTCTCACATCACTCCACACAACCTCTCTTTTTTCCACTCTAGAGTTGTCACTTATCACACCCTTACTCCTCTCAATCTTTTGTCTCTCAATTTCATTGGAGTTCGGACAAGCGCCAAGTATCCCTTGTGAAGGGTTAGATGATCCCTTCACTTCAAGCTTCCACTTTGGTGCACAAGGTGTGGATGTTTTGACTTCCATGTTCAACTCCTTAGTGGGTTCATCTTCATGAGGAGTAGTTTTCTTCAACATCTTTTGTAACTCCTCGGGATTAAGATTGGCAACCCATTGAATGACCTTGTCAACTCCTCTTTGTATGGCATCCCCTAATTCTTTAATTCTTAAAGATTCAAGATCCCTCACCCAAAAGGGCTCATTTGATTTCACTCTACTTTCATGGCTTATTGATCCTTCAATTCTACCTCCAACATCATTACCATAAGGAGAACAAGTCACATTATAAGGAGAATAAGAAGTATAGGTTCTTGCATTCCAAGAAGTAGAGGATGTTCTTCTCCTATGGTTCACACAACGTCTTCGAATTGGTTGAACCCACACATCTATACCCCCTCGACTAGGATAGGAAGTAGCACAAGACAAGGATGGTAATTCATCTTCACAATATCCCCTTCTATCACAATCTTCCTCAAATGATTCATAAGAAATATGGGAGAAAGCATCGTACCTCACATCGTCTTCATCACCATGGTGTGTAATATGAGAATCCCCATACTCTTCATCTTCACTATCGGATTTACAATAAGATACTTCTACTCCTTCATGTTCATCATAAGAGCCATAAGCCCCATTCATTTCACATTCATTTTCGAAGTAGAAGTTCTCACAATCATATAACTCATGATCACAATCATAGCCTTCATAAGATTCCCCTTCAAAAGATTCCGAGGCTATGGATGACATCCTTCCTTATACCTCCTTTTGTACCTACAAAACTAGCAAACAAGTTAGTAATAAAATCTTCACGCCACTCATTATGTAAGCTCTCAACTCACCTACTATGGCTTCTTTCCCAAATTGATAGTGTTACTAGTTTTGCTCAATCAATTCAAGGTTATCTAACCTTGTGGAGGAATGGATCCTTGTGACTCTTGAAAGAAGGACGACTTGAAAGACTCTAAACGGACTTGAATCAAGAAATTAATCAACGAAACAAGACAAGAAAAGAAGGAAGAAGAAGCACGAAAGAATTTGGACTCAAGAATTAAGTAACAAAAGTAGGAGAAACTACTTGTTGTTGCTTAATTTGGAGAATCAAAGAGATGATTTGATGTTTTAAAACTAGTTAACAAGTAATTAAAGATGTTAATTAGGTGTTAAATAGTTGAGAAATCAAAGAGAAATGAGTGTAGAAGGAGTTTGAAGTTTGGACACTTGGAAAATTTTTGGGGTCTTAAAAGTTCCAACACTTAGAAAAATTTTGGGGTTCCAAAATTTGAAGCATTCTGTCCAAGTTTGCAAGTGTGCATTTCAGCCCCCAAAACATTTTCTAAGGGGCAAATTTGGTCCTTCGATTTTTTTTTTTTTTTTTTTTAAATTCCACTTGTGGACCCAACAAACATCTTTGACCACTTTAACTTGGAAAAGTTGGATCAAATGTACCTTTTGGCTTCTTCTTTTTCAAGATGTTCTTGATGAATATCAAAAACACCTAGAACACCAAGAACACACACTAAACACCAACACCTTCAAATCAACTCGGAATTGGCTCAAACTTTAGGATTAGCTTCCCCTCGACTTAGGGAACAAACCCCAATAGTTTTTAAGCTCCAATTTCTCCCCAATCAAAAGACCCACTTTTCAAGTTTGCAAGTTTTCAAAGCTTCAAAGTTCTTCAATGACAACTTCACTTCTACAACTCCAAATTGAATATAATTTGAAATCTAGACTCAAAAAACACCAGGGAACAAGAATCTAGTGTCAAAAATAAGAAATCAAACAAGAAAAAATTTCGGTTTTTTTTTTTTTTGGACGATTTTTTTTTGTGAACCTAAGACCTAAGAATTGATGGAACAAGTCTTAAGACCTAAGCTCTGATACCAAGATGATAACGATCTCAATCAAGTGACTAAAATCGATATTGAAAACACGGAATTCAACAACACAAAATAAAGATAGTGGAGAAATTAAGATGAGAATTAGAAGAAATTGAGATGAGAATAGAAGAAAGAAAGGCTAATTGAATCAACAATCAACCAAGGAGAAGAGAACTCAATCAAATGCATGAGAAACCAAATTGAATCCACAAGATGATAACTCGATGATCAATTAAGCAAAGAAGATAACACAAGCAATTCGGGAATCCACCCTAATCACTCATTCTAAACTAATAATTAGAATTGAACCCAATAAATATCCTAACCTAAAATATCAAGTCTATTCAAGACAATTCAATCATCCAAAAATCGCCCTATGAAAATGGCTAAGGCAACTATTTATAGTTATTGCCTTTACACAAATAACCTATTACAAAAATAGCCCAAAAGTGACTTTTTAGAAATAACCCATAAGGGCCCTTCTTGATTGCCCAAACGACATCTTGATCGCCCATGGCCTTGTACATTTGTTGCTCCATGGCTTTCTCCAGGCTCCAAGCTATCATTCATATATAAAAGCCCCTCCTAATAGGCTCCAAGCTAACCATGATTGTATCAATATGTAAGGCATAAAGTAAATCATATGTAAAACTAGAGCAAAAATAGAATCGGGTATCAATGCATAAACGTGTAGATAAGAACAAAAGACCACCTTTACTTACACTTGTGGAATCATGTATATTACATTCTTTTCTTTACACTTCTTTTCTTTATAACCTTTGTAAGACATGTGATATAAATGACCAACTGATCAATGGTCGAAGAGGAGTCCCATGCTAGGAAATTTAGCCCTTGAGATGCTGCCCTCGTAAATATATAAATTGGGATTAACCTATGCTAGGCTTTTGTTCCTAGGATGCCACCCATAAGTACATAAATAGGGATCGACCCATGCTATGCTTCCACCCATACATATACAGATTACTTCATATAGTTTCTTTAATCATTGAGATTGTTGTTTTGGTGGTCGTAATCTTTATTGAGCTTGGAACTATGGACCAGTAGAAGAAGACATGTGAATATGCACTTAAGGCAGTAACAATGACATAAGGAGCAAATATAACATCAACATAATGTTTAGGAACTTATATGACACAATAAACCTCATTTAGCTTAGAGAATAACTCACAAAACTTACTGTTGAAAGTACCTTTTTCATACTAGTACTAGGTAGAGTAAACATGCAGATCTAATAGTAAACACATATTGAAGTACTTTGACATACTATGGAGTGGAGAAAAGATCATTAGCCGTGTTGTATATTGTACGCTGCCAGCATGTGCCCTTTACTAGGAAGAGCACTTTGGAAACTCACTTTGTTGGTAGTAACAAAAATATAAGAGTTCATGCCAAGGAATATGAAACTGAAAAATCTTACATACCACTATGCAACTCGGATAGTATAACGAATTAACCTTCTCCCTTTTAGATAATTTATCTACAATGAAATAAATGGCAAAACTAGTATTAGTAGCTAATTAACCAATTTGGGCTACTTGATCTCACTAAATCAGTAATCAGGTAGTAAGCTCATAATTGATCAAATCAAGAGTGTTCCTTTCACCTCTTCTCCTCTAAACACATCTATATACTATACACCTTATCATAAGGTCCCTTGAGACTCTTTCGACTTCATAACATATACCAAACAACATACAAAAGTGTGCAGGCAGCAAGTTAACATAACACCCAATTAAGTGGTGTATCACCACACTCTCCTTCCATACTTCAAGATAATTACACACATCCCCTTCAAAAATCAACCAAGCTGCCCCCAATAAAAACAACCCCTAAAACAGCCTCAAACATCCTCTAGCATAATAAGAAAATATTAAACTCAAGGATTCCAATCATTACCCCATGGTTCTTGACACAAATACATAAAAAAATTTCCACCAACCTCGTATATAAAGAGGGGAAAACATGGGCAGTAACTTTACCTCAAATTCTAAAAATCTGTTCTTCTAACTTGTACTTCTCCAAGAGCTTGAACTTTCCTTCACACTTTAACAAAAGAAGAAGAGAAAAGTCTCTTAATAACCACACAAAGTGGGGAAGTCAGCTTGTAGAGAAGGGTCTGCCCTATATTTCTAGAATGAACCACATGAAATTCTAATCTTCCATGGAAAAATTAAGCTAAACCCACAAGTATTTTCACTTACCTTGCTGGAAAAGAGGTGGGTTTCTTCAAGAACCCTAGGAGAGAATTAGGGCAGCTGTTTTGTTTGAGAGAGAGAACTTGAGAGAAACCTTTTTTCCAATGAAATAATAAAGAGAGATGAGCTAATATTGGTATATATGAGGACCCTTAGGACCGCCTCTCTTAGAATGAATTTGGACCAGATTTTTGGTAAAAATAGTCCAAGTAGGTGATGCACCTACTTGGATCTTTAAGCTGGTCAAAAGGTCCAAGTAGGTGATGCACCTACTTGGTCCTTTAACTTAATCCATTTTGCTTAAGTAGGTGCATCACCTACTTATCAGCTACTAGCTTAATTAAGTCAAGCAAGCAACTCAATTATTTTATTCCATTTTCTGAACCTTAATCCCTTTTGCTTTAACATAACACTTTACTCTAACCTTAAGCTCAAATACCACCTTACTATCTCAAGTTTAAATACTTTCGTCGAGGCTAACTTGGCCGTTTACTTGCTGAAATGAACGGGGCATTACAGCACCTCCCATATATATTAAACCATCACTACTCATATAAGAAACTTGGTCCCTCACCTATATGACAAGGCTATGTCAAGTGCTATATAAATAGAACTAGTATACGCAGAATACGGGGTGTTACATCCTCCCCCCCTTAGAAATATTCATCCTCGAATGATATCATAGTTAACCATAACAAACAAGTTCAAGCCTAAGTTAAGTACCATTATTAGCCAAATAATACATATAGACTTATACTTACTTGTTAATGCATCAACTCGACACTTTCACCTTTCTTATCAGACTGAAATAGATGAGGATACTTGGATTTCATTACTTCTTCCACTTCCCATGTAACTTCTTCTACTTGTTGGTTTCTCCACAGTACTTTTACAGAAGCTACTTCTTTAATTCTTAACTTCCTAACTTGTCGATCCAGAATAGCAATGGGTACTTCTTCATAAGTGAGATCTCCCATAACTTGTACATCTTTAGTAGGAGTAATACGGGATGGGTCACCTATACACTTCCAAAGCATCGAGACATGGAACACCGGATGAACTATTGCAAGCTCTTGGGGTAGCTCTAACTCATATGTGACTTGGCCAACTCTCCGAATAATCTTATATGGACCTATATAGCGCGGACTCAACTTTCCTCTTTTACCAAATCTCATCACCCCTTTCATTGGTGACACCTTTAAGAATACCCAATCTCCTATAGCAAACTCTAGCACTCATTTTCTAATATCTGCATATGATTTGTGTCAACTTTGAGCCATTGCTAGACACTATTGTATCACCTTAACTTTTTCCATAGCTTGATGAACAAGATCTGGCCCAAATAAGGCAGTTTCACCCACTTCAAACCATCCGATTGGTGATCTGCACTTCCTCCCATATAAAGCTTCATACGGTGCCATTTTGATACTTGAATGGTAGCTATTGTTGTAAGCAAACTTATTAAGTGGAAAATGGTCATCCCAGCTACCTTTGAAGTCTAATACACAAGCTCACAATATATCCTTAAGTGTTTGGATTGTACGTTCTACCTGACCATCTGTTTGAGGGTGAAAGGTTGTACTTAAATTCACTTGTGTTCCCTAACTCTTCTGAAATGATTTCCAAAAATTCGTGGTGAATTGAGCTCCCCTATCAGATATAATAGAGATTGGCACTCCATGTAGCCGAACTATCTCTTTAATGTACAACCTTGCATACTCTTCAACTTTATAAGTAGTCTTGACCGGCAAAAAGTATGCTCATTTGGTAAGTCTATCAACTATATTACCCATATGGAATCAAAGTTCCAAAATGAACGGAGCAAACCAGTGATAAAATCCATGTTGATCATGTCCCACTTCAAAATTGGAAGGTCTATATGTTGCATATAACCTCCAGGCTTTTGGTGCTCTACTTTAACTTGTTGACAATTTGGACATTGAGAAACAAATTTTGCAATGTTCTTCTTCATGTCACTCCACCAATACACTCCTTTCAAGTCATGATACATTTTAGTTGAGCCCGGATGGATAGAATATCTTGAATGATGTGCTTCTGTCATAATTCTCTCCCTTAGTCCATCTATATTAGGCACACACAATCTGTTTTGGCACTGGAGTACTTTGTTTTGCGTAAGCTCAAATGCCTTTGTCACCCCTTTTTGTACATTCTCCTTAAGCTGTAATAGAATAGGATCCTTATATTGCTTCTCTTTTACTTCGACTACTAATGAGGATTCTGCTGCATTTTGCACAATAATCCTTTCATCTTGAGATTCAAGAAGGCGAACCCCCAAGCTAGCTAGTTGGTATAGATCCTTAGCTATTCTTTGTCTTTCCATGGACTGCCCATAGGTGTTTGCCATTGTCCTACGACTTAAAGCATCGGCCACCACATTTGCTTTCCCCGGATGATACAAGATATCAACATCATAATCTTTTAATAACTCAAGCCATCTTCGCTGCCTCAGATTCAGATCCTTCTGCTTAAAGATATATTGCAAGCTCTTATGGTCCGTATATATGTCAACATGAACCCCATACAAGTAGTGGCACCATATCTTTAAAGCAAATACAACCATTGCTAGCTCTAGATCATGGGTTGGATAATTTTTCTCATGTGGCCGCAACTGTCTTGAGGCATAATCTATTACTTTACCATGCTGCATCAATACACTGCATACCCTTTTATGCCTTTTGGAAGTACCAATATAGGTGTAGAAGTCAACTTATTCTTCTGCTCTTGGAAGCTTCTTTTGCATTCATCGTTCCATTGGAACTTGGCTACCTTGTGTGTTAGCTTTGTTAAGGGGGCAGAAATAGAAGAAAATCCCTCAACGAACCTTCTATAATAACCTGCCAACCCAAGGAAACTACGAACCTCCGTAGGTGTTGTAGGTCTTGGCCAGTTCTTCACAACTTCTATCTTTTGAGTATCAACCCTTATTTCTTCATCGGAGACAATAAATATGACCCAAGAATGCCACAAATTTTAACCAAAACTCATATTTAGAAAACTTTGCATATAGCTTACGATCATGAAGAATCTGTAACACCTGCCGCAAGTGATTAGCATGGTCCTCTTTTGATCTTGAATAGACCAAGATATCATCTATGAATACAATCACAAACACGTCAAAGAATGGCTTGAACACCCTATTCATCAAGTCCATAAAAGCTGTTGGTGCATTTGTTAGCCCAAATGACATAACTAAAAACTCAAAATGACTATACCGTGTTCAAAAAGCTGTCTTGGATATATCATTCTCTTTGACCCTCACATGGTGATAACCCGGTCTCAAGTCAATCTTTGAGAAACACTTAGCACCATGTAACTGATCAAACAAATTATCAATCCTGGGGAGGGGATATTTGTTCTTAATTGTCACCTTATTCAACTGTCGATAGTGAATACACATTCTCAATGAGCCATCTTTCTTACGTACAAATAAAACTGGTGCTCCCCAAGGGGATATACTAGGCCTTATGAATCCTTTTTCTAACAAATCTTTTAATTGCTCCTTCAATTCTCATAATTCTGCCGGGGCCATCCTATATGGAGGGATGAAGATGGGTTGAGTACCTAGAATTACATCAATACCAAACTCTATTTCTCATTCTGGAGGCAAACCTGGAAGCTCTTCGGGAAATACATCAGAAAATTCATTTACCATTGGAATGGATTGAAGAGTTAGTGACTCCACATCAACATCTCTCACTCTCACTAGATGACATATGTATCCTTTGGACATCATCTTCTTTGCCTTAAGGTAAGAAATAAACTTACCTCTTGGCACCCCCAATATTACCTCTCCATTCAAGGATTGCTTCTTTTGGAAAATAGAAATGCACCCTCTTAGCTCGGCAATCTACCATGGCATAACAAGAAGACAACCAATCCATACCCACTATAACATAAAAATCTACCATTTCTAGCTCAACAAGGGCAGACAATGTATCACGATCACAAACAGTTACTATGCAATTATGATAGACTTTTCTAGCTATGGCGTAGACACCTCAAATGGTTTAACCAATAATTCCGGTGTTCTTTTGAACTTTCCAGCAATCAACGGAGTGACATATGATAGTGTAGAGCCCTGATCAATTAAAGCATATACGTTATGTGAAAAGATGGACAATGTACCTGTAACCACATCGGGTGAAGTCTCCAAATTCTATCGATCCGCTAGAGCATATGTACGATTCTGAACTCTGCTGGAACTAGCTACTCCTCTACCACCTCTACCACGACCTGTGGGCACCTGAGGCCCTTTACCTAAAGAAGGAACCAATGATGATGATGCATCAATCGATCTAGTAGGTTGTGCCATGCCACCCATGCCTCTTTGAAGGCAATTTCTCATCATGTGTCCCGGTGTACCACACCAAAAGCAAGCACCTGTCCCAAACTGACATATACCTAAATAATTTCTTCCACATTATTTACAAGACTGTCTAGGAGGTCTTAATTGTCTCATACTTCCCTGCTCTTGGTACCCTGCTACTTGATTCTCACTTCTTTGCCCAAACTGATTACCTCTAGACCCTTGAAACTGAGGTGGAGCTAGCTGTAGAGTAGGAAGATAATGGCCTAGGTGGTCTATTAGGAAATCGAGGACTAAACTCACCTTGGGATAGCGTATACTACCCCATAGATCTGGCCCTTTTGGAATGCCCTCCTTCCGACTCTTGTGTCCTTCTCCTTTGCCTTTGGTCCTCCATTTTTTGTACAAAAGCTTGTATCCTTGCTATATCTATGTCTTTATTCAAAGCAGTAATAGTACAATCTCTAACCAGATACGTATCCAATCTATCCACGTATTGATGAACTCTATCCTCCATTGTAGCTACTACATTAGGAGCATACATGGCCAAAGATTTGAACTTGAGACTATACTCTCTCACACTCGTATTCCCTTGGTGAAGATTTAAAAACTGATTTGCACGGGCCTCTCAGATCTCCAATGGCAGATAATGGTCAAGGAATGCCTTTTTGAACTCTTTCCATTTAGCTGAAGGTGCATTTATACCCCTAGATTGTTTCCAAGCTTCGTACCACAATATAGCCACACTCTTTAATCTATATGCTACCCAGCTCAAATGTTTTTTTACCAGATACATGCATAATGTACAAGGTCCTTTGGATTTGATCAATAAAGTCTTACGGATCTTCATTAGGGTCTAACCCGGTGAATGATGGGGGGTCCAAATTAAGGAAATCACGTATCCGCACACTAGCTACCCTATTTGCACCACTAGAACCTGCAATTGGACCTGCTTGCCCTTGTCCTTGACCAGCCAGTATACGAGTCAATAATTAGACCGCATTCTTTAAATCTTAGTCAGTAGCATTAATAGGTGGTTCTTGGGGTGCTGCTGCCCTCCTTAGCTCTTCTGGAGATTGAGGAGTGGAGGAAGTCCGTGATAGAGACATATGTTGAGCCTCACTTTGATTTGCTCGTCTAGGTGGTGATTTGTTGGTCCCTTCTCCAATAGCCACATCTACTTGCTTACCTATACTCTTACTTCTCCTTGTAACTGGCATTTTTTCTATAATAAAAATAATTTAAAGGTTAGATATGATAAACCTAAAACATCGGTTCTATCGCATGATCTAAGAGATAAAGGAAAAGAGACAACTCCTAAATATCCCGTAGCCTTCTATTTATAGATATGGTGCACAATACACTCATAAACAAGACTCTAAATAGACACGGCTTTGTAGACTCCCTAGGATGACCTGCTCTGATACCACTTTTGTCACGCCTCAAATTCCATTTAGACGGATAGGCACCCGATGCCCTAAAGGCCTGAGAGAACCAACTTATAACCTGTGATTATCATGCATATAACTATGACAATTATGAAGCTTTAACTATAGATAAGCTGCCTTAATAACAAGACCAACATAGATAGGCCCAAAACTTATGTACATGATCTGGCCATTGAGGCCACAATTGTTAAGAGAAAAGACAACTAAGCTTTACTTTAACATTAATCTACAAAGCCTCTACAAGATGAACAATTTTAGTTTAGGTTGGGACAGGGCCCCGCCTTACCCTTAACTATAATTGTACCAAAAATATATACCAAAGACTCGATAAACCCTCGAATTAACCTAGAGCTCACCAACAGCAGTCGAGTATCATGTGCTCCTACTGGGGAGGTCTACTAGCCAGAGAATCTATGCCTGCGGCATAAAACACAGCGTCCCCCCGTGAGGAACGTCAGTACGAAAGAATGTACTGAATATGTAAGACATAAATTAAATCATATGTAAAACAAGATCTCAAATAGAATTAGGTATCAATGCATAAATGTGTAGATAAGAACAGAAGACCACCTTTACTTACACTTGTGGAATCATGTATATTACATTCTTTTCTTTACTCTTCTTTTCTTTATAACCTTTGTAAGACGTGTGATATAAATGACCAACTAATCAGTGGTAGAAGAGGAGTCCCATGCTAGGCAATTTAGCCCTTGAGATGCTACCCTCATAAATATATAAATTGGGATCGACTCATGCTATGCTTTTGCCCAACCCATACATATACAGATTACTTCATAGAGTTTTTTTAATCTTTGATATAGTTGTTTTGGTGGTCGTAATCTTTATTGAGCTTGGAACTATGGATCAGTAGTAGAAGACATGTGAATATACACTTAAGGCAGTAACAATGACATAAGGAGCAAATGTAACATCAACATAATGTTTAGGAACTTATATGACACAATAAACCTCATTTGGCTTAGAGAATAACACACAAAGCTTCCTGTTGAAAGTACCTTTTTCATACTAGTACTAGGTAGAGTAAACATGTAGATCTAATAGTAAACACATATTGAAGTACTTTGACATACTATGGAGTGGGGAAAAGATTGTTAGCCATGTTGTAGATTGTACGCTGCCAGCATGTACCCTTTACTAGGAAGAGCACTTAGGAAACTCACTTTGTTGGTAGTAACACAAATATAAGAGTTCATGCCAAGGAATATGAAACTGAAAAATCTTACATACCTTGCTGTGCAACTCGGATGTTATAACAAATTAACCTTCTCCCTTTCAGATTATTTATCTACAATAAAATAAGTGGCAAAACTAGTATTAGTAGCTAATTAACCAATTTGGGCTACTTGATCTCACTAAATCAGTAATCGGGCAGTAAGCTCATAACTGATCAAATCAAGAGTGTTCCTTTTACCTCTTCTCCTCTAAACACATCTATATACTATACGACCTTCACATAAGGTCCCTTGAGACTCTTCCCACTTCACAACATATACCAAACAACATACAAAAGTGTGCAGGCAGCAAGTTAACATAACACCCAATTAAGTGGTGTATCACCACACCCTCCTTCCATACTTTAAGACAATTACACACATCCCCTTCCAAGATCAACCAAGTTGTCCCCAATATAAACAGCCCCTAAAACAGCCTCAAACATCCTCCAACATAATAAGAAAATATTAAACTCAAGGATTCCAATCATTACCCCATGGTTCTTGACAGAAATACATACAGAATTTTCTACCAACCTCGTATATATAGAGGGGAAACTGGGCAGTAACTTTACCTCAAATTCTGAAAATTTGTTCTTCTAACTTGTACTTCTCCAAGAGCTTGAACTTTCCTTCACACTTTAACAAAAGAAGAAGAGAAAAGTCTCTTAGTAACCACACAAAGTGGGGCAGTCAGCTTGTAGAGAAGGGTTTGCCCTATATTTCTAGAATGAACCACATGAAATTCTAATCTTCCATAGAAAAATTAAGCTAAACCCACAAGTATTTTCACTTATCTTGCTGGAAAAGAGGTGGGTTTCTTCAAGAACCCTAGGAGAGAATTAGGGCAGCTGTTTTGTTTGAGAGAGAGAGCTTGAGAGAAACCTTATTTTTCCAATGAAATAATAAAGAGAGATGAGCTGATATTGGTCTATATGAGGACCCTTAGGACCACCTCTCTTAGAATGAATTTGGACCAGGCTTTTGGTCAAAATAGTCAAAGTAGGTGATGCACCTACTTGGCTCTTTAAGCTGGTCAAAAGGTCCAAGTAGGTGATGCACCTACTTGTCACCTACTAGCTTAATTAAGTCAAAGCAAGCAACTCAATTATTTTGTTCCATTTTCTGAACCTTAATCCCTTTTTCTTTAATTAACACTTTACTTTAACCTTAAGCTCAAATACCACCTTACTATCTCTAGTTTAAATACTTTTGTCGAGGCTAACTTGGCCAATTACGTGCTGAAATGAACGTGCCATTACATCACCTCCCAATATATATTAAACCATCACTACTCATATATTAAACATGGTCCCTCACCTATATGACAAGTCTATGTCAAGTGCTATATAAATAGAACTAGTATACATAGAATACGGGGTGTTACACTATCAATCCTTGGAAGACGCATAGAAGTTAAGTTGAGTGTTAACAAACGAGCGGGTGAGGAACCTTTGCTACTAATCTCATTTGTTGAATTTCGCAGGTACGATGTCAAAAGAAATTGATAGTTCTTTTGAAAGACACGGGTCCTTTAACATGGAGGCGTCCTTTGCCTCAATCACAATGCAAATGGCATAAATAAATGGGAAGGTAGCAGATTTAAGTAGAGGCATGGCTATCATAAATGGGAGGATCGGATGGTTATTTTTGAGAGTCCCAACCGAGAGGACTCACACCTTATACCACTCATGGATCGGGAGCAAATAGCAACATGAGTTCTTCAATGACTATTACCCCAGGGAAAGCACGAGAGTTATGTAATCCCTGAAACAATCCAAGCTCCACTCCACATAACCAACAACCTCTTTTCTAAATGTCTAACTATCCGAACAATGTTAGACAAAGCCCCACTCATCCAAATTACCCACTACAAGAGGAACGTTCTTTTGTAGCCAACCAAAACCAAGCTCTACTTCAAAATGCATCACATGCTAACTTGCATGTACCACATAACCAAAACCAAGAGCCTTACCAAGATAGCCACCACAACCCACTCTACGAAGAGTTTGAGGGAATGAATGTTAACTGGAACTATGATGGTCCTCAATATGGTGGTCGACAAGGTTATGATACACCTAGAGATAGGGTGTAACACGGAGGATATGGTTAGAACCAAGGTGCAAGATGGCAAGGGAATGGAGATCAAGGTGAATAGTTTGATGATTGCAACGGTGATCCATATGGGTATCGAGGTGATAGATATGGTGGCCCCAATGATGAGAGGCATGGTTATCGACAAGGAAATCATGGTGACTATGAATGGAGTGTGAATACCATCAAGGTTACTCTTTCAACCTGCAAAGGTAGTAGTGATCAAGAAAAATTCCTTGAATGGCAGATACAAAGTGAGCAGATATTCCTCACCAACAATATTTTTGATGCTATGAAAGCCAAATATGTCCTTACTTAATTTGAGGGATATGCATCCACATGGTGGGAGTCCAAAGTAAGAGAATGAGCCCGAGATCTCATTTATGATTTGCCCACATGGCAAGAATTGCTAGCACTTATGGAAGTGAGGTATATTACACCTACTTATCATCAAAAGGTTCTAAAGAAGGTGTACCTCCTTCGACAAGGTACCGAAAGTGTTGAGGAGTATTATGATGAGTTTGAAAACTTGAGATTGAAGTCTAAGCTTGAAGAACCAGTATTGAACATGGTGATACAGTTTGTCACCAACTTGAAGCAAGACATCTCAAAGGCGATGCGACTCAAACACTATGCTATCTTAGAGGAAGCCTATCATGATGCTACCAAGGTAGAGATTGACTTGAAAGATGAGAAGTCATTCAAAGCCAAGGGTGCTACAACTTTCTCATGGAACAAAAGGGTGCTACAACTTCCTCATGGAACAAAAATAATAATAAGTGGAAATCTTCTACCACTCAAGAGTACACAAAGGATAGTGGTCAAGCTACTCAAGCCAAAATTGATAAGCCAAAGTGGAATGACAAGGCTAAGGAATCACTCAAAACCTATCTTTCCTTGTCCCTCTACCATTTAATGCTTTAGATGTCAAGGAAAGGGGCACATTGCTAGTAAGTGTCCCAACTAGAGAATGATCATGGCTTACAAGGATGGGTACCATATTGAAGAAGATGAGCAGTATGGTGGAGTGGAGATGATGAGCCCAAAGGTGATGATAATGAGACACCTTTGAATGATGATGGTGAGAGGATAGAAGAGAGGCCAAACTTTGCCTTGCTTATGAATGCAAGATTGCCTCTAGAATGTGATGATGATGAGCCATTGCCCGTGAACACAAACTTGTCCTGTGTTGTGTGTCTAATTATGGGAGCTATTGCTAAAGAGGATCTTGATCAACGGGAGAACTTGTTTCATGCTAGATGCAAGATCCTAGATAAGATTTTTGCCTTGATCATTAATAGCGGGAGTTGCACTAATGTTGTGAGCAACACTTTGGTGGAACAAATGCAACTTCCCACCAAGAAGCATCCTAGTCCTTACAAGCTCCAATGGTTCAACAAAAGCGGTGAAATGAAAGTCCTCAAGCAAGTAAGTATTAAATTTAGCATTGGAAAATATCAAGATAAAGTTCTTTGCGATGTTGTACCTATGCTTGCTTGTCACATATTGCTTGGAAGACCTTATCAATTTGATAAGGATATGGTCCATCAAGGGAGAACCAACACTTATTCATTTGTATTTGGTGGTAGAAAGTTCTCTCTTACTCCCTTAACTCCCTAATAAGTTAGTAAAGATTATCGGATCAGGAAGGAGCTCTGGGAGAAAATGCAAGTGGTGGAGAATGTTAGTGAAGGCTCCATAAGTATGCAAGAAAAGGGAAGTGACTTGGCTAAAAAGAAGAACAAGATGTGCATGATAGCTAAGCCAAGCAATTGTTTGAAGGGTGTTGATGGGAATGCTTTCAGTGTGCCTTGTCAACAAGGATCTATTGTTGCATGCTAACCAAGATACTAGCACTTTGCCTAGTATTGTTTCATCTCTTTTGCAAGAATATGAGGGTTTATTTCCCGAAGAGATGCCTGATGGATTGCCACCCTTAAGGGGTATTGAACATCAAATTGATTTTGTGCCCGAATCTCAAATTCCAAACTGTTTGGCATATAGAAGCAATCCGGAGGACTCTAAGGAGTTACAAAGCAAAATTGATGAACTCCTTGAAAAGGAACTTGTCAAAGAAAGTCTTAGTCCTTGTGCCGTATTGGTTATCCTTGTTCCCAAAAAGGATGGCACTTGGAGGATATGTATTGATTGTAGAGCCATCAACAAAATAACGATAAAGTATGACATCCTATTCCTAGAATTGATGACATGCTTGACAAGCTTTGTGGCTCAAGTGTATTTTCTAAGATTGATCTTCGAAGTGGCTATCACCTAATTTGTATGAACCCGAGTGATGAATGGAAGACGACCTTCAAAACCAAGTTTGGTTTGTATGAGTGGCTAGTTATGCCTTTTGGCTTGACTAATGCCCCTAGAACTTTCATGAGGTTGATGAACCATGTGTTAAAGACCTTCATCAATAAGTTTGTTATCATTTATTTTGATGACATACTTGTCTATAGTAGGACCATTGAGGAACATGTTGGCCATTTGAGGAAAGTATTTGATGTCCTACTACATGAGAGGCTCTGTGCAAATCTCAAAAAGTGTTCATTTTGTATGGAGAAGGTGGTATTCTTGGGGTTCATGGTGAGTTCCAATGGTGTAGAGGTGGATGAAGAAAAGGTTGAGGCCATTAGATCTTGGCTAACTCCTACTAATGCAACCAAAGTGAGGAGTTTCCATGGATTCGCAAGTTTCTATCGGTGCTTTGTTGTAACATCCCGTATTCCGCATATACTAGTCCTATTCATATATCACTTGATATAGCCTTGTCATATAGGTGAGGGACCGAGTTTCTTATATGAGCGGTGATAGTTTAATGTGTATTGGGAGGTGCTGTAATGCCCCATTCAGTTCAGCACGTAAACGGCCAAGTTAACCTCGACAAAAGTATTTAAACTCGAGATGGTAAGGTTGTATTTGAGTAAATATTTAGGGTGAAGTGTTAAGTTAAAGCAAAAGGGATTAGAAATTAGAAAATAGAATAAAATAAGAGAGCTGCTTGCTTGACTTAACTAAGCTAGTAGGTGACAAGTAGGTGCATCACCTACTTTGACTTATTGACCAGCCTAAAGAACTAGGTAGGTGCATCACCTACTAAGACTATTTTGACTAGCTTAGAGGGCCAAGTACACCCATCACCCACTTGAATAAATTCTGGCCCAAAGAAGTGAAAGAAAGGGAATGAATTGGCAGCCAAGGCCCAATAAGGTTAAGTCCAACAAAGCCCATGTAAAATGGCCAAGTAGGTGTATCACCTTCTTGACATTTTGTGGCTCAAAATGAGCAAGGAAAGTCGGCCAAAGCAGCCCCCCTTTAAAGGGGTTAAGACCAGCTCATTTCACTCATTTTAACTTGAAAAAAAACAGATTTTAGAAGTTCTTTCTTTCTCTCTCTCTTAGCTTCACATAGCAGCCATAAAATACCATTAGGGTTCTTAAGTATTCTCCCTCTTTTCAAGCTAAGTTGAAGGGGAGTTCAAGCTCTTGAAGAAGTACAAGTTAGAAGGACAGATTTTCAGAATTTAAGGTAAAGTTACTGCCCATTTTTACCCCTTTTTATATGCAAGTTTGATGGAGAATTCTGTATGTGTTTGTGTCAAGAACCATGGGGTAGTGATTGGAATCCTTGAGTTAAAATACTTTCTTATTATGTTTAAGGATGTTTGGGATTGTTTTAGGAGCGGTTTTATGTGTATATATTTGGGACAGCTTGGTTGAACTTGTAAAAGGGTGTGTGAAATTGTATTGAAGTATGGAAGGAGGGTGTGGTAATACACCACTTAATTGGGTGTTATGTTAACTTGCTGCCTGCACACCTTTGTATGTTATTTGGTATATGTTGTGAAGTTGGAAGAGTTTCAAGGGACCTTATGAGAAGGTCGTACAGTATGTAGATATGTTTAGAAGAGAAGAGGTGAAAGGAACACTCTTGGTTTGATCAATTACGAGCTTACTGCCTAGTTACTGATTTAGTGGGATCAAGTAGCCCAAATTAGTTAACTAGCTACTAATACTAGTTTTGCCACGTATTTCATTGTAGATAAATAATCTGAAAGAGGGAAGCTTAATTCGTTGTAATATCCGAGTTACACAACAAGGTATGTAAGGTTTCTCAGTTTCATATTCCTTGGCATGAACTCTTATATTTGTGTTGTTACCAACGAAGTGAGTTTCCTAGTAAAGGTACTTTCAACAGCAAGCTTTGTGAGTTATTCTCTAAGCCAAATGAGGTTCATTGTATCATATAAGCTCCTAAACAGTACGTTGATGTTACGTTTGTTCCTTATATCATTGTTACTGCCTTAAGTGCATGTCCACATGTCTTCTACTACTGGTCCATAGTTTTGAGCTCAATAAAGGTTACAACCACCAAAGTAACAATCTCAAAGATTAAAGAAACTAAATGAAGTAATCTGTATATGTGTGGGTGGCAGCCCAGGGGTGAAAGCCTAGCATGGGTCGATCCCTATTTGTGTACTTATGGGTGGCAGCCTAGGGGCGAAAGCCTAGCATGGGTCGATCCCAATTTGTATATTTATGAGGGCAGCATCCCAGGGGTTAAATTGCCTAGCATGGGACTCCTCTTCTACCACTGATCAGTTGGTCACGTGTATTACATGCCTTACAATGATCATAAAGCAAAGAAGAGTAACCAAAGAACGTAATATACATGATTTCGCAAGTGTAAGCGAATGTGATCTTCTGTTCTTATTTACATGTTTATGCACTGATACCTTATTCTATTTGAGCTCTTGTTTACATATGGTTTACTTTATGCCTTACATATTCAGTACATTCTCTCGTACTGACGTCCCTCATGGGGACGCTGCATTTCATGCCGCAGGCACATGTACTCTGGCTAGTAGACCTCCCCAGTAGGAGCACAGGACACTCGGCTGCTGTTGGTGAGCTCCAGGTTGATTCGGGGCTTTACCGAGTCTTTGGTATATATTTTGGGTATTGTATAGTTAAGGGTAAGGCGGGGCCCTGTCCCGACCTAAACTAAGTTTGTCTATCTTGTAGAGGCTTTGTAGACCAATGTTAAAGTAAAACTTAGTTATGTCTTTGCTCTTAACAGTTGTGGCCTCAATGGCCAGATCGTGTACATAAGTTTTGGGCCTATCTATGTTGGTCTTGTTATTCAGGCAGCTTGTCTATAGTCAAAGCTTCTTAATTGTCATAGTTATATGCATGATGAATCACAGGTTATAAGCTGGTTCTCTCGGGCCTTTAGGGCATCGAGTGCCTGTCCGTCTAAATGTAATTTGAGGCGTGACATTTGTGAAAGGCTTTAGCACTATTGCTTCCCCTCTAATTGAATTGATCAAAAATAACACACCCTTTATTTGGGAAGATGTTCAAGAGAAAGCCTTTCAAGAGTTGAAGTCAATGTTGAGAACTTCTCCTTTATTGCAACTACCCGACTTTGATAAAGCCTTTGAAATTGAGTGGAGTGTTAATGCAAGAAGGAAATCCTTTGGCCTACTTTAGTGAAAAGCTAAAGGAGCCCTCATTGAATTACTCAACATATGATAAGGAGTTGTATGCACTTGTGCGGGTGTTGGATCTTTGGTAACACTCTCTATGTCACAAAGAATTTGTGATAAGGATGGATCATGAGTCCCCTTGTTGTCTGATCAATCACACTGATAGCTTCAATAGTTCACTGAAATTTATGTGAATGATCTTGTCTTCAAATCCTATTCAGTCTGATTAGATATGTCACTGAAACAAAGTGATTCCGTTCTGTCTCTCTTTTCTTTTCGGATTATGAGGATGAGCCGACCGATCCTAACATCATTTATGAGGAGCCGGACGATGAAGACTCCTCCTCAGATAAAGATTTCTCTGACGCTACTCTCCCGGTAAGAAGCACGTTTTCTATTGTGATTTTTTTGGCGAGTTCAACTTTTGAAAAAGTTTTTAGCAAAAAAAGCAAAAATAATTCTCAACGCCCGGGTGGAGTATATTGAAACATTTCCTTATGTGATCCACTATAAGCAAGGAAAGGAGAACGTGGTTGCCGATGCTTTGTCTACAAGGTTCGTATTGGTTAACACCTTGACTTCTAGAATGATGGGTTTTGAAAGCTTAAAGGAGTTATACTCTAAGGACTCCGACTTCAAGGAGGTTTGTGATGTACTTGGCCAAGGAAAATGTGTGGAACGTTTCCAAATGATTGATGGTTATTTGTTCAAGGATGGCAAAGTGTGTGTTCCTATGAGTTCATGGTGGGAGTCCTTACTCAAAGAAGCTCATAGTGGTGGAATGATGGGGCACTTTGGTGTTACCAAGATAGTTGACATTCTCATGGAGCAATTTTATTGGCCAAGGATGAAGCATGATGTGGAGAAGCTATGTGGACAATGCCTCGAATGCAAGCATGCCAAGTCCAAGACTCAGCCCCAAGGTATGTATACATCTCTTCCCAACTCTCTTGGTCCTTGGATGGACATTTCTATAGATTTTATGTTGGCACTTCTAAGAACCAAAAGAGGGCATGACAGTATCTTTGTGGTAGTGGATAGATTCTCAAAAATGTCTCGTTTTATTCCATGCCATAAATGTGATGATGCATCTCATGTTGCATCTTTGTTTGTTATTCATATGCTTAAATTGCATCGAGTACCTTGCAGCACTATTGTTAGTGATAGGGACTCCAAGTTTCTTAACTATTTTTGGAAGAGTCTATGGGGTACACTTGGTACCAAACTCATGTTCTCTACTTCTTTTCATCCTCAAATAGATGGTCAAACCAAAGTAGTCAATAGGACTCTTAGGAGCATGCTATGTTGCATGATTAGAGGATCCCCAACGTCTTGGGAGGACCATTTACCATTGATTGAATTTGCTTACAATCGGTCTCTTCACACATCTATTGGCATAACTCTATTTGAAGTGTGTTATGGGTTCAACCCATTGATTCTATTATCCTTGACCCCTTTGTCTAGTGATGTTGTTGTGAGTTTAGATGCAAAGTGAAGGGCAAAGGAGATGGTGAAGATTCATACAAAGGTAAGGGAGACCATTGAAAAGAACAACTAAAAGGTGGCTCTCCGACAAAACTATGGAAGGAAGAAAGTGATCTTTCAACCCAGTGATTGGGTATGGGTTCACTTTCAGAAGGAAAGATTCCCGCAACTCTGCAAAGGGAAATTGAGTCCAAGGGGTAATGGCCTATACCAAGTGCTTGAAAGGATCAACGACAATGCCTACAAGATCGATCTCTCATGTGAGTATAATGTTCACAATGTTTTCAATTTGAGTGATCTATCTTCTTGTGTTGTAGGTAAAGCTATGGATTCGAGGTTGAATCCTTTTAAAAAAAGGGAGGATAATATGATATCACCCAGCACAACCCCTACGAGTCTATTCACTAGGAACCAAGCCAAAGAACTCCAAGCCTTACAAGCCCTATTCATGAAGAAAGAGGCATTGGAGACCATTGAAGAGTAGATCAAGGATCTACAAGTTATGGATGATTGCATGGGCAGACGAGGCTGCCAGTGCATCTGCTTGAAGGTGTGATACGCACTTCTAGTGGTGCTAAATGCACCTCCAATGCACAAGGAATGCACAAGACTACGACGTTGTTTCTGTTAAAGTGGTGAAAAGTACTGGTGCGACCTGCACTCCTCATGGTGCAAAATGCAGCTCAAACGCAACTCCTGTGCATTGGGCCATGTTGGGCTACATTTTAAGGTCACTTTTGGGCCTTTACGTAATAGCTATAAATAGGGGTTATTTTTGCTTAGCTAAGCAAATTTTGATGAATATTGAATTACTTTGAAAGATTTTAGTTAATACTCTCTAGCTTGTAGTCATTGGGTGGATTTCCCAATTAGTTAATCTAGTATAGAAATCTATTGGGTGGATTCCTAATAGTTTAGTTGAGTGATTAGGGGGTGGATTCCTTTGATTGCTTATTAACTTCTATGCTTAATTAATTATAGAGTTATCCATTTGTGGATTTATTTATTTGTCTCTTTGTTTGATTGAGGGGTTATTATTTGTTAAACAAGTTCAATTGGGATGTGAAGGTATAAAGTCCTTTGTTGCCCATAAACTTAGATAATAGGCTATAATTCATATATCTTTTGTTTATTTAATTTTCGCATTTGGATTTCGATTAGTCTCCCTAATCGAGATCATATCAGAAAGGAAGGTGAATTGTGCTTGAAATACCTTATTTTCCCTCCTTGTGTTCTAAATAGTGATGGACTTCTTGCTAGCATTCAGGATTTGAAGTATAGATTGATAATTGAGAATACTTGGAATGAATTTGGTGATCTTCAGTCCTTTCTCTACTACTTATTTGCATTTGATGAACCCTTGCTAGTGGGTGATATCATGCTTGTGACACATAGGGCAAATGTATCATTGCCTACTTTGGGTGTTAACTATATACTTGCATCCTTGTTTGACACACTCGTGCTTAAGTTGTGTGAGCCATAACTTATGGATGCTAAGTTTCTTACTTGTTTGTGGGAGAGTCCTTAGATGTTCAAGACTTCTTGTCACCTTCATAGGATTGGACAATTTGAAGTATCAAATGAGACTCTTAGGAGTATGCTTAGTGCCATAAATGGAAGGAACCCAACTTCTTGGAAAGACCATTTGATTGGAAGTGAATTGGGTTCATCCCTTATAGCATGACTCCATTGAAAGATACCCTCCCTTTGAGGGGTTATTTGAAAAAAAAGGGTGACACTTATGTGATGAACTGCAAGTTGTTGTCATGTGTCCAAATATGTGAGAATATGCTTGATAGGATCTTTGTACCTAATTGTGAACTTGCATATGAGGACACCATGATTGAAACTAGTGTTCTTATTACCTTTATTTACTATCTTTTTGCATATGATGATATTCATGAGTGTATGTCCAAATGTTATCATTTCATCCTTCAGTGTTCCACTTTGTTGTGATTTGCTTGATACATTTCTTTAACTTAATGGTAATCTTGCATATGGAAACACCTTGGGCTCCCTTTTTTGCTCCAAGGGTGGGTGTGGCTCGGATCCTCTTGTCTAAACCTTAAAGTATAGGTCTAGAATGAATGTCATTGGGCGATATCATATAAGGTGACACCTTCAGAAAAACCTAGTCATCAACCTCAAATCCCAATTCTCTCCTCCTCAAATCCGCATATGATTTTTGACGACTCTAAGTGGTCTTAAACCTCTCCCTAATGGTCTAAACTTTCTCCATAGTCTCATGAACTAAATATGGATCAATCAAAGCTGCCTCACCTACCTCAAACAAACCAATAGGAGATCTATACCTCCGCCCATAAAGTGCCTCATAAGGAGCCATCTGGATGCTAGAATGAAAGCTGTTGTTGTAGGCAAACTCGATAAGAGGTAAGTGATCATCCCAACTACCTTTAAAATCAATAACACAAGCTCTCAACATTTCCTTCAAAGTTTGAATAGTATGATCTGCCTGGCCATCCATCTGTGGGTGAGAAGTTATGCTAAGCATCAGCTGAGTACCAACACCTCTCTGAAATGACCTCCAAAACTGGGATGTAAACTGAGTACCCTATTGAAGATGATAGACAATGGAACACCATGCATCTAACTATCTCACGAATGTAGAGTCTAACATAATCCTCTACTGATTCTGTAGTCTTGACAGCCAACAAGTTGGCTAATTTAGTCATCCTGTCGACAATCACCCAAATAGAATTATGCTGCCTAGAGTATGAGGCAAACCAGTAATGAAATCCATATTGATCGCTTCCCATTCATAGTAGGAAGATCAATATCCTGAGTTATACCACTTGGTCACAGATGCTCTACTTTCACTTGTTGACAGTTGGGACACTTAGCCACAAAACCTGTTATGTCCCTCTTCATGCCATTCCACCAATAGACTTCATGTAGGTCACGGTACATCTTGGTGGCACTGGGGTAAATAAAATACCTGGAGCTATGAGCCTTTATCAAAATACGTTATCTCAACCTATCTATGTCAGAAACACATAATCGACCTTGATATCGAAGCACACCATCTCCCTCTTAGGAGAAACCTCTACCCTTTACTAATGGACTTCACCCTTCAACTGGTGCAAAATAAGATCACTATTTTGCTTTTCTTTCACTTCAACTACAAAAGATGATTCAGAACCATTCTGAACAATAACACCACCTTTTGTTGAATCTATAAGGCAAACTCTTAGTCGAGCAAGTCGATGAACATCCTTAGCCAATTATTTCTTTCCATCCTCAACTAAAGACACACTACCCATGGACAACCTACTAAGTGCATCCACCACAACATTGGCCTTACCCGAATGGTAAAGTACACTCATATCATAATCCTTAAGAAACTCAAGCCATCTCCTTTGATGAAGATTCAATTCCTTTTGAGTGAACACATACTGAAGAGTCTTATGATCGGTGAACACATCTACATGAACACCATACAAGTAATGTCTCCAAATCTTCAAAGCAAAAATCATGGCCGTTAACTCAAGATCATGAGTAGGGTAGTTCTTCTCATGAATCTTAAGTTGTCTCAAAGCATAAGCAAATCACCTTATCACGCTACATCAACACACAACCCAAACCAATCCTAGAAGCATCATAATACATAACAAAGTCATCTAGGCCCTCGGGTAGAGCCAACACTGGGGATGTTGTCAATCTAGTATTCAATTCTTAAAAGTTCTTCTCACGTAGATCAGACCACTGAAATTTAACCTTCTTCTGAGTCATCTGAGTTAATGGGGTAGCAATGGAAGAAAACCCCTCCACAAATCTCCTGTAGTAAATAGCCAAACCTAAAAAACTTCTAATATCAGATGGGGAAGTGGGTCTAGGCATGTTCTTTACTGCCTCAATCTTTTGAGAATCAACTCAAATATTGTCTCTAGTCAGAATATAACCCAAAAAAGCAACAGACTATATCCAAAACTCAAATTTGCTAAACTTAGCAAATAACTATCGATCCTTGAGAGTTTGCAACACAACTCTCAAATGGTCTGCATGCTCCTCCTCACTCCGAGAATAGATGAGAATATCATCAATGCAAATAATCACAAACATATCCAAATACTGTTTGAACACATGGTTCATTAAATCCATAAAGGTTGCAGGAGCATTCATTAATCCAAAAGACATAATCACAAATTCATAATGACCATATCAAGTTCTGAAGGCTGTCTTTGGAATGTCACACTCTCTAACATGAAGTTGATGATAACTGGATCTAAGGTCGATCTTGGAGAAGAAACTAGCACCCTGAAGCTGATCAAACAAGTCATTAATCCTAGGAATGGGATACTTATTTTTTATTGTGACCTTGTTCAACTGATGGTAGTCGATACACATTCTGAGGGAACCATCTTTCTTTTGCATGAATAAAACTGGACCACCCCATGGAGAGATGTTGGGTCAGATGAAACCCTTATCAAGAAGGTCCTTCAACTGATCTTTTAATTTCTTAAGCTATGTGGGAGCCATTCTATAGGGAGGAATAGAGATAGGATGCGTATCTAGAAGAAGATCTATTCCAAAGTCGATCTCCTACTCAGGAGGGAATCTGGGCAAATCTTTGGGAAATACTTCTGAAAATTCATTCACAACAGGAACTGACTGGAGGGATAGGGTTTCAAACTCCGTGTCCATAACCTGAACTATATGATAAACACAACCCTAAGAAATAATCTTCCTAGCCTTGATATAAGATATGAAATGACCCTTCGGGGATGAAGGACTACTTTGGCACTCTAAGACAGGTTCATTTGGAAACTTGAAACTGATGACTCGAGTACAACAATCAACCAAGGCATAACATGCATACAACTAATCCATACCAAGAATAACATCAAAATCAGCCATCTCCAACTTTACTAGATTCGCTGAAGTAACTCTATGAAGGATTGAGATAGGGCAATTTTGATTGATTCTTTTGGCTAGGACTGACTCACCAATAGGAGTAGAAACACAAAAGGGTTCTAAGAGTTGATCAGGACTAATTTCGAACTTGCATGCAACATAAGGAGTCACAAAAAATAAAGATGCACTGGGGTCAAATAAAGCATACACATCGAGAGAGAAGACTTTCGACATATCAGTAACAATTTTTGGTGAACTCTTCTGGTCCTGGCAAGAGGATATGGCATAAAGGTAGTTCTGGCGCTGACCACCAGAACTAAAAGTAGTACCCTGCTGGGCTGGTCGACCTCCTAGGCTGCTGGGGCAGACTGAGTCCTGCTACCTCCCTATCCCTTCTTAGCTAAAGGGCAATCCTTAATATTATGTCCAACCTGACCACATCCAAAGCATCCACCTGAACCGGCTAAACACTCATCAAGATGACTCTTACCACACTTGTTGCAAGAAGGGTAAGGGGTCCCCTTTGCAACACTCCCCTACGAATAGGAACCAGATCCTCTACTAGTCTAATCATGATGAGGCCTGGGGGCCTGGGTAGGAGCACTAATTGAAAAATGAATGAGTCCTGATGATTTCTTCTGAAATGAAAAGTGATGTATGCCTCCGGACCTATGATGGCCAAAACCTGAATTCTCTAATCTAACCCTCTTGTTATCCCTTTCCATCTCCCTTAACTTGTCTCCCTCGATCTATTGGTCATGAGTCATAAGTTAAGAAATATCCATGTCACCCAAAAGCATCACCAACCTACACTCCTTCTTTACCAAATCTGATAAGAGATAAACATACTTACTCATCTCATCCCATGAGTCATTACCATGGAAGAACATACCTAGAAAGCTGGGTGAACTTCAACATGTACTCCTGAACCATCATGGAACCTTGCCTCAAATTCACAAACTCTTCGGCCTTAGCTTGCCTCAACTCCCTCAAGAAAAACCAGTTAAGAAAAGCCTTCTCAAAACACTCCCACATCACAGGGACCATGTCCCTAGCCCTAGCATCTTTCTATTGAGTGAACCAAATATGAGACACGTCCTTGAGTTGATAGAAAGCTAGCTCAATACCATCGATGCCAACCACTTGCATTGCACCAAAGATCTTCTTTACCTTATCCAAGAAATTTTGCAGATCCTCACCAACTTTTGAACCCAAGAACTCAGGTGTTCATGCAAATAAAGTCTCAGACTCGGGTCGCTACTCCACCTTAAGAATGGATGGGGATAGGAGCTTGCTGATTAGCCTGAGCAACCATAGTTTGGGCTAGCATATGAATAGTATTTCTGAACATTTGTGACCTTAGGGTCTAGAATCGGAGGATTAGCATTTTGAGCATTGGCTCGGCAAGGCATAGCACGATAAGAAGGCATAATCTAAAATGCATAAAGAATGGATTAGAGGGTCAATAGAGTTACACTCTATCACACGATATTGATCAAGAAAGAAGTGAAGTTTTTCCTAAGACACCTCATAGCTTCTCTCTCATAAGTGTAGTGTACTTCACACATATGAAAAAGACTTTACTTGATGCGGCTTTTAGACACCCTAGGACACTTGAATCTGAGGCTCTGATACCAAGTTTGTCATGCCCTGAGAATACCCCCTAGGCGTAGCATGGGACTCAGAATCGCAAGTGCCTCAAGTTAACCCTTGGTCATAGCATACTCAGACAATCATAAGGAAATCTAATCCATAAAAGATAAAGTTAAGATGAAACATAATCTGAAAGAGAGATCCGAATACTATGTATGTCTGAAAAGCATCTAAACTGTCATAAGAGTTGATGGGACAATACCCAAACTAGCTCAAAAATCCAAAGAAAGAACATGTCCTTTTATGTTCCTTCTATGGATTTCTGAGTTAGTTGGGGTATTGTCCCATCAACTCTCTATAACAGTTAGAGGCTTTTCAGACATAGATAGTATTCGGGTCTTTTTTTGGATTCTGTTTCATCTTGACTTTATCATTTATGGATTTGGGTCGCCTAGTTTTCTATTTATGCTTACGCTATATTTTCTTATGAATATCTGAGTATGCTATGACCAGGGTTAACTTGGGGAACTTGTGGTCCCGAGTCCCATGTTATGCCTAGGGGGTAGTCTCATAGCGTGACACCTATAGTTCCTTCAATGTCTCTAGTGGCATGACTTCATGTGTTGATACACTCCCTTCGGGAGCTTGTTTGAGAAAGTGATATGATATCTCCTGGCACAACCTCCACGAGGCCATTCACTAGGAGCCAAGCCTTACAAGCCCTATTCATAAATAAAGAGGCATTGGAGACCATTGAAAAGCGTATATCAAGGATTTACAACTTATGGATGATTGCATGGGAAGATGAGCCTGCCAGTGGATCTGCTTGAAGGTGCGACACGCACTTCCAATGGTGTTAAAAGCACCTCCAATGCATAAGGCATGCACAAGACTGCGACATTGTTTCTGTTCAAGTGGTCTGGTCGGACGCACTCTTCATCTTGTGAAACACCCTCAAACACACCTTATGTGCATTGGGCCATGTTGGACTACCTTTTAAGGTCACTTTTTGGCCTTTATGTAATAGCTATAAATAGGGGTTCCCTTCCCTTAGCTAAGCAGATTTTGATGAATATTGAATTGCTTTGAAAGCTCTTAGTTGATGATAACGATCTCAATTGAGTGACTAAAATCGATATCAAAAACTCGGAATTCAATAATACAAAACAAAAATAGTGGAGAAATTAAGAGGAGAATTAGAAGAAATTGAGATGAGGATAGAAGAAAGAAGGGCTAATTGAATCCACTATCAACCAAGGGAGAAGAGAACTCAATCAAATGCATGAGAAACCAAATTGAATCCACAAGATTATAACCCAATGATCAATTAATCAAAGAAGATAATACAAGCAATTCAGGAATCCACCCTAATCACTCATTCTAAACTAATAATTAGAATTGAACCCAATCACTACCCTAACTTAGAGTAACAACTCTATTCAAGACAATTCAATCATCCAAAATCTAAGTATGAAAATGGCTAAGGCAACTATTTATAGCTATTGCCTTTACGCAACAAATAGCCTATTACAAAAATAGCCCAAAAGTGACTATTTTGGAAATAACCCACAAAGGCCCTTCTTGATTGATCAAATGACATCTTGATCACCCATGGCCTTGTGTATTTGTTGCTCCATGGCTTTATTTGGGTTCCAAGCTATCATCATATGTAGAAGCCCCTCCTAATGTGCTCCAAGTTTCTTTGGGCTCCAAGCTAACCATGATCGTATTATCCTCCCCTTCTTCAAAAAGATTCGTCCTCAAATTCGAACCTTGTAAAAATATAAGAAGGACAAACAACAAACATATCCATATAGTATAAGGGTTAGCACATGGGTTATCAACCATACCAACTTTCCAAGGAGGCACACTTTTGAAATACAACCAACTATCCTTTGTGTCAAATAAGAGCAATGCATTATAGAACATACAAAGGATTCGACTATGAGAAATATGATGGAACAAAGAAACCTTCAAGGTCCTAAGACACAATTGCTTCCCTATTCCCATATAAGACCATACCAAAGGTGGTGTCACCATTGGTTCAAACACCCATGAGGGTTTATCAGGGCCATAGATATGAAAGACCCATATAGTTTGATTACAAAGGAAAATGGACCAACCCAAGAAATCCCTACCTCTATATAAAATAAATCTAATATAAACAATGACATCTTCATATGCAAAAAGGTAGTAGAGAAAGATGTTACTTAAATGAACTTCATTCAAGGTGTGCCCACATATAGAATCACCCTTTGATCCACAAGCATTAAGGCCATCAAGAATTGGGTCACACAAGAATAAGGGGTTATTGGAGAACATACACCCCTTTCATTTTGACCACTAATCCTTACAATATATGTACTATTATCTTCCAAGAAGAGAGTTTCATCTTTGGAAAGTGTGTCATCATACCATAGTGGATTTTCAGACATTTGGTAGCCTTCAAGGGTGGCTACACTTTCAACATTATAAGACAAACCACTATATTCATCATTCACATTAGTCATGCCATCATTGAATAAGGGATTATCCCTAAGTTCATATTCTATCTCAAGATCCTCATAACAAGAACAAGAAATAAAATCAACACCGAAGAAATCACCTCCAAGTAAAGATCCTACATGACTAACTACATGACCAACTATATCATTACCATCACTAAATTGAGATTCATTTATCACATCACACAACTCCTCAATTAGTAGGTTATCATTATAAGCAAGTTGGTCAACACCACAATGAACGCTAGTTGGTAGCATATCAAGCTCAAAAGAATCACACACATGATTATCATCATTATAGCCAACCAGCATTTGACTACTCCTATTACATGACAATAAATTTTCATTCAAGTCATAAGTGCTAACACTAGATGGACTCAAATCGATCTTACTGGAAGAATCAATCAAGTCATCTATAGGATCAACTAGTGTTTGGCACTCACAACAATGGCATCATCATCATGCACTAAGGTGTCATCATGATCACCACAAGGTAAAGGCTCTTTAAGCTCACACATATACAAGCTATCACTTACACTCAATTGGATACTAGCCACACAATGATCTTTTACCTTCAACAAAGTGTAATGTTTAGTTTTGTTACCTCGTAGCTCATCTGAATGATTATCTTCACCTTGGTTTCCAACATTGGAGCACAAATGCTCCTTTAGGAAGATTTTTAACACCTCTTAATTCTCAACATTTTGAGGTGCATTGCTAGGATTGCTTCCAAGAATACCTGCTATCAAGACAACTAGAGAAACAAGAAAAGTTACATGAGTTATGATAAGATTGTTACAACCCTCTCACATCACTCCACACAATCTCTCCTTTTCCCACTCTAGAGTTGTCACTTATCACACCCTTACTCCTCTCAATATTTTGTCTCTCAATTTCATTGGAGTTCGAATAAGTGCCAAGGATCCCTTATGAAGGATTAGATGATCCCTTCACTTCAAGCTTCCACTTTGGTGCACAAGGTGTGGATGTTTTGACTTTCATGTTTAACTCCTTAGTGTCATAATCACAAGGAGTAGCTTGCCTTGTGATAACAGAAAAACAACAAACAAGAAAGAAAGAAGGAAAAGATATGTGGATTAACAACTAGAAATTGAAATTATGGGCAACAAGGAACTTGATACCCTCACCTCCCAATTGATTTCGAGAACTAAGAAATTAACCCTACTCAATCAACCAAGGAAACCAAATAAATTTCACAAATGGGTGATACTTTGATTAATTAAGCAAAAGAAGTTAACTAACAATTAGGAGAGTTCACCCTAATCACTCACTAATTCCTTAAGGTAATTAAACTAATCACTAAGATATCAACTACAAATTTAGAGTATCAATATTCAACATCCAAAACTAGTCTTCAAAAATGAAGAAAAACTACGACTTATACTAAGGAAATAAGAAGACATTGATTTTTTTACAATATTGTCCTTAATGAGGCAAGGGCCTTGTTTGGTTGTCTTCTTTGTGGATTCTTGAATTTAAAGCCTAGCCACTTGCAAAAATGGCCTCTTTTCTTCATCCACACCACTCCCACAGACTCATAAGCTTCCCTTTGCACGAACATCGTATGTATCATCTATACCATCCATGCTCGTGTCAACCATGCTAGTATCATCCTCCCCTTCTTGAAAATGATTCGTCCTCGAATCCAAACCTTAAAGACACATGAGAAGGACAACAACCAAAACATCCTCAAAGCATGAGGGTTAGTACAAGGGTTAGCAACAATATTACCATGCCAAGGAGGCACAAATTTGAGATATAACCAAATATCCTTTTCTTCCAATAAAAGCAACTCATCATACAAGGTGCAAAGGTTTTGATTATGATAAACATCAAGAGACAAGGCAAACACAAAGGTCTTTGTGGCATCAAGAATTCCAAAAGATGGTATCATATCTAACTTTGGAGCCATAAGACATAATTGTTTCATTGTCTCGCAAGTAGGCCACACAAAAAGTGGTGCAATCACCCATAAGGGTTCATTCGGGTCAAAAAAGTAAAAGACCCACATATCTTTACCTCCATACAAAATAAATCTCACACCACTACGGGTATCATCATAAGCAAAAAGGTAGTAGAGAAAGGTGTTAAGCTCACTATTCTCATCTAGGGCATGACAAAAGATAAGGACACCGATAGATAAGAAGAGACATTTTAAGCACAAAACAATCCTCTCTATAAGACAACTTTCCAAAGGAAGAAAGTGCACCAACAAAGCCATGCTACTAGAATAGTCGAGGGATTTATTAGGAGTCAAATCACTCCATGCCAAATAATACTCCCAAGGAGTTGGGGTCCCTCCTATCATAGAACCAAACATGCTTCCAAGAGTTCCATTTGAAACTTCAACTTGTCCAACCCTATGAAGGTGACAAGGAGCTTTAAATATCCACGGACTCTCCCAAAAATAATTAAGCAACTTAGCATCCACTCGAGGGTTCTCAATTGCAAATACACACTTCAAGGAAAGAATGTTAACAAGATGGCATTCACAATTTGGAACATAAGAGGACGAGATTAAGAATTTCAAGTACACTTCATTATTATTCCTCAAACAAACTCCCACAAAGAATGGATAAACAAATGGAGTCATGCTTTTAAGAATCCATCCTACACCTCAACTTGTCTAACCACATAAGTGTGACAAGGAGTAGAATACATAAATTAGGTATCACGAATGCACCGTAGATTCTTTCCCAAACAATAACTATGGTTGGCATTCAAAACATGAAACTCACATAACTTAAGCATATCCAAAACCAACCATGAATACATTGGAGCTATCTCATCACTCTCATGGTAGGGTATGAGGTCATACAATTTCCAAAACCTACCTACCATAGGAAAAATGTCATCATGACTCCAAGGATTGCTTGGAATAAAAGGGGAAGGGTACATACCTCGAAGACGGGCCTTTGAGTGTGCATTCTTGTGCACCATACTTGGTTTCCCAAAGCTTTCCCTCCAATGCATCATTTTGGACCCATATACATGGTCCTTGTGTTTCTTCTTAAGAGTTGACTTGCTAGGTAGCTCCATTATTAGGCCTTCAACCCTTTGTTCATGAGGGACTTTTTTTCAGATCCTCCTTTAGAAATATTTGTCCATGAACCTGCAAAAGAGAAGGGATGGTACTAGGCAAAATGCTAGCACCATGGTTAGTAGGTAACAGGGGATTGGTATTGGCAAGTCCCACAATTAAGTGTTCCTTGTGCACCTCTTTTAAGTCACTTCTTGGATCATCAATCTCATACAACTTTACTTCTTGAGCCAATTCTTTCTTCTCCTTTTCAAGTTCCTCTCTCTTAAGTACTTTCTGAAGCTCTCTCATTATCTTGTAGTCCTCACTCACTTGATAGGGTGTTAAAGGTACAAGAATGTGCCTTCGTCCTCCAAATACAAATGAGTATTTGTTGGACTCCACTTGATATCGAACATCCCTACCGGCTAGCCAAGGTCTACCAAACAACATATGACAAGATTGAATGGGGAAAACATCACATAACACCTCATCTTGATACTTTCCAATGCTAAAAATTCACGATCACTTGCTTGGTTACCTCTACTTCATAATTCTCAATGAGCCATTGAAGTGTGTATGGCTTGGGGTGTCTTTGTGTAGGAAGCTTCATTCTATCAACCATAGTGCAACTCACCACATTAGTACTACTCCTACCATCAATGACCAAGGAATGTACCCAATCCATCATCTTGAACCTTGCATGAAATAGGTTCACACTTTGATCAAGTTCCTCTTTAGAAAATCCTCCATGATTCTCTTTAGATCATAAGAAGAGTTCAAACCCTTCTCCAATTGCTCATCAACAACATTTGAGGTTGCTTCATCATGCCTAACCTTAGGCTCATCACAACCATTCCCAACCTCATACTCTATCACATTTTTAGCACAAGGTCTATCACACAAGATAACATTTGACCTCTTTTGTGGACAATTTCTAGCAATATGTCCTTTACCTTGACACTTATAACATCAAATGATAGAAGGAGAAGAAGATTGAGGTATATCATGATTACCTCCATAGGCTTGGTGTTCCCCTTTTGTGTTGTAGTTAGCTTGAATAGCTTGACTACCATCTTGGAACATTGGAAGACTCGCCATGTTGTCACCCATCCCATGATTTGGAACACCTTGACCACCATATCGATCACTTTGGTCTTCATACCTTCCTCCTTCATTCCTATGGTATCTCCACTATCCCATTTTCCTTGACATCTCATGCCTTGGTTCATACCAAAGCCTTCGGGTCCTTCCCATAACTCATTCGGGCTAACCTCTTCACACATTTCATCATAAAGAGGGTTTTCATAATAGATATCTTGGTAGGGTACTTGTGGGTAGTGTTGTTGGGTTGGAACATAAGGTACATGCAAGGATGCATGTGATATATTTTGTGGAGGTGCTTGGCTTCTATCTTGGTTTTCCACAAAAGGACTCCTTTGTGGTGGATGATATGGTTGTGTATTTTGGATGTGGGGTGACTTGCCTATCATAGCTTGGGTTCATTTTGAATGTAGTTTGAGGGTAGGTTTGGTTCCAATTTGGTTGGGGGTAGTATAGGTTGTATTCTTAACCCGAGGTCCTTCTTGTTTCTTCACTTTGACTTGTCATAAGGAACCTCTTTTCAATCATACTATCCATTCTTTTCACCCTTTCCTCCATACCTCCAAACCTCCCATTTGTTTCAACCACCCTTTCATTCATATTGGTCACCCTCCTTGACACATTGAAATTCGTCCCCATGTTGTTCACCAAGCTCCTTCCTCCATGGTTTTAAGGAAAATGATTAGACATTGTACCTACAAAAACTCAACAAACAATATTAGTAGAAAAAAGCCTCACATCACTCGTATGTAAACTCTCAACTCATCTTCTATGGCGTCGTCTCAAAATTGGTAGTGAACTAGCTCCACTCAATCAACTCAAGGTCACCTATCCTTTGTGGAGGAGTGGATTCATGTGACTCTTGAAAGAAGGACGACTTGAAAGACTCTAAAACGGATTTGAATCAAGAAATTAATCAACGAAACAAGACAAGAAAAGGAGGAAGAAGCACAAAAGAATTCGGACTCAAGAATTAAGTAACAAAAAGTAGGAGAAACTACTTGTTGTTGCTTAATTTGGAGAATCAAAGAGATGATTTGATGTTTTAAAACTAGTTAACAAATAATTAAAGATGTTAATTAGGTGTTAAATAGTTGAGAAATCGAAGAGAAATGAGTGTAGAAGAAGAAGTTCCAACACTTAGAAAAAATTTGGGGTCTTAAAAGTTTCAACACTTAGAAAAATTTTGGGGTCTCAAAATTTGAAGCATTCTGTCCAAGTTTGCAAGTGTGCATTTCAGCCCCCAAAATATTTTCTAAGGGGCAGATTTGGTCCTTCAGATTTTTTTTTTAAATTCCACTTGTTGACCCAACAAACATCTTTGACCACTTTGACTTGGAAAAGTTGGATCAAATGTACCTTTTGGATTCTTCTTCTTCAAAATATTCTTGATGAATATCAAAAACACCTAGAACAATAAGAACACACACTAAACACCAACACCTTCAAATCAAGTCGGAATTGGCTCAAACTTTAGAATTAGCTTCCCCTCGACTTAGGGAACAAACCCAAATAGTTATTAAGCTAAAATTTCTCCCCAATCAAAAGACCCATTTTTCAAGTTTACAAGTTTTCAAAGCTTCAAAGTCCTTCAATGACAACTTCACTTCTACAACTCCAAATTGAATATAATTTGAAATCTAGACTCAAAAAATACTAGGGAACAAGAATCTAGTGTCAAAAACAAGAAATCAAACAAGAAAAATTTTTGGATTTTTTTTTTGACGATTTTTTTTTTAGATTTTGAAGATATCAAATTTTCAAGAATTAGATTTGTGGAAATAAACCTAAACCAAGCTCTGATACCAAATGATAACGGAAAAACAAAAAACAAGAAATAAAGAAGGAAAAGATATGTGGATTAACAACTAGAAATTGAAATTATGGGCAACAAGAGACTTGATACCCTCACCTCCCAATTGATTTTAATAACTAAGAAATTAACCCTACTCAATCAACCAAGAAAACCAAATTAATTCCACAAATGGGTGATACTTTGATTAATTAAGCAAAAAGTTAACTAACAATCAGAAGAGTTCACCCTAATCACTCACTAATTTCTTAAGGGAATTAAACTAATCACTAAGATATCAACTACAAATTTAGAGTATCAATATTCAATATCCAAAATTAGTCTTCAAAAATGAAGAAAAACTACTACAAACTAAGGAAATAAGAAGACATTGACTTTTTACAATATTGCCCTTAATGAGGCAAGGGCCTTGTTTGGTTGTCTTCTTTGTGGATTCTTGAATTTAAAGCCTAGCCACTTGCACAAATGCCTCTTTTCTTCATCCACATCACTCCCACGGACTCATAAGCTTCCCTTTGCATGAACATCATATGTGTCATCTATATCATCCATGCTCGTGTCAACCATGCTATCCATGCTAGTATCACCTTGCTCCCAATGGCAACTCCTTAGGTTCATCTTTATGAGGAGTGGCTTTATTCAACATCTTTGTAACTCCTTGGGCTTAAGATTGGCAACCCATCCATTATCTTATCAACTTCTCTTTGGATGGAATTCCATAATTCTTTAATGCTTAGAGGTTCAAGATCCCTTACCGGAAGGGGCTCATTTGATTTCACTCTACTTTCATGGCCTAGTGATCCTTCCATCCTACCTCCAACACCATTTCTATATTGAGAACAAGACACATTGGAATTAGGATAAGAAGCATGAGATATGGTAGTTCTACAAGTAGGAAATGCACATTTTCTCTTATTCATTAGATGACTTTCACTTGTACCAACATACCCACACACACTACTTCGACTAGGATAAGTACCACTAGAAAAAGCATATGAATATTCTCTAACTTCACAGGTGTTCTCATCACAAGACTCATAAAGTATGTGGAAGGAAGAACTATACCTCAAGTCATCTTCATCCTCATAGTAGGTAGGGTGAGATTTCTCATATTCTCCGTTGTCATCATAGTATTCATCACACGGTTCTTCTACCCCACCATCTTCATCATAAGATACTTCTACTCCTTCATGTTCATTATAAGAGACATAAGCCCCATTCATTTCACATTCATCTCCGAAGTAGTAGTTCTCATCACCATATATGGCTCAAGATCATGGCTATTATCATAGCCTCCACAATCTCCATCATCGTCATACTCATAGCCTTCATTGCTACAAGCATAGTCTCCCATTTCATCATCATAGGGATCCTAAACTATAGATGACATACTTCCTTATAGCTCCTTTTGTACCTACAAAACTAGCAAACAAGTTAATAATAAAATCCTCATGCCACTCTTTATGTGAACTCTCAACTTACTTTCCATGGCTTCTTTCCTAAATTGATAGTGCTACTAGCCTCGCTCAATCAATTCAATGTTATCTATCCTTGTGGAGGAATGGATCCTTGTAACTCTTGAAAGGATGACTCAAATAAAATTAAAAGGACTTGAATCAAGAAATTAACTACGAAATAAAATGAGAAAAGTTGAAGAAAAGAAGCATAGAAGAAAATGGACTCAAAAAAACTAACAAAAGTAGAAAAGTTACTTGTGTTGCTTAATTTGAAAGATCAAAGAAGTGATTTGATATTTTAAAACTAGCTAACAAGTAATTACAGAAGTTAATTAGTAGAGAAATGAAAGAAAAATGAGTGTAGAAGAATAGATGGACCAAATCTGACAATAAAAAAAGTTCTGAAGGACCAAATCTGACAATCAGAAAAATTCTGAGGGACCAAATCTGACCCTTAGAGAAGAGTTTGGGGGGTTGCAATTGATACTTGCAAACTTGGACAAAAAGCTTCAAATTTTGGGACCCCAAAATTTTTCTAAATGTTGGAAACCACTTGCTCTCTTGAAGTTGTAGTCATGCGCCACATGGTGCGAGTGGGGAGATCTGCCTGAGTGGCTGCTTAGGTGGCTACTACATGGCATTGATGTGTCATCTATTTTCTGATGTGGCAATCCACATGGAATTTTTTTATTTTTTTTCATATTTCAATTTTTTTTTCAAATTTTGATTTTTGGTACTCCTTTGGACCCACAAAAACCTTTACACTTTCTTCTTCCTTTTCTTTTGGATTGAACACCACCTTTTTGAAGATCTTCCTCAAGAACATATGAATTTCATGAAGAACACTATGAACATTGATGAACTTCAAAAATTCATAACCCACTCAATTTAACTTCGATCTTCACCAAATTTTAAACACGAGCTCCTTTTAACACCATGAACAAACCCCAATAAATTTTAGCCCTCAATGTCAAGATAAAAATAAACTTATTTTCTCCATCTTCAAGCTATGAAGAACATCATGAACAAGTAAATTTTTAAATCTTCATAACTTCTTCATTTTACCTCCAAATTTCACGAAATTTGAGATTTAAGCTACCTTTGTTATAGAGAACAAACCCCAATACTTTTCAAGCTCCAATTTAGCCTCAAACAACAAACCCACTTCAGCTCTGATACTAAGATGATAACAATCTCAATTGAGTGACTAAAATCGATATCGAAAACACGGAATTCAATAACTTAAAATAAAGATAGTGGAGAAATTAAGAGGAGAATTAGAAGAAATTGAGATGAGGATAGAATAAAGAAGGGCTAATTGAATCCACAATCAACCAAGGGAGAAAAGAACTTAATCAAATGCTTGAGAAACCAAATTGAATCCACAAGATGATAAATCAATGATCAATTAAGCAAATAAGATAATACAAGCAATTCGGGAATGCACCCTAATCACTCATTCTAAACTAATAATTGGAATTGAACGCAATCACTATCCTAACTTAGAGTAACAAGTCTATTCGGGACAATTCAATCATCCAAAAGTATGAAAATGGCTAAGGCAACTATTTATAGTTATTACCTTTACACAAATAGCCTATTACAAAAATAGGCCAAAAGTGACTATTTTGGAAATAGAGCCCTTCTTGATTGGTCAAATTTTATCTTGATCACCCATGGCTTTGTGTATTTGTTACTCCATGACTTCCTTCGGGCTCCAAGCTATATACCATATGTAGAAGTCCCTCCTAATGTGCTCCAAGCTAACCATGATCATATCAGTTAATACTCTCTAGCTTGTAGTCATTGGATGGATTTCTCAATTAGTTAATCTAGTATAAAAATCTATTGGATGGATTCCAAATAGTACTATTGGGTGGATTCCTAATAGTTTAGTTGAGTGATTAGGGGTGAATTTCTTTGATTGCTTGTTAACTTCCTTGCTTAATTAATCATAGAGTCATCCATTTGTGGATTCATTTATTTGTCTCTTTGTTTGATTGAGGGGTTATTATTTGATAAACTAGTTCAATTAGGAGATGTCCTTTGTTTCCCATAAACTTGGATAATAGTCTATAATCCATATATATTTTGTTTATTTAATTTCTGCATTTGGATTTTGATTAGTTTCCCTAATTGAGATTATATAATTTAGTATTAGAGCTTAGGCTAAAGAGTTATTCTCATAATTCTTAATCCTAGGTTCATAAATCTAAAAAATTTAAGAAAATTGAAGAAAAAAATTTTGGAAAAATTGTACAAAAAAAATTATTGATCTAATGTTTTGTTTGAAAATTTTGATACTAGATTTGGGTTCTCTAGTATCAATTGAGCTAGATCTGAGATTTGAGCTTGTTTGGAGTTGAATTGAAAAATTCACCATTGTTGGGTGAAGAAGCTTGAAGAACAAGTTCGAGATTAGGGTTGATTTGAGACTTCAAACCTATTGGGCTTTGATCTCCTATTCATAAGTAGCTTGAATCTCAAATTTGGTAAAATTTGGTTGAGGTTTGAAGGATCTACCATTTTTGAAGTTTAAAGAACTTGAAGAACACAAAATGGGTCTCTTCAATTTGATTTGTTTTGATTCTAATTTGTATCGGTCTTTTTTCTCTATATCGAGTAGAGGCTACGTTTCAAATTTAGAGTCATTCCGAGTTAAATTGAGAGAGTTGCAAATTTGAAATTCATAAGTTGTTCTTGGCATTCTTCAAGGTGTTATTGATGAAGAAGGTGAAATAAAGGAGTTGAATCCAAATGAAAAGCAAAAGGAACGAGTACTTGCATTTGTACAAAAGAGAATTTACCAAAAAGGGCAAGTACTAAGAAGAAAAGTACAAAAAATAGCTTAAAAATGAGTACAAGGCGGAAGCTATAGCATTCTGCCTGGGCAGGTGCAAAGTTGAGGTGCGACCAGCACTTCGCTTGGTGCAAAATGCACCAGCACTTCACCCCAGGCAGATCAACATTCTGTTTTGGGGTGCAAAGCAAGGTGCGAAGGGCACTCTCCCTTGTGCAAACCACATCAGCAAGGGCACGAGCTGAAAGTTGAAGAATCAATTTCCTCCATCAAATCTCAGGTCTAATCTTCCTTATTTCATTTCTTTGATTCTTCTATCATCTAGAAATCCTTAGACTAATTAACAATGAGTGTTTGTTCTACTTAGTTGTAATTAGATCTCTTGTGTCCATTTTATTTTGTACCAATTGTTTGTGAGCTTTTATCATTTGAACATTCATTGTAAACCTTCTTGGCTCTGTCCATTTGATTTTGAGTCGTTCTTCTTTTGAGTAACAAGAATCCATTCCTCCATAAAGGATAGGTGACTTGTGACTTGATTGAGTGAAGGTAGTTCACGATATGTCATGCCTCAAATTCCATTTAAACGGACAGGCACCCGATGCCCTAAAGGCTCGAGAGAACCAACTTATAACCTATGATAATCATGCATATAACTATGATAATTATGAAGCTTTGACTATAGATAAGCTGCCTTAATAACAAGACTAACGTAGATAGGCCCAAAACTTATGTACATGATCTGGCCATTGAGGCCAGAATTGTTAAGAGAAAAGACATAACTAAGCTTTACTTTAACATTAGTCTACAAAGCAAGCCTCTACAAGATGAACAAACTTACTTTAGGTCGAGACAGGGCCCCACCTTACCCATAACTATACAATACCAAAAATATATACCAAAGACTCGGTAAAGCCTCAAATCAACCTGGAGCTCACCTACAACAATCGAGTATCCTGTGCTCCTACTGGGGAGGTCTACTAGCTGGAGTACATGTGCTTGTGGCATGAAACACAGCGTCCCCCCATGAGGAATGTCAGTACAAGAGAATGTACTGAATATGTAAGGCATAAAGTAAATCATATGTAAAACTAGAGCAAAAATAGAATCGGGTATTAATGCATAAACGTGTAGATAAGAACAGAAGACCACCTTTGCTTACACTTGTGGAATCATGTACATTACATTCTTTTCTTTACTCTTCTTTTCTTTATAACTTTTGTAAGACATGTGATATAAATGACCAACTGATCAATGGTAGAAGAGGAGTCCCATGCTAGGCAATTTAGCCCTTGAGATGCTGCCCTCGTAAATATATAAATTGGGATTAACCTATGCTAGGCTTTTGCCCCTAGGATGCCACCCATAAGTACACAAATAGGGATTGACCCATGCTAGGCTTTCACCCCTTGGCTTCCACCCATACATATACAGATTACTTCATATAGTTTCTTTAATCATTGAGATTGTTGTTTTGGTGGTCATAATCTTTATTGAGCTTGGAACTATGGACCAGTAGAAGAAGACATATGAATATGCACTTAAGGCAGTAACAATGACATAAGGAGCAAATGTAACATCAACGTAATGTTTAGGAACTTATATGACACAATAAACCTCATTTAGCTTAGAGAATAACTCACAAAACTTACTGTTGAAAGTACCTTTTTCATACTAGTACTAGGTAGAGTAAACATGCAGATCTAATAGTAAACACATATTGAAGTACTTTGACATACTATGGAGTGGAGAAAAGATCATTAGCCGTGTTGTAGATTGTACGCTGCCAGCATGTGCCCTTTACTAGGAAGAGCACTTTGGAAACTCACTTTGTTGGTAGTAACAAAAATATAAGAGTTCATGCCAAGGAATATGAAACTGAAAAATCTTACGTACCACTATGCAACTCGGATATTATAACGAATTAACCTTCTCCCTTTCAGATAATTTGTCTACAATGAAATAAGTGGCAAAACTAGTATTAGTAGCTAATTAACCAATTTGGGCTATTTGATCTCACTAAATCAGTAATCAGGCAGTAAGCTCATAATTGATCAAATCAAGAGTGTTCCTTTCACCTCTTCTCCTCTAAACACATTTATATACTATACACCTTATCATAAGGTCCCTTGAGACTCTTTCGACTTCGCAACATACACCAAACAACATACAAAAGTGTGCAGGCAGCAAGTTAACATAACACCCAATTAAGTGGTGTATCACCACACTCTCCTTCCATACTTCAAGATAATTACACACATCCCCTCAAAAATCAACCAAGCTGCCCCCAATATAAACAACCCCTAAAACAGCCTCAAACATCCTCCAGCATAATAAGAAAATATTGAACTCAAGGATTCCAATCATTACCCCATGGTTCTTGACACAAATACATACAAAATTTTCCACCAACCTCGTATATAAAGAGGGGAAAAAATGGGCTGTAACTTTACCTCAAATTCTAAAAATCTGTTCTTCTAACTTGTACTTCTCCAAGAGCTTGAACTTTCCTTCACACTTTAACAAAAGAAGAAGAGAAAAGTCTCTTAATAACCACACGAAGTGGGGAAGTCAGCTTGTAGAGAAGGGTCTGCCCTATATTTCTAGAATGAACCACATGAAATTCTAATCTTCCATGGAAAAATTAAGCTAAACCCACAAGTATTTTCACTTACCTTGCTGGAAAAGAGGTGGGTTTCTTCAAGAACCCTAGGAGAGAATTAGGGCAGCTGTTTTGTTTGAGAGAGAGAGCTCGAGAGAAACCTTTTTTTTCAATGAAATAATAAAGAGAGATGAGCTAATATTGGTATATATGAGGACCCTTAGGACCGCCTCTCTTAGAATGAATTTGGACCAGATTTTTGGTAAAAATAGTCCAAGTAGGTGATGCACCTACTTGGATCTTTAAGCTGGTCAAAAGGTCCAAGTAGGTGATGCACCTACTTGGTCCTTTAACTTAATCCATTTTGCTTAAGTAGGTGATGCACCTACTTATCACCTACTAGCTTAATTAAGTCAAGCAAGCAACTCAATTATTTTATTCTATTTTCTGAACCTTAATCCCTTTTGCTTTAACATAACACTTTACTTTAACCTTAAGCTCAAATACCACCTTACTATCTTGAGTTTAAATACTTTCATCGAGGCTAACTTGGCCGTTTACTTGCTGAAATGAATGGGGCATTACAGCACCTCCCATATATATTAAACCATCACTACTCATATAAGAAACTTGGTCCCTCACCTATATGACAAGGCTATGTCAAGTGCTATATAAATAGAACTAGTATACGCAGAATACGGGGTGTTACATCCTCCCCCCCTTAGAAATATTCATCCTCGAATGATATCATAGTTAACCATAACAAACAAGTTCAAGCCTAAGTTAAGTACCACTATTAGCCAAATAACATATAGACTTATACTTACTTGTTAATGCATCAACTCGACACTTTCACCTTTCTTATCAGACTGAAATAGATGAGGATACTTGGATTTCATTACTTCTTCCACTTCCCATGTAACTTCTTCTACTTGTTGGTTTCTCCACAGTACTTTTACAGAAGCTACTTCTTTAATTCTTAAGTTCCTGACTTGTTGATCCAGAATAGCAATGGGTACTTCTTCATAAGTGAGATCTCCCATAACTTGTACATCTTTAGTAGGAGTAATACGGGATGGGTCACCTATACACTTCTGAAGCATCGAGACATGGAACACCGGATGAACTATTGCAAGCTCTTGGGGTAGCTCTAACTCATATGTGACTTGGCCAACTCTCCGAATAATCTTATATGGCCCTATGTAGCACGGACTTAACTTTCCTCTTTTACCAAATCTCATCACCCCTTTCATTGGTGACACCTTTAAGAATACCCAATCTCCTATAGCAAACTCTAGCACTCGTTTTCTAATATCCGCATATGATTTGTGTCAACTTTGAGCCATTGCTAGACACTATTGTATCACCTTAACTTTTTCCATAGCTTGATGAACAAGATCTGGCCCAAATAAGGCAGTTTCACCCACTTCAAACCATCTGATTGGTGATCTGCACTTCCTCCCATATAAAGATTCATAAGGTGCCATTTTGATACTTGAATGGTAGCTATTATTGTAAGCAAACTTATTAAGTGGAAAATGGTCATCCCAGCTACCTTTGAAGTCTAATACACAAACTCACAATATATCCTTAAGTGTTTGGATTGTACGTTCTACCTGACCATCTGTTTGAGGGTGAAAGGTTGTACTTAAATTCACTTGTGTTCCCTAACTCTTCTGAAATGATTTCCAAAAATTCGTGGTGAATTGAGCTCCCCTATCAGATATAATAGAGATTGGCACTCCATGTAGCCGAACTATCTCTTTAATGTACAACCTTGCATACTCTTCAACTTTATAAGTAGTCTTGACCGGCAAAAAGTGTGCTCATTTGGTAAGTCTATCAACTATTACCCATATGGAATCAAATTTCCAAAATGAACGGAGAAAACCAGTGATAAAATCCATGTTGATCATGTCCCACTTCCAAATTGGAAGGTCTATATGTTGCATATAACCTCCAGGCTTTTGGTGCTCTACTTTAACTTGTTGACAATTTGGACATTGAGAAACAAATTCTGCAATGTTCTTCTTCATGTCACTCCACCAATACACTCCTTTCAAGTCATGATACATTTTAGTTGAGCCCGGATGGATAGAATATCTTGAATGATGTGCTTCTGTCATAATTCTCTCCCTTAGTCCATCTATATTAGGCACACACAATCTGTTTTGGCACTGGAGTACTTTGTTTTGCGTAAGCTCAAATGCCTTTGTCACCCCTTGTTGTACATTCTCCTTAAGCTGTAATAGAATAGGATCCTTATATTGCTTCTCTTTTACTTCGACTACTAATGAGGATTCTGCTGCATTTTGCACAATAATCCCTTCATCTTGAGATTCAAGAAGGCGAACCCCCAAGCTAGCTAGTTGGTATAGATCCTTAGCTATTCTTTGTCTTTCCATGGACTTCCCATAGGTGTTTGCCATTGTCCTACGACTTAAAGCATCGGCCACCACATTTGCTTTCCCCGGATGATACAAGATATCAACATCATAATCTTTTAATAACTCAAGCCATCTTCGCTGCCTCAGATTCAGATCCTTCTGCTTAAAGATATATTGCAAGCTCTTATGGTCCGTATATATGTCAACATGAACCCCATACAAGTAGTGGCGCCATATCTTTAAAGCAAATACAACCGCTGCTATCTCTAGATCATGGGTTGGATAATTTTTCTCATGTGGCCGCAACTGCCTTGAGGCATAATCTATTACTTTACCATGCTGCATCAATACACTACATACCCTTTTATGCCTTTTGGAAGTACCAATATAGGTGTAGAAGTCAACTTATTCTTCAGCTCTTGGAAGCTTTTTTTGCATTCATCGTTCCATTGGAACTTGGCTACCTTGTGTGTTAGCTTTGTTAAGGGTGCAAAAATAGAAGAAAATCCCTCAACGAACCTTCTATAATAACTTGCCAACCCAAGGAAACTACGAACCTCCGTAGGTGTTGTAGGTCTTGGCCAGTTCTTTACAATTTCTATCTTTTGAGTATCAACCCTTATTCCTTCATCGGAGACAATATAATATGACCCAAGAATGCCACAAATTTTAACCAAAACTCATATTTAGAAAACTTTGCATATAGCTTACGATCACGAAGAATCTGTAACACCTGCCGCAAGTGATTAGCATGGTCCTCTTTTGATCTTGAATAGACCAAGATATCATCTATGAATACAATCACAAACACGTCAAAGAATGGCTTGAACCCTATTCATCAAGTCGATAAAAGCTGCTGGTGCATTTGTTAGCCCAAATGACATAACTAAAAACTCAAAATGACTATACCGTGTTCGAAAAGCTGTCTTGGATATATCTTTCTCTTTGACCCTCACTTGTTGATAACCCGACCTCAAGTCAATCTTTGAGAAACACTTAGCACCCTGTAACTGATCAAACAAATTATCAATCCTTGGGAGGGGATATTTGTTCTTAATTGTCACCTTATTCAACTGTCGATAGTGAATACACATTCTCAATGAGCCATCTTTCTTACGTACAAATAAAATTGGTGCTCCCCAAGGGGATATACTAGGCCTTATGAATCCTTTTTCTAACAAATCTTTTAATTGCTCCTTCAATTCTCATAATTCTGCCGGGGCCATCCTATATGGAGGGATGAAGATGGGTTGAGTACCTAGAATTACATCAATACCAAACTCTATTTCTCATTCTGGAGGCAAACCTGGAAACTCTTCGGGAAATACATTAGAAAATTCATTTACCATTTGGATGGATTGAAGAGTTAGTGACTCCACATCGACATCTCTCACTCTCACTAGATGACATATGTATCCTTTGGACATCATCTTTTTTACCTTAAGGTAAGAAATAAACTTACCTCTTGGCACCCCCAATATTACCTCTCCATTCAAGGATTGATTCTTTTGGAAAATAGAAATGCACCCTCTTAGCTCGACAATCTACCATGGCATAACAAGAAGATAACCAATCCATACCCACTATAACATAAAAATCTACCATTTCTAGCTCAACAAGGGCAGCCAATGTATCATGATCACAAACAGTTACTATGCAATTATGATAGACTTTTCTAGCTATGGCGTAGACACCTCAAATGGTTTAACCAATAATTCCGGTGTTCTTTTGAACTTTCCAGCAATCAACAGAGTGATATATGATAGTGTAGAGCCCTGATCAATTAAAGCATATACATTATGTGAAAAGATGGACAATGTACCTGTAACCACATCGGGTGAAGTCTCCAAATTCTATCGATCCGCTAGAGCATATGTACGATTCTGAACTCTGCTGGAACTAGCTACTCCTCTACCACATCTACCATGACCTGTGGGCACCTGTGGCCCTTTACCTAAAGAAGGAACCAATGATGATGATGCAGCAATCAATCTAGTAGGTTGTGCCATGCCACCCATGCCTCTTTGAAGGCAATTTCTCATCATGTGTCCCGGTGTACCACACCAAAAGCAAGCATCTGTCCCAAGCTGACATATACCTAAATAATTTCTTCCACATTATTTACAAGACTGTCTAGGAGGTCTTAATTTTCTCATACTTCCCTGCTCTTGGTACCCTGCTACTTGTGATCCTTGATTCTCACTTCTTTGCCCAAACTGATTACCTCTAGACCCTTGTAACTGAGGTGGAGCTAGCTGTAGAGTAGGAAGATAATGGCCTAGGCGGTCTATTAGGAAATCGAGGTCTAAACTCACCTTGGGATAGCATATACTACCCCGTAGATCTGGCCCTTTTGGAATGCCCTCCTTCCGACTCTTGTGTCCTTCTCCTTTGCCTTTGGTCCTCCATTATTTGGACAAAAGCTTGTATCCTTGCTATATCTATGTCTTTATTCAAAGCAGTAATAGTACAATCTCTAACCAGATACGAATCCAATCTATCCACGTATTGATGAACTCTATCCTCCATTGTAGCTACTACATTAGGAGCATACATGGCCAAAGATTTGAACTTGAGACTATACTCTCTCACGCTCATATTCCCTTGGTGAAGATTTAAGAACTGAGTTGCGCGGGCCTCCCGAATCTCCAATGGCAGATAATGGTCAAGGAATGCCTTTTTAAACTCTTTCCATTTAGCTGAAGGTGTATTTATACCCCTAGATTGTTTCCAAGCTTCGTACCACAATACAGCCACACCTTTTAATCTATATGTTGCCAACTCAACTGCTTCCTTACCAGATACATGCATAATATCTAAGGTCCTTTGGATTTGATCAATAAAGTCTTGCGGATCTTCATTAGGATCTGACCCGGTAAATGATGGAGGGTCCAAATTAAGGAAATCACGTATCCGCACACTAGCTTCCCTATTTGCACCACTAGTACCTGCAATTGGACCTGCTTGCCCTTGTCCTTGACCAGCAAGTATACGAGTCAACAATTGGACTGCATTCTTTAAATCTTGGTCAGTAGCATTAACCGGTGGTTCTTGGGGTGCTGCTGCCTTCCTTAGCTCTTCTGGAGACGGAGGAGTGGAGGAAGTCCGTGATAGAGACACATGTTGAGCCTCACTTTGATTTGCTCATCTAGGTGGTGATTTGTTGGTCCCTTCTCCAATAGCCACATCTACTTGCTTACCTCTACTCTTACTTCTCCTTGTAACTGGCATTTTTTCTATAATAAAAATAATTTAAAGGTTAGATATGATAAACCTAAAACATCGGTTCTATCGCATGATCTAAGAGATAAAGGAAAAGAGACAACTCCTAAATATCCCGCAGCCTTCTGTTTATAGATATGGTGCATAATACACTCATAAACAAGACTCTAAATAGACACGGCTTTGTAGACTCCCTAGGATGACCTGCTCTGATACCACTTTTGTCACGCCTCAAATTTCATTTAGATGGATAGGCACCCGATGCCCTAAAGGCCTGAGAGAACCAACTTATAACCTGTGATTATCGTGCATATAACTATGACAATTATGAAGCTTTGACTATAGATAAGCTGCCTTAATAACAAGACCAACATAGATAGGCCCAAAACTTATGTACATGATCTGGCTATTGAGGCCACAATTGTTAAGAGAAAAGACATAACTAAGCTTTACTTTAACATTAATCTACAAAGCCTCTACAAGATAAACAATTTTAGTTTAGGTCGGGACAGGGCCCTGCCTTACCCTTAACTATAATTGTACCAAAAATATATACCAAAGACTCGATAAACCCTCGAATTAACCTAGAGCTCACCAACAGCAGTCGAGTATCATGTGCTCCTACTGGGGAGGTCTACTAGCCAGAGAATCTGTGCCTGCGGCATAAAACACAGCGTCCCCCCGTGAGGAACGTCAGTACGAAAGAATGTACTGAATATGTAAGACATAAATTAAATCATATGTAAAACAAGAGCTCAAATAGAATCGGGTATCAATGCATAAATGTGTAGATAAGAACAGAAGACCACCTTTACTTACACTTGTGGAATCATGTATATTACATTTTTTTCTTTACTCTTCTTTTCTTTACTCTTCTTTTCTTTATAACCTTTGTAAGACATGTGATATAAATGACCAACTAATCAGTGGTAGAAGAGGAGTCCCATGCTAGGCAATTTAGCCCTTGAGATGCTACCCTCGTAAATATATAAATTGGGATCAACTCATGCTATGCTTTTGCCCAACCCATACATATACAGATTACTTCATAGAGTTTTTTTAATCTTTGATATAGTTTTTTTGGTGGTCGTAATCTTTATTGAGCTTGGAACTATGGATCAGTAGTAGAAGACATGTGAATATACACTTAAGGCAGTAACAATGTCATAAGGAGCAAATGTAACATCAACATAATGTTTAGGAACTTATATGACACAATAAACCTCATTTGTCTTAGAGAATAACTCACAAAGCTTCCTGTTGAAAGTACCTTTTTCATACTAGTACTAGGTAGAGTAAACATGTAGATCTAATAGTAATCACATATTGAAGTACTTTGACATACTATGGAGTGGGGAAAAGATTGTTAGCCATGTTGTAGATTGTACGCTGCCAGCATGTACCCTTTACTAGGAGGAGCACTTAGGAAACTCACTTTGTTGGTAGTAACACAAATATAAGAGTTCATGCCAAGGAATATGAAACTGAAAAATCTTACATACCTTGCTGTGCAACTCGGATGTTATAACAAATTAACCTTCTCCCTTTCAGATTATTTATCTACAATGAAATAAGTGGCAAAACTAGTATTAGTAGCTAATTAACCAATTTGGGCTACTTGATCTCACTAAATCAGTAATCGGGCAGTAAGCTCATAACTGATCAAATCAAGAGTGTTCCTTTTACCTCTTCTCCTCTAAACACATCTATATACTATACGACCTTCATATAAGGTCCCTTGAGACTCTTCCCACTTCACAACATATACCAAACAACATACAAAAGTGTGCAGGCAGCAAGTTAACATAACACCCAATTAAGTGGTGTATCACCACACCCTCCTTCCATACTTTAAGACAATTACACACATCCCCTTCCAAGATCAACCAAGTTGTCCCCAATATAAACAGCCCCTAAAACAGCCTCAAACATCCTCCAACATAATAAGAAAATATTAAACTCAAGGATTCCAATCATTACCCCATGGTTCTTGACACAAATACATACATAATTTTCTACCAACCTCGTATATATAGAGGGGAAACTGGGCAGTAACTTTACCTCAAATTCTGAAAATTTGTTCTTCTAACTTGTACTTCTCCAAGAGCTTGAACTTTCCTTCACACTTTAACAAAAGAAGAAGAGAAAATTCTCTTAATAACCACACAAAGTGGGGCAGTCATCTTGTAGAGAAGGGTTTGCCCTATATTTCTAGAATGAACCACATGAAATTCTAATCTTCCATAGAAAAATTAAGCTAAACCCACAAGTATTTTCACTTATCTTGCTGGAAAAGAGGTGGGTTTCTTCAAGAACCCTAGGAGAGAATTAGGGTAGTTGTTTTGTTTGAGAGAGAGAGCTTGAGAGAAACCTTATTTTTCCAATGAAATAATAAAGAGAGATGAGCTGATATTGGTCTATATGAGGACCCTTAGGACCACCTCTCTTAGAATGAATTTGGACCAGATTTTTGGTCAAAATAGTCAAAGTAGGTGATGCACCTACTTGGCTCTTTAAGCTGGTCAAAAGGTCCAAGTAGGTGATGCACCTACTTGTCACCTACTAGCTTAATTAAGTCAAAGCAAGCAACTCAATTATTTTATTCCATTTTCTGAACCTTAATCCCTTTTTCTTTAACTTAACACTTTACTTTAACCTTAAGCTCAAATACCACCTTACTATCTCTAGTTTAAATAGAGGCTAACTTGGCCGATTACGTGCTGAAATGAACGTGCCATTACATCACCTCCCAATATATATTAAACCATCACTACTCATATATGAAACATGGTCCCTCACCTATATGACAAGGCTATGTCAAGTGCTATATAAATAGAACTAGTATACGTAGAACACGGGGTGTTACACTATCAATCCTTGGAAAACGCATAGAAGGTAAGTTGAGTGTTAACAAACGAGCGGGTGAGGAACCTTTGCTACTAATCTCATTTTTTGAATTTCGCAGGTACGATGTCAAAAGAAATTGATAGTTCTTTTGAAAGACATGGGTCCTAACATGGAGGCGTCCTTTGCCTCAATCACAATGCAAATGGCATAAATAAATGGGAAAATAGCAGATTTAAGTGGAGGCATGGCTATCATAAATGGGAGGATCAGATGGTTATTTTTGAGAGTCCCAACCGAGAAGACTCACACCTTATACCACTCATGGATCGGGAGCAAATAGCAACATGAGTTCTTCAATGACTATTACCCCAGGGCAAGCACGAGAGTTATGTAATCCCTGAAAAAATCCAAGCTCCACTCCAAATAACCAACAACCTCTTTTCTAAATGTCTAACTATCCGAACAATGTTAGACAAAGCCCCACTCATCCAAATTACCCACTACAAGAGGAACGTTCTTTTGTAGCCAACCAAAACCAACCTCTACTTTAAAATGCATCACATGCTAACTTGCATGTACCACATAACCAAAACCAAGAGCCTTACCAAGATAGCCACCTCAACCCACTCGACGAAGAGTTTGAGGGAATGAATGTTAACTGGAACTATGATGGTCCTCAATATGGTGGTCGACAAGGTTATGATACACCTAGAGATAGGGTGTAACACAGAGGATATGGTTAGAACCAAGGTGCAAGATGGCAAGGGAATGGAGATCAAGGTGAATAGTTTGATGATTGCAACGGTGATCTATATGGGTATCGAGGTGATAGATATGGTGGCCCCAATGATGATAGGCATGGTTATCGACAAGGAAATCATGGTGACTATGAATGGAGTTTGAATACCATCAAGGTTACTCTTTCAACCTGCAAAGGTAGTAGTGATCAAGAAAAATTCCTTGAATGGCGGATACAAAGTGAGCAGATATTCCTCACCAATAATATTTTTGATGCTATGAAAGCCAAATATGTCCTTACTTAATTTGAGGGATATGCATCCACATGGTGGGAGTCCAAGGTAAGAGAATGAGCCCGAGATCTCATTTATGATTTGCCCACATGGCAAGAATTGCTAGCACTTATGGAAGTGAGGTATGTTACACCTACTTATCATCAAAAGGTTCTAAAGAAGGTGTACCTCCTTTGACAAGGTACCGAAAGTGTTGAGGAGTATTATGATGAGTTTGAAAACTTGAGATTGAAGTCTAAGCTTGAAGAACTAGTATTGAACACGGTGATACAGTTTGTCACCAACTTGAAGCAAGACATCTCAAAGGCGATGCGACTCAAACACTATGCTATCTTAGAGGAAGCCTATCATGATGCTACCAAGGTAGAGATTGACTTGAAAGATGAGAAGTCATTCAAAGCCAAGGGTGCTACAACTTTCTCATGGAATAAAAGGGTGCTACAACTTCCTCATGGAACAAAAATAATAATAAGTGGAAATCTTCTACCACTCAGGAGTACACAAAGGATAGTAGTCAAGCTACTCAAGCCAAAATTGATAAGCCAAAGTGGAATGACAAGGCTAAGGAATCACTCAAAACCTATCTTTCCTTGTCCCTCTACCATTTAATGCTTTAGATGTCAAGGAAAGGGGCACATTGCTAGTAAGTGTCCCAACTAGAGAATGATTATGGCTTACAAGGATGGGTACCATATTGAAGAAGATGAGAAGTATGGTGAAGATAGTGGAGATGATGAGCCCAAAGGTGATGATAATGAGACACCTTTGAATGATGATGGTGAGAGGATAGAAGAGAGGCCAAACTTTGCCTTGCTTATGAATGCAAGATTGCCTCTAGAATGTGATGATGATGAGCCATTGCCCGTGAACACAAACTTGTCTTGTGTTGTGTGTCTAATTATGGGAGCTATTGCTAAAGAGGATCTTGATCAACGGGAGAACTTGTTTCATGCTAGATGCAAGATCCTAGATAAGATTTGTGCCTTGATTATTAATAGCGGGAGTTGCACTAATGTTGTGAGCAACACTTTGGTGGAACAAATGCAACTTCCCACCAAGAAGCATCCTAGTCCTTACAAGCTCCAATGGCTCAACAAAAGCGGTGAAATGAAAGTCCTCAAGCAAGTAAGTATTAAATTTAGCATTGGAAAATATCAAGATAAAGTTCTTTGCGATGTTGTACCTATGCTTGCTTGTCACATATTGCTTGGAAGACCTTGGCAATTTGAGAACCAACACTTATTCATTTGTATTTGGTGGTAGAAAGTTCTCTCTTACTCCCTTAACTCCCTAATAAGTTAGTAAAGATTATCGGATCAGGAAGGAGCTCTGGGAGAAAATGCAAGTGGTGGAGAATGTTAGTGAAGGCTCCATAAGTATGCAAGAAAAGGGAAGTGACTTGGCTAAAAAGAAGAACAAGATGTGCATGATAGCTAAGCCAAGCAATTGTTTGAAGGGTGTTGATGGGAATGCTTTCTAGTGTGCCTTGTCAACAAGGATCTATTGTTGCATGCTAACCAAGATACTAGCACTTTGCCTAGTATTATTTTATTTCTTTTGCAAGAATATGAGGGTTTATTTCCCGAAGAGATGCCCGATGGATTGCCACCCTTAAGGAGTATTGAACATCAAATTGATTTTGTGCCCGAATCTCAAATTCCAAACTGTTTGGCATATAGAAGCAATCCGGAGGAGACTAAGGAGTTACAAAGCCAAATTGATGAACTCCTTGAAAAGGGACTTGTCAAAGAAAGTCTTAGTCCTTGTGCCGTATCGGGTATCCTTGTTCCCAAAAAGGATGGCACTTGGAGGATATGTATTGATTGTAGAGCCATCAACAATAACGATAAAGTATGCCATCCTATTCCTAGAATTGATGACATGCTTGATAAGCTTTGTGGCTCAAGTGTATTTTCTAAGATTGATCTTCGAAGTGGCTATCACCTAATTTGTATGAACCCGAGTGATGAATGGAAGACGACCTTCAAAACCAAGTTTGGTTTGTATGAGTGGCTAGTTATGCCTTTTGGCTTGACTATTGCCCCTAGAACTTTCATGAGGTTGATAAACCATGTGTTAAAGCCCTTCATCAATAAGTTTGTTGTCATTTATTTTGATGACATACTTGTCTATAGTAGGACCATTGAGGAACATGTTGGCCATTTGAGGCAAGTATTTGATGTCCTACTACATGAGAGGCTCTGTGCAAATCTCAAAAAGTGTTCATTTTGTATGGAGAAGGTGGTATTCTTGGGGTTTGTGGTGAGTTTCAATGGTGTAGAGGTGGATGAAGAAAAGGTTGAGTCCATTAGATCTTGGCTAACTCCTACTAATGCAACCAAAGTGAGGAGTTTTCATGAGTTGGCAGTTTCTATCGGCGCTTTATGAAAGGCTTTAGCACTATTGCTTCCCCTCTAATTGAATTGATCAAAAAAAACACACCCTTTATTTGGGAAGATGTTCAAGAGAAAGCCTTTCAAGAGTTGAAGTCAATGTTGAGAACTTCTCCTTTATTGCAACTACCCGACTTTGATAAAGCCATTGAAATTGAGTGGAGTGTTAATGTAAGAAGGAAATCCTTTGGCCTACTTTAGTGAAAAGCTAAAGGATCCCTCATTGAATTACTCAACATATGATAAGGAGTTGTATGCACTTGTGCGGGTGTTGGCTCTTTGGTAACACTCTCTATGTCACAAAGAATTTGTGATAAGGACGGATCATGAGTGGTGTTGTCTGATCAATCACACTGATAGCTTCAATAGTTCACTGAAATTTATGTGAATGATCGTGTCTTCAAATCCTATTCAGTCTGATTAGATATGTCACTGAAACAAAGTGATTCTGTTCTGTCTCTCTTTTCTTTTTGGATTTTAAGGATGAACCGACCGATCCTAACATCATTTATGAGGAACCGGACGATGAAGCCTCCTCCTCAGATAAAGATGTCTCTGACGCTACTCTCCCGGCAAGAAGTACTTTTTCTATTGTGATTTTTTTGGCGAGTTCAACTTTTGAAAAAGTTTTTAGCAAAAAAAGCAAAAATAATTCTCAACGCTTGGGTGGAGTATATTGAAACATTTCCTTATATGATCCACTATAAGAAAGGAAAGGAGAACGTGGTTGCCGATGCTTTGTCTACAAGGTTCGTATTGGTTAACACCTTGACTTCTAGAATGATGGGTTTTGAAAGCTTAAAGAGTTATACTCTAAGGACTCTGACTTCAAGGAGGTTTGTGATGTACTTGGCCAAGGAAAATGTGTGGAACGTTTCCAAATGATTGATGGTTATTTGTTCAAGGATGGCAAAGTGTGTGTTCCTATGAGTTCATGGTGGGAGTCCTTACTCAAAGAAGCTCATAGTGGTGGAATGATGGGGCACTTTGGTGTTACCAAGATAGTTGACATTCTCATGGAGCAATTTTATTGGCCAAGGATGAAGCATGATGTGGAGAAGCTATGTGGACAATGCCTCGAATGCAAGCATGCCAAGTCCAAGACTCAGCCCCAAGGTATGTATACATCTCTTCCCACTTCTCTTGGTCCTTGGATGGACATCTCTATAGATTTTATGTTGGGACTTCTAAGAACCAAAAGAGGGCATGACAGTATCTTTGTGGTTGTGGATAGATTCTCAAAAATGTCTCATTTTATTCCATGCCATAAATGTGATGATGCATCTCATGTTGCATCTTTGTTTGTTATTCATATGCTTAAATTGCATCGAGTACCTTGCAGCACTATTATTAGTGATAGGGACTCCAAGTTTCTTAACTATTTTTGGAAGAGTCTATGGGGTACACTTGGTACCAAACTCATGTTCTCTACTTCTTTTCATCCTCAAATAGATGGTCAAACCAAAGTAGTCAATAGGACTCTTAGGAGCATGCTATGTTGCATGATTAGAGGATCCCCAACGTCTTGGGAGGACCATTTACCATTGATTGAATTTGCTTACAATCGGTCTCTTCACACATCTATTGGCATAACTCTATTTAAAGTGTGTTATGGGTTCAACCCATTGATTCTATTATCCTTGACCCCTTTGTCTAGTGATGTTGTTGTGAGTTTAGATGCAAAGTGAAGGGCAAAGGAGATGGTGAAGATTCATACAAAGGTAAGGGAGACCATTGAAAGGAACAACTAAAAGGTGGCTCTCCGACAAAACTATGGAAGGAAGAAAGTGATCTTTCAACCCAGTGATTGGGTGTGGGTTCACTTTCAGAAGGAAAGATTCCCACAACTCTGCAAAGGGAAATTGAGTCCAAGGGGTAATGGCCTATACCAAGTGCTTGAAAGGATCAATGACAATGCCTACAAGATCGATCTCTCATGTGAGTATAATGTTCACAATGTTTTCAATTTGAGTGATCTATCTTCTTGTGTTGTAGGTAAAGCTATGGATTCGAGGCTGAATCCTTTTCAAAAAAGGGAGGATAATATGATATCCCCCGGCACAACCCCTACGAGTCTATTCACTAGGAACCAAGCCAAAGAACTCCAAGCCTTACAAGCCCTATTCATGAAGAAAGAGGCATTGGGGACCATTGAAGAGTAGATCAAGGATCTACAAGTTATGGATGATTGCATGGGCAGACAAGGCTGCTAGTGAATCTGCTTGAAGGTGTGACACGCACTTCTAGTGGTGCTAAATGCACCTCCAATGCACAAGGAATGCACAAGACTACGACGTTGTTTCTGTTAAAGTGGTGAAAAGTACTGCTGTGACCTGCACTCCTCATGGTGCAAAATGCACCTCAAACGCAACTCCTGTGCATTGGGCCATGTTGGGCTACATTTTAAGGTCACTTTTGGGCCTTTACGTAATAGCTATAAATAGGGGTTCTTTTCGCTTAGCTAAGCAGATTTTGATGAATATTGAATTACTTTGAAAGATTTTAGTTAATACTCTCTACCTTGTAGTCATTGGATGGATTTTCCAATTAGTTAATCTAGTATAGAAATCTATTGGGTGGATTCCAAATAGTTTAGTTGAGTGATTAGGGGGTGGATTCCTTTGATTGCTTATTAACTTCTATGCTTAATTAATTATAGAGTTATCCATTTGTGGATTTATTTATTTGTCTCTTTATTTGATTGAGGGGTTATTGTTTGTTAAACAAGTTCAATTGGGATGTGAAGGTATAAAGTCCTTTGTTGCCCATAAACTTAGATAATAGGCTATAATTTATATATCTTTTGTTTATTTAATTTTCGCATTTGGATTTCGATTAGTCTCCCTAATCGAGATCATATCAGAAAGGAAGGTGAATTGTGGTTGAAATACCTTATTTTCCCTCCTTGTGTTCTAAATAGTGATGAACTTCTTGCTAGCATTCAGGATTTGAAGTATAGATTGATAATTGAGAATACTTGGAATGAATTTGGTGATCTTCAGTCCTTTCTCTACTACTTATTTGCATTTGATGAACCCTTGCTAGTGGGTGATATCATGCTTGTGACACATAGGGCAAATGTATCATTGCCTACTTTGGGTGTTAACTATATACTTGCATCCTTGTTTGACACACTCGTGCTTAAGTTGTGTGAGCCACAACTTATGGATGCTAAGTTTCTTACTTGTTTGTGGGAGAGTCCTTGGATGTTCAAGACTTCTTGTCACCTTCATAGGGTTGGACAATTTGAAGTATCAAATGAGAGTCTTAGGAGTATGCTTAGTGCCATAAATGGAAGGAACCCAACTTCTTGGAAAGACCATTTGATTGGAAGTGAATTGGGTTCATCCCTTATAGCATGACTCCATTGAAAGATACCCTCCCTTTGAGGGGTTATTTGAAAAAAAGGTGACACTTATGTGATGAACTGCAAGTTGTTGTCATGTGTCCAAATATGTGAGAATATGCTTGATAGGATCTTTGTACCTAATTGTGAACTTGCATATGAGGACACCATGATTGACACTAGTGTTCTTGTTACCTTTCTTTACTATTTTTTGCATATGATAATATTCATGAGTGTATGTCCAAATGTTATCATTTCATCCTTCAGTGTTCCACTTTGTTGTGATTTGCTTGATACATTTCTTTAACTTAATGGTAATATTGCATATGGAAACACCTTGGATTAGACTAGAATGCTAAATACCTTTCTCTACTACCTCTTTGCATTCGATGATGTCTATGTTTGCCTTGAAGATACATGTGAGAGGGGTAGGCTTGTTATAGGGTCACACCTTTGTTTGTGTGATAAAATGAGTGGGTCTCATATCCATTTAACCCTGGAGACCCTTCAGGGGTACATGAGCTTTTAATGGTACCACCCTTTAGATGGTCCTATCTTTTGGTTGAGTGGAATAACCAATTCCCTTGTACTCCATATGTTAACTTCATTGTCATTACAATGGGGAATGCTTGGTTGCTCCTTGAGAATGTCCCACTTTGGCATACTATTTCTTATGCTAACTCATGTACTAACCCTCATACCAAGAGGAATTTATGGTTGTTTGTCCTTCCTATGTTTTTGCAAGGTTTGGATTCGAGGATGAATCCTTTTCAAGAATGGGAGGATGATATGATATCGCCCAGAGACATTCCTTCTAGACCTATAATTCAAGGTCTAGACAAGAGGATCCAATCCATACTCACTCTTGGAGCACAAAAGGGAGCTTGGAAGAGCCTCATTACACTACAAGTGAAGCAATTCCACATTTGGATGATCGCATAGAGCAAAGAGGAGGTTGCCAATGAATCTGCCTGGTGGTGTGACCCAGGTGCAACACACACAACATCTGGTGCAAAACGCATACCACTTCGCACCTCAGGTGTGACCAGCACAATGGCTGGTGCATTCAGCACTTCAAAAGCACCTTAAGCCACACCAGACCCATCATGGGCCCATTTTTTAAGTCTTCCAAGGTCACTTTTAGGCCTTGATGTAATAACTATAAATAGGGGTTCCCTTCCCTTTAGCTCCATAGTTGTTGTTGAATTGATATGGAATTATCTCTTTGAGAGTTTAGCTTGTTAGCTTGGGTGGATTCCCAATTAGTTAATATAGTGTAGAAATCTATTGGGTGGATTCCTAATAGTACTATTGGGTGGATTCCTAATAATTTAGGTGACTGATTAAGGATGGATTCCCTTGGTTGCTTGATAACTTCTTTTGCTTGAATTTTATAAGAAAATACTCATTTGTGGATTCATTTAGAGTAATTCTGCCTTGTTGATTCAAGTTAGTTTATCATTTGGTTATTGTAATCAATTGGGAGGTGAGGGTATTAGTCCCTTGTTGCCCATAATTGTAATTTCTTAGTGTTAATCTGCATATGTTTTGTTTATTTGAATTTTGCATTGGCTTTTAATTAGTCTCCCTAATCGAGATCTTATCACCCGCTCATTTTAGAAATTTGATTCCATATGGGTAATAATTGATAGACACACCAAATCAACACACTTTTTGCCAGTCAATACTACTTATACAGTTGAAGAGTATGCAAAGTTGTATATTAAAGAGATAGTTCGGCTACATGGAGTTCCAATCTCATTATATCTAGTAGGGGAGCTCAATTCACTTGGAATTTTCAAAAGTCATTTCAAAAGAATTTGGGGACACAAGTGAATTTAAGTACTGCCTTTCACCCTCAAATGGATAGTCAGGCAGAACGCACAATCCAAACACTTGAGGATATATTGAGAGCTTGTGTATTAGACTTCAAAGGTAGCTGGGATGACCATTTTCCGCTTATTGAGTTTTCTTCCAACTATAGCTACCATTCAAGTATCAAAATGGCACCTTATGAAGCTTTATATTGGAGGAAGTGCAGATCACCAATCGGATGGTTTGAAGTGGGTGAATGATATGTATCGCTCATCAACATTCATGCTAGACCTATACTTCAAGGTCTAGATAAGAGGATCCGAGCCACACCCACCCTTGGATCACTAAAGGGAGCTTGGAGGAGCCTCATTACACTCTAATTAAAGCAAGCCAAAGATCTCCAAGCCTTACAAGTTATATTCATGAAGAAAGAGGCTTTGAAGATCATTGAAGAACGTAGATCAAGGATCTACGACTTGTGAATGGTTGCGTAGAGTAAAGATGAGGTTGACAAAGTTTCTTCCTCAAGGTGTGACCAGTGGTATGACACGCACAACCACTGGTGCATTCTGCACAAGCATTTCACACAAGGTGTGCATTCAGCACAAGCATTTCACACAAGGTGTGCATTCAGCACAATGCCTTGTGCATTTTGTATAGCCTCTGCACCAGACCCGTCATGGACCGAGTTTAGGGATGGACTTCTTAGGTCACTTTTAGGCCTTTAATTGTACAAGGCAAACACTATAAATACATGCCTCAGTCTTTTACCTTTCTTAGATTTTGATGAATAATGAATTGCTTTGAAAGCTTCTAGTTGCTATTGTTAGTTTGTAGTCATTGGGTGGATTTCCCAATTAGTTAATCTAGTGTAGAAATCTATTGGGTGGATTCCTAATAGTACTATTGGGTGTATTCCTAATAGTTTAGTTGAGTGATTAGGGGTGGATTCCTTTGATTGCTTGTTAACTTCTTTGCTTGATTAATCGTAGAGTGATCCATTTGTGGATTCATTTGTTTTTCTCTTTGTTTGATTGAGGAGTTATTGTTGGTTAATTAGGTTCAATTAGGAGGTAAGGGTATAAAGTCCCTTGTTGCCCAGAAACTTAGTTAATTATCTTTAATTCACATATCTTTTGTTTATTTAATTTTCACATTTGGATTTCTATTGGTCTCCCTAATTGAGATCTTATCATTTGGTATCAAAGCTTAAGCTAAAGAGTTGTTCCCACAATTCTTAATCCTAGGTTCATAAATCTGAAAATTTCAAAAAGAATTGAAGAAAAAATGTTTTGGAAAAATTTACAAAAACAATTGTTGATCTAGTGTTTTGTTTGAAATTTGATACTAGAATCGTGTTCTCTAGTATCAACTGAGTCTAGATCTGAGATTCGAGCTTATTTGGCATTGAATTGAAGAATTCACCATTGTTGGGTGAAGAAGCTTGAAGAACAAGTTCAAGATCTGGGTTGATTGAAGGCTTCAAACCTATTGGGCTTTGATCTTCTATTCATAGGGAGATTGAATCTCAAGTTTGAAGAAATTTAGTTAAGGTTTGAAGGAGTCACCATTTTTAAAGTTTGAAGAACTTGAAGAACACAAAAATGGGTCTCTTCAATTTGGTTTGATTTGATTCCAATTTGTATCAGGCTTTGTTCTCTAAAATGGGTCTCTTCAATGGGTCTCTATATTCCCAATTAGTTAATATAGTGTAAGAATCTATTGGGTGGATTCCTAATAGTACTATTAGGTGGATTCCTAATAACTTAGGTGACTGATTAAGGATGGATTCCCTTGGTTGCTTGATAACTTATTTTGCTTGAATTTTATATGAAAATACTCATTTGTGGATTCATTTAGAGTAATTCTGCCTTGTTGATTCAAGTTAGTTTATCATTTGGTTATTGTAATCAATTGGGAGGTGAGAGTATTAGTTCCTTGTTGCCCATAATTGTAATTTCTTAGTGTTAATCTGCATATGTTTTGTTTATTTGAATTCCGCATTGGCTTCCAATTAGTCTCCCTAATCGAGATCTTATCACCCGCTCATTTTAGAAATTTGATTCCATATGGGTTAATTGATACACACCAAATCAACACACTTTTTGCCGGTCAATACTACTTATACAGTTGAAGAGTATGTAAAGTTGTATATTAAAGAGATAGTTCGGCTACATGGAGTTCCAATCTCTATTATATCTAATAGGGGAGCTCAATTCACTTGGAATTTTCGAAAGTCATTTCAAAAGAATTTGGGGACACAAGTGAATTTAAGTACTGCCTTTCACCCTCAAATGGATGACTAGGCAGAACGCACAATCCAAACACTTGAGGATATGTTGAGAGCTTGTGTATTAGACTTCAAAGGTAGCTGGGATGACCATTTGCCGCTTATTGAGTTTTCTTCCAACTATAGCTACCATTCAAATATCAAAATGGCACCTTATGAAGCTTTATATTGGAGGAAATGCAGATCACCAATCGGATGGTTTGAAGTGGGTGAATGATATGTATCGCTCATCAACATTCATGCTAGACCTATACTTCAAGGTCTAGATAAGAGGATCCGAGCCACACCCACCCTTGGATCACTAAAGGGAGCTTGGAGGAGCCTCATTACACTCTAATTAAAGCAAGCCAAAGATCTCCAAGCCTTACAAGCTATATTCATGAAGAAAAAGGCTTTGGAGATCATTGAAGAACGTAGATCAAGGATCTACGACTTGTGAATGATTGCGTAGAGTAAAGATGAGGTTGACAAAGTTTCTTCCTCAAGGTGTGACCAGTGGTATGACACGCACAACCACTGGTGCATTCTGCACAAGCATTTCACACAAGGTGTGCATTCAGCACAATGCCTTGTGCATTTTGTATCGCCTCTGCACCAGACCCGTCATGGACCGAGTTTAGGGATGGACTTCTTAGGTCACTTTTAGGCCTTTAATTGTACAAGGCAAACACTATAAATACATGCCTTAGTCTTTTACCTTTCTTAGATTTTGATGAATATTGAATTGCTTTGAAAGCTTCTAGTTGCTATTGTTAGCTTGTAGTCATTGGGTGGATTTTGCAATTAGTTAACCTAGTGTAATAATCTATTGGGTGTATTCCTAATAGTTTAGTTGAGTGATTAGGGGTGGATTCCTTTGATTGCTTGTTAACTTCTTTGCTTGATTAATCATAGAGTGATCCATTTGTGGATTTATTTGTTTTTCTCTTTGTTTGATTGAGGAGTTATTGTTGGTTAATTAGGTTCAATTAGGAGGTGAAGGTATAAAGTCCCTTGTTGCCCAGAAACTTAGTTAATTATCTTTAATTCACATATCTTTTGTTTATTTAATTTTCACATTTGGATTTCGATTGGTCTCCCTAATTGAGATCTTATCATTTGGTATCAAAGATTAAGCTAAAGAGTTGTTCCCACAATTCTTAATCCTAGGTTCATAAATCTAAAAATTTCAAAAAAAATTGAAGAAAAAACGTTTTGGAAAAATTTACAAAAACAATTGTTGATCTAGTGTTTTGTTTGAAAATTTGATACTAGAATCGTGTTCTCTAGTATCAACTGAGTCTAGATCTGAGATTTAAGCTTATTTGGAATTGAATTGAAGAATTCACCATTGTTGGGTGAAGAAGCTTGAAGAACAAGTTCAAGATCTGGGTTGATTGAAGGCTTCAAACCTATTGGGTTTTGATCTTCTATTCATAGGGAGATTGAATCTCAAGTTTGAAGAAATTTAGTTAAGGTTTGAAGGAGTCACCATTTTTAAAGTTTGAAGAACTTGAAGAACACAAAAATGGGTCTCTTCAATTTGGTTTGATTTGATTCTAATTTGTATCAGGCTTTGTTCTCTATATCAAGGAGAGGCTACATTTCAAATTTGGAGTCATTCCTAGTTAAATTGAGAGAGTTGCAAATTTGAAATTCATAAGTTGTTCTTGGTGTTCTTCAAGGTGTTGTTGAAGAAGAAGGTGAAATAAAAGAGTTGAATCCAAAGGATAAGCAAAAGGAAAGAGTACTTGTGTTTGTAAAAAAGAGAATTTACCAAAAAAAGGCAAGTACTAAGAAAAAAAAGTACATAAAGCTGAAAAACGAGTACAAAGTGGAAGCTACAGTATTCTGCCTAGGGCAGGTGCGAAGTGAGGTGCGACCAACACTTTGCTTGGTGCGAAATGCACCAGCACTTTGCCCCAGGTAGATCAACATTCTGTTTTGGGGTGCGAAGTCAAGGTGCGATGGGCACTTTCCCATGTGCGAATCACATTAGTCTTAGCACGAGCTGAAAGTTGAAGAATTGATTTCCTCCATCAAATCTTAAGTTTAATCTTCCTAGTTTCATTTCTTTGATTCTCTTATCATATAGAATTCTTAAGACTAATTAACAACAAGTATTTGTTCTACTTAGTTGTAATTAGATCTCTTGCATCCGTTTTGATATGACATCACCCATCAACATTCATACTAGACTTATACTTCAAGGTCTATACAAGAGGATCCAAGCCACACTCACCCTTGGAGCACAAAAGGGAGCTTGGAAGATCCTCATTACACTCCAAGTAAGGCAATTCCATATTTGGCTGATTTCTTGGAAGCAAGAGGGAGAAGACACAATGAGATGGTTGTTGCCAGAGATGTGCAAAACCATGTTTGACCCGCACAATGGATGGTGCATTTTGCACACCCTAATGCACACAAGGCTGCCAGTGAATCTATTTAGTGGTGCGATGTAGAGGGTGACATGCACAATCAGTGGTGCATTTCGCACACCTCTTTGCACACCTTGTGCGTTGGGCTAAGTTGGAGTGTCTTTCAAGGCCACTATTGGGCCTTTATGTAATAGCTATAAATAGAGGTCCCCTTCCCTTTAGCTTTTCAGATTATGTTGAGATTATGTTGAATTGAGATTTTGAAGAACTCCTTTGAGAGTGTAGCTTTTTAGCTTAGTGTTGTTTTGGTGGATTCCCATTAGTGTAGCTTAGGTTAGTAATGGATGGATTCCCATTGTTGATCTAAAACTCCTTTACCTTGATTTTTACTTGAGTTGCTCATTTGTGGATTCATTTGGGTTTCTCATTTCTTATGAATTTCAAGTTTCTTCCCCCTTAGTTTGATTGTGGATTCAATTAAGCCTTTCTTTCTTTATTTCTCATCTCCTATTTCTCATCTATCTTTAATTTTTGCGTATTTGAAATATTTCAATTGGTATCCCCAATTGGGATCTTATCATATGGTATCAGAGCCATGTTAAAGGATTGTTCCATCAATTCTTAACCCTAGGTTCATAAATCTAGAAAAAAATTGGGTGAAAAATATATTTGAAAAATAATCAAAAAGATTTATTTTGATTTTTTGTTTTGTTTGTGATTCTGACACTAGATTTGTGTTCTCTAGTATTTATTGAGTCTAGATTTAAGATTTTACCTTGTTTAAAGTTGATTTGAGATTTTCATCATTGTTGAGTTAAAGAACTTGAAGAACAAGCAAGAGAGTTTTCAAGATCTGGGTTTATTTGAAGATTCAAAGTTATTGGGCTTTGATCTCCTCATTATAAGGAGTTCGAATCTCAAATTTGGAGGAAATCGAAACTAAATTGAAGCTTCTACTACTTTTGGGTTTGAAGCTTTTGAAGAACTTGAAGAACATGAAAATGGTTTTCTTCTATTTTGATGATAATTGATCCTAATTTGTACTGGGCTTTGTTCTCTACATCAAGGAGAGGCTACATTTCAGATTTGGAGTCAATCCGAGCTAAATTGAGAAAGCTAGAAATTTGAAATTCATTGGTGTTCTTCAAGGTGTTCATTAAAGGAGAAGGTGAATTAAAGGTGTTTGATACAAAAAAAAAGTAAAGGAAAAGAGTACTTGTATTTGTACAAAAGAGAATTTACCAAAAAGGGCAAGTACTAGGAGCAAAAAGTGCAAAAAGCGGAAAAACAAGCACAAACTAGAGGCTACATGTACTCTACCTAGGGCTGTGCGAAGTGACGTGCGAATAACACATTCCTTGGTGCATTTCACACAAGATTCGCACCAGGACAAATTGGTTTCTGGTTTTGTTTGTGCTAAATGAGGTGCATTGGGCACTTCTCCTTGTGCGTTTGCCACCACCCTCTGCACCAACGGACAGTTGCAAATCTAATTCGCTCTGACAAATCTAAGGTTGTATCTTCTTTGATTCTCCTATCATCTAGAAATCATAAGACTAATTAACAACAAGTATTTTTTTTCAACTTAGTTATAATTAGATCTCTTGCGTCCGTTCATTTCGTGCTAATTCTTTCAAGCTTTTGTTGTTTGATTTCATTGTTAATTATTTGGCTCTTGTCCATTTGCTTTTGAGTCATCCATTGTTCGATTAACAAGAATCTATTCTTCCACAAAAAAATAGTAACCTTGTGAATTGATTGGGCAAAGGTAGTTCACTATCAACCTTGGGAACGATACCTTAGGAAGGTAAGTTGAGAGTGGTAAAAGGCAAGAGGGTGGTCATATTTGAGTGGTGCTAGCCAAGCACAATCCAGTGTAAACACGAGTGTGGGTAAGAAACTCTTACTACTAACCTTGTTTGCTTATTTTGCAGGTGAGCTCTAAAGGCTGATATATCATTCATTGATAAGATCTCGATTAGGAAGACTAATCGAAATCCAAATGCAGAAATTAAATAAACAGAAGATATGCAATATTAAAGTAATCAACCAAGTTTATGGGAAACAAGGGACTTTATACTCTCACCTCCTAATTAAACTCAATTGATAAACAATAACCCAACTCAATCAAACAAGAGACACACAAATGAATCCACAAATGGATGACTCTATGATTAATCAAGTAAAGAAGTTAATAAGCAATCAAAGGAATCCACCCCTAATCACTCAACTATACTATTAGGAATCTACCCAATAGTACTATTAGAAATCCACCCAATAGATTTTTACAAGCTAAGTTAACTAGTTGGGAAATCCACCTAATGGCTACAAACTAGAGAGTATCAACTAGAAGCTTTCAAAGAAACTCAATATTCATCAAAATCTGATTAGCGAAGGGAAGAGAACCCCTATTTATAGCTATTATATAAAGGCCCAAAAGTGACCTTGAAAGATAGCCCAACATGGGTCCCAACGCTCTTTGGTGCATTTAGCACCACAGGAAGTGTTGGTCGCACCTCTGGAGCAGAATACAGTTGGGAAACTTGTGCGTTGGAGGTGTGTTTAGCACCATGGAAAGTGCATGTTGCACCCTTCAAAACAGATCACTAGCAGCCTTGTATTCCCATGCGATCATCCATAAGTTGTAGATCCTTGATCTAAGTGGTCTCCAATGCCTCTTTCTTCATGAATAGAGATTGTAAGGCTTGGAGTTCTTTGACTTGGATCCTAGTGAATGGCCTCGTAGGGGTTATTGATAACGGACAAAGAGGGAAGAACAAGAAGGAAAGAAAATAAAAGAAGGATATGTGAGTTAATATTCAAACTCTTGAATTTATGGGCAACAAGGGACTTGATACCCTCACCTCCCAATTGAATTCAATAATTCAAACACAAACCCTAGTTTCAGAAAAATCAAAGGAACTCAAGAAACCACAAATGAGCAACCTTCGATTAACCAAACCAAGAAGTTCACCAACAATTCCAAGATCCACACTACTAAATTACCAACTAATGCTAGGCTTCACCTAGAAACTACAAGCTAAATACCTAGAAACTACAAGCTTCAAAGCTCAATATTCAATATTCATCAAAAAGTAGTCTTCAAAATAAAGAAAAACTACTACTTATACTAAGGAAATAAGAAGACATTGACTTTTTACAATATTGCCCTTTATGAAGCAAGGTCCTTGTTTGGTTGTCTTCTTTATGGATTCTTGAATTTAAAGCCTAGCCACTTGCACAAATGGCCTCTTTTCTTCATCCACATCACTCCCACGGACTCATAAGCTTCCCTTTGCATGAACATCGTATGTGTTATCTATGCTATCCATGCTCGTGTCAACCATGCTATCCATGCTAGTATCATCCTCTCCTTCTTGAAAATGATTCGTCCTCGAATCCAAATCTTAAAACACATGAGAAGGACAACAACCAAAATATCCTCAAAGCATGAGGGTTAGTACAAGGGTTAGCAATAATATCATCATGCCAAGGAGGCACAAATTTGAGGTACAACCAAATATCCTTTGCTTCCAATAAAAGCAACTCATCATACAAGCTGCAAAGGTTTTGGTTATGATAAACATCAAGAGACAAGGCAAATACAAAGGTCTTCGTGGCATCAAGAATTCTAAAAGATGGTATCATATTTAACTTTGGAGCCATAAGACACAATTGTTTCATTGTCTCGCAAGAAGGCCACACCAAAAGTGGTGCCATCACCCATAAGGGTTCATTGGGGTCAAAGAAGTAAGAGACCCACATATCTTTGTCACAAAGACAATTGGATAAATCAAAGGAACCCCTACCTCTATAGGAAACAAATCTAATACAAACATAGATATCATCATACGCAAAGAGGTAGTAGAGAAAGGTGTTAAGCTCACTATTCTCATCTAAGGCATGCCAAAAGATAAGGACATCGGTAGATAAGAAAAGACATTTTAAGCACAAAATAACCCTCTCTAACAAGCAACTTTCCAAAGGAAGGAAGTGCACCAACAAAGGCATGCTACTAGAATAGTCGAGGGATCTATTAGGAGTCAAATCACTCCATGTCAAATAATACTCCCAAGGAGTTGGGGTCCCTCCTATCATAGAACCAAGCATGCTTCCAAGAGTTCCATTTGAAACTTCAACTCGTCCAACCCTATGAAGGTGACAAGGATATTTCAATATCCATGGACTCTCCCAAAAATAAATAAGCAACTTAGTATCCACTCGAGAGTTCTCAATTGCAAATACACACTTAAAGAAAAGAATGTTAACAAGATGACATTCACAATTTGGAACACAAGAGGATGAGATTAACCATTTCAAGGACACTTTATTATTATTCCCCAAACAAACTCCCACAAAGAGTGGATAAACATGCAAATTCATGCTTCCAAGAATCCATCCTAACACCTCAACTTTCCTAGTCACATAAGTGTGACAAGGAGTAGAATACATAAATCGGGTATCATGGATGCACCATGGATTCTTTCCAAAACAAAAACTATGGTTGGCATTTAAAACATAAAATTCACATAACTTAAGCATAGCCAAAACCAACCATGAATACATTGGAGCTATATCATCACTCTCATGGTAGGGTATGAGGTCATACAATTTCCAAAACCTACCTACCATAGGAAAAATGTCATCATGACTCCAAGGATTGCTTGGAATAAGAGGGGAAGGGTACATACCTCGAAGACGGGCCTTTGAGTGTGCATTCTTGTCCACCACACTTGGTTTGCCAAATATTTCCCTCCAATGCGTCATCTTGGACCCATAGACTTGGTCCTTGTGTTTCTTTTTAGGAGTTGACTTTCTAGGTAGCTCCATTATTAGGCCTTTAACCCTTTGTTCGCGAGGGACTTTGTTTGGATCTTCCTTTAGAAATAATTGTCCATGAACCTTCAAAAGAGAAGGGATGGTACTAGGTAAAATGCTAGCACCATGGTTAGTAGGCAACAAGGGATTGGTATTGGTAAGTCCCACAATTAAGTGCTCCTTGTGTGCCTCTTTTAAGTCACTTCTTGGCTCATCAATCTCATACAACTTTCCTTCTTGAGCCAATTCTTTCTTCTCCTTTTCAAGTTCCTCTCTCTTAAGTACTTTCTGAAGCTCCCTCATTATCTTGTAGTCCTCACTCACTTGATAGGGTGTTAAAGGTACAAGAGTGTGCCTTCATCCCCTAAATACAAATGAGTATTTGTTGGACTCCACTTGATATTGAACATCCCTATTGGCTAGCCAAGGTCTACCAAACAACATATGACAAGATTGCATGGGCAAAACATCACATAACACCTCATCTCGATACTTGCCAATGCTAAAATTCACGACCACTTGCTTGATTACCTCTACTTTATCATTCTCAATGAGCCATTGAAGTGTGTATGGCTTGGGGTGTCTTTGTGTAGGAAGCTTCATTCTATCAACCAAAGTGCAACTCACCACATTAGTACTACTCCTACCATTAATGACCAAGGAACATATCCAATCCATCATCTTGAACCTTGCATGAAAGAGGTTCACACTTTGATCAAGTTCCTCTTTAGAAAGATCCCCCATGATTCGCCTTAGATCACAAGGAGAGTTCAAACCCTCCTCCAATTGCTCATCATCAACATTTGAGGTTGCTTCATCATGCCTAACCTTAGGCTCATCACAACCATTCCCAACTTCATATTCTATCACATTTTTAGCACAAGGTCCATCACACAAGATAACATTTAACCTCTTTTTTGGACACTTTCTAGCAATATGTCCTTCACCTTGACACTTATAACATTGAATGGTAGAAGGAGAAGATTGAGGGATATCATGATTACCTCTATAGGCTTGGTCTTCCCCTTTTGTGTTGTAGTTAGCTTGAATAGCTTGACTACCATCTTGGAACATTGGAAGACTCACTATGTTGTCACCCATCCCATGATTTGAAACACCTTGACCACCATATCGATCACTTCGATCTTCACACCTTCCTCCTTCATTCCTATACATATCTCCACTATTCCATTTGCCTTGACATCTCATGCCTTGGTTCATACCAAAGCCTTCGGGTCCCTCACACCATTCATTCGGGTTAACCTCTTCACACATTTCATCATAAAGAGGGTTTTGATAATAGATATCTTGGTAGGGTACTTGTGAGTAGTGTTGTTGGGTTGGAATAGAAGGTACATGCAAGGATGCATGTGATATATTTTGTGGAGGTGCTTGGCTTCTATCTTGTTTTTTCACAAAGGGACTCCTTTGTGGTGGATGATATGGTTGTGTATTTGGATGTGGGACGACTTGCCTAACATAACTCGGGTTCATTCGAGATGTAGGTTGAGGGTAGGTTTGGTTCCAATTTGGTTGGGGGTAGTATAAGTTGGACTCTTGACCCGAGGTCCTTCTTGTTTCTTCACTTTGACTTGTCATAGGGAACCTCCTTTCAATCATACTATCCCTTTCACCCTTTCCTCCATACCTCCAAACCTCCCATTTGTTTCAACCACCCTTTCATTCATATTGGTCACCCTCCTTGACACATTGAAATTTGTTCCTATGTTGTTCACCAAGCTCCTTCCTCCATGGGTATAAGGAGAATGATTAGACATTGTACCTACAAAACTCAACAAACAATATTAGTAGAAAAAGCCTCACATCACTCGTATGCAAACTCTCAACTCACCTCCTAAAATGTCGTCTCAAAATTGGTAGTGAACTAGCTTTGCTTGATCAATTCAAGATCACCTATCCTTTGTAGTGGAGTGGATTTTTGTGGCTCTTGAAAGACGGACGACTCGATTGAAGGTAAAAGGACTTGAATCAAGAAATTTATCAACGAATTAAGATGAGAAAAGTTGAAGAAAAAAAAAGCACGAAAGAAAACGAACTCAAAAAAAAAAAACTAAGTAACAAAAGTAGAGAAGTTACTTGTGTTGCTTAATTTGAAGAATCAAAGAGATGATTTGATGATTAAAACTAGTTAACAAGTAATTAAAGATGTTAATTAGTTGTTAATTAGTAGAGAAATAGAAGAAAAATGAGTGTAGAAGAAGAAGTTTGAAGTTCCAACACTTAGAAAAAAATTGGGGTCTTAAAAGTTTCAACACTTAGAAAAATTTTGGGGTCCCAAAATTTGAGACCCCTCAAAAAACTAAGTGTAAAAACCTGCAGAAATGAGCCCTCTGAAACTGTAGTCACGCGCTGACGTGGCGGCTGACGTGGCAGTCCACGTGGATTTTTTTTTTTTTTTTTTTTTAAATTCCACTTGTGGACCCAACAAACATCTTTGACCACTTTGACTTGGAAAAGTTGGATCAAACGTACCTTTTGGCTTCTTCTTCTTCAAGATGTTCTTGATGAATATGAAAAACACCTAGAACACCAAGAACACACACTAAACACCAATAACTTCAAATGAGCTCGGAATTGGCTCAAATTTTAGGATTAGCTTCCCCTTAACGTAGGGAACAAACCCCAATGATTTTTAAGCTCCAATTCCTTCTTAATCAATAGACCCACTTTCAAAGTTTGTAAAGCTTTAAAAGCTCAAAACACTTTAATGGCAACTCCACTTCTACAATTCCAAATCGCACGAAATTTAAAATTTAGACTCAAAAAACACTAGGGAACAAGGATCTAGTGTCAAAAACAAGAAATCAAACAAGAAAATTTTCGGATTTTTTTTTTTTTTTTTGGATTTTGAAGATATCAAATTCGCAAGAGTTAGATTTGTGGGAACAAATCTAAACCTGGCTCTGATACCAAATGATAACGGACAAAGAGGGAAGAACAAGAAGGAAAGAAAACAAAAGAAGGATATGTGAGTTAATATTCAAACTCTTGAATTTATGGGCAACAAGGGACTTGATACCCTCACCTCCCAATTGAATTCAATAATTCAAACACAAACCCTAGTTTGATAAAAATCAAAGGAACTCAAGAAACCACAAATGAGCAACCTTCGATTAACCAAACCAAAAAGTTCACCAATAATTCCAAGATACACACTACTAAAATTACCAACTAATGCTAGGCTTCACCTAGAAACTACAAGCTAAATACCTAGAAACTACAAGCTTCAAAGCTCAATATTCAATATTCATCAAAAACTGCTCTTCAAAATAAAGAAAAGCTATACTTATACTAAGGAAATAAGAAGACATTGACTTTTTACAATATTGCCCTTAATGAAGCAAGGGCCTTGTTTGGTTGTCTTCTTTATGGATTCTTGAATTTAAAGCCTAGCCACTTGCACAAATGGCCTCTTTTCTTCATCCACATCACTCCCACGGACTCATAAGCTTCCCTTTGCATGAACATCGTATGTGTTATCTATGCCATCCATGCTCGTGTCAACCATGCTATCCATGCTAGTATCATGCCAGGCGATATCGTATCATCCTCCCCTTTTTGAAAATGATTCATCCTCAAATCCATAGCTTCAGCTACAACACAAGAAGATAGATCACCTACATTGAAAACATTATACTCACATGGTAGATTGATCTTGTAGGCGTTGTTATTGATCCTTTCAAGCACTTGGTATGGGCCATCACCCCTTGTACTCAACTTCTCTTTGCAAAGTTATGGAAACCTTTCCTTTCTAAAGTGAACCCAAACCCAATCATTGGGTTGAAATATCACTTTCTTCCTTCCATGATTTTGCCGGAGAGCCACCTTGCAGTTGTTCTTTTCCATGGCCTCCCTTACCTTTGTGTGAATCATCACCATCTCTTTTTCCCTTCGCTTTGCATCTAAGCTCACAACAATATCACTAGACAAAGGGGTTAAAGATAATGGAATCAATGGGTTAAACTCATAACACACTTCAAACAGAGTCATGCCAATAGAGGAGTGAAGAGACCGATTAAGAAAATTCAATCAAAGGTAAATGATCCTCCCAAGAAGTTGGGGATCCTCTAATCATACAATGAAGCATGCCCCCAAAAGTCCTATTAACTACCTCAGTTTGACCATCCGTTTGAGGATGACAAGAAGTAGAGAACATGAGTTTGGTACCAAGTGTACCCCATAGACTCTTCCTGATACTAGCATGTATAGCATGGTTGACACGAGCATGGATGGCATAGATACACATATGATGTTCATGCAAAGGGAAGCTTATGAGTCCGTGGGAGTGATGTGGATGAAGAAAAAAGGCCATTTGTGCAAGTGGCTAGGCTTTAAATTCAAGAATCCATAAAGAAGACAACCAAACAAGCCCTTGCTTCATTAAGGTCAATATGGTAAAAAGTCAATGTCTTCTTATTTCCTTAGTATAAGTAGTAGCTTTTCTTTATTTTGAAGAAAGAAAAAAGGCCATTTGTGCAAGTGGCTAGGCTTTAAATTCAAGAATCCATAAAGAAGACAACCAAACAAGCCCTTGCTTCATTAAGGGCAATATTGTAAAAAGTCAATGTCTTCTTATTTCCTTAGTATAAGTAGTAGCTTTTCTTTATTTTGAAGACTAGTTTTTGATGAATATTGAATATTGAGCTTTGAAGCTTGTAGTTTCTAGGTATTTAGCTTGTAGTTTCTAGGTGAAGCCTAGCATTAGTTGGTAATTTTAGTAGTGTGGATCTTGTAATTGTTGGTGAACTTCTTGGTATGGTTAATCGAAGGTTGCTCATTTGTGGTTTCTTGAGTTCCTTTGATTTTTCTAAAACTAGGTTTGTGTTTGAATTATTGAATTCAATTGGGAGGTGAGGGTATCAAGTCCCTTGTTGCCCATAAATTCAAAAGTTTGAATATTAACTCACATAGCCTTCTTTTGTTTTCTTTCCTTCTTGTTCTTCCCTCTTTGTCCGTTATCATTTGGTATCAGAGCTTGGTTTAGGTTTGTTTCCACAAATCTAAGACTTGGAAATTTGATATCTTCAAAATCAAAAAAAAAAAAATCGTCCAAAAAAAAAACCGAATTTTTTTCTTGTTTGATTTCTTATTTTTGACACTAGATTCTTGTTCCCTAGTGTTTTTTGAGTCTAGATATCAAATTATATTCAATTTGGAGTTGTAGAAGTGAAGTTGCCATTGAAGGACTTTGAAGCTTTGAAAACTTGCAAACTTGAAAAGTAGGTCTTTGGATTGGGGAGAAATTGGAGCTTAAAAACTATTGGGGTTTGTTCCCTAAGTCGAGTGGAAGCTAATCCTAAAGTTTGAGTCAATTTCGAGTTGATTTGAAGGTGTTGGTGTTTAGTGTGTGTTCTTGGTGTTCTAGGTGTTTTTGATATTCATCAATAACTTCTTGAAGAAGAAGAAGCCAAAAGGTACATTTGATTTAACTTTTCCAAGTCAAAGTGGTCAAAAATGTTTGTTGGGTCCACAAGTGGAATTTAAAAAAAAAAAGAACCAAATCTGCCTCTTAGAAAAAGTTTTGGGGGCTGAAATGCACACTTGCAAACTTGGACAGAATGCTTCAAATTTTGGGACCCCAAAAATTTTCTAAGTGTTGGAACTCTTAAAACCTCAAAATTTTTCTAAGTGTCCAAACTTCAAATTTCTTCTTCTACACTCATTTTTCTTCTATTTCTCTACTAATTAACATCTTTAATTACTTGTTAACTAGTTTTAATCATCAAATCATCTCTTTGATTCTTCAAATTAAGCAACACAAGTAACTTTTCTACTTTTGTTACTTAGTTTTTTTTAGTTCGTTTTCTTTCGTGCTTTTTTTCTTCAACTTTTCTCATCTTAATTTGTTGATAAATTTCTTGATTCAAGTCCTTTTACCTTCAATCGAGTCATCCGTCTTTCAAGAGTCACAAAAATCCACTCCACTACAAAGGATAGGTGATCTTGAATTGATCAAGCAAAGCTAGTTCACTACCAATTTTGAGACGATATTTTAGGAGGTGAGTTGAGAGTTTGCATACGAGTGATGTGAGGCTTTTTCTACTAATATTGTGATACTAGCATGGATAGCATGGTTGACACGAGCATGGATAGTATAGATGACACGTACGATGTTCATGCAAAGGAAAGCATACAATGTGTGGGTGGTCCATTAAAGTGAGGTGGAAGGAGGAATTCAAGAATTCCCAAAAGAAGGCAACCAAACAAGGCCCTTACTTCATTAAGGGCAAAACTGTAATAGCTAGTGTCTTCTTATTCCCTAGTATAAGTAGTAGCTTTTCTTCATTTTGGAAGACTAGTTTTTGCATATTGAAGATTGATACTCTAAACTTGTAGTTGCTAGTGTAAGGCTTAGTGTAATTCCCTTAAGGAATTAGTGAGTGATTAGGGTGACTCTCTTGATTGTTAGTTTAACTTCTTTACTTAATTAATCGAAGGTCTCCCACTTGTGGATTTCATTTAGGTTTCCTTGATTAGTTGAGTTGAATTAGTATCTAGTTGTTGGAATCAATTGGGAGGTGAGGGTTTTAGCCCCTTGTTGCCCATAATTTCAATTCCTAGTTATTAATTCTCATATCTTTTCCTTCGTTTCTTCTTGTTTGTTGTATTTCCGTTATCATTTGGTATCAGAGCTTGGTTTAGGTTTGTTTCCACAAATCTAAGTCTTGGGAATTTGATATCTTCAAAATCCAAAAAAAAAAAAAAAAAATCCGAAAATTTTTCTTGTTTGATTTCTTGTTTTTGACACTAGATCCTTGTTCCCTAGTGTTTTTTGAGTCTAAATTTCAAATTTCGTGCGATTTGGAGTTGTAGAAGTGGAGTTGCCATTAAAGTGTTTTGAGCTTTTAAAGCTTTACAAACTTTGAAAGTGGGTCTATTGATTAAGGAGGAATTGAAGCTTAAAAATCATTGGGGTTTGTTCCCTACGTTAAAGGGAAGCTAATCCTAAAATTTGAGCCAATTCCGAGCTCATTTGAAGTTATTGGTGTTTAGTGTGTGTTCTTGGTGTTCTAGGTGTTTTTGATATTCATCAAGAACATCTTGAAGAAGAAGAAGCCAAAAGGTACGTTTGATCCAACTTTTCCAAGTCAAAGTGGTCAAAGATGTTTGTTGGGTCCACAAGTGGAATTTAAAAAAAAAAAAAAAAATTCCACGTGGACTGCCACGTCAGCCGCCATGTCAGCGCGTGACTACAGTTTCAGAGGGCTCATTTCTGCAGGTTTTTACACTTAGTTTTTTGAGGGGTCTCAAATTTTGGGACCCCAAAATTTTTCTAAGTGTTGGAACTTTTAAGACCCCAATTTTTTTCTAAGTGTTGGAACTTCAAACTTCTTCTTCTACACTCATTTTTCTTTGATTTCTCAACTATTTAACATCTAATTAACATCTTTAATTACTTGTTAACTAGTTTTTAAACATCAAATCATCTCTTTGATTCTCCAAATTAAGCAACAACAAGTGGTTTCTCCTACTTTTGTTACTTAATTCTTGAGTCCGAGTTCTTTCGTGCTTCTTCCTTCTTCTTTTCTTGTTTTGTTTCGTTGATTAATTTCTTGATTCAAGTCCGTTTAGAGTCTTTCAAGTCGTCCTTCTTTCAAGAGTCACAAGAATCTACTCCTCCACAAAGGATAGGTGACCTTGAGTTGATTGAGTGAAGCTAGTTCACTACCAATTTTGAGACGACGCCATAGAAGATGAGTTGAGAGTTTACATACGAGTGATGTGAGGCTTTTTTTTGTTTGTTGAGTTTTTGTAGGTACAATGTCTAATCATTTTCCTTATAACTATGGAGGAAGGAGCTTGGTGAACAACATGGGGACGAATTTCAATGTGTCAAGGGAGGTTGAAACAACTTTATGACAAGGATGGATAGTATGAATGAAAGGAGGTTCCTTATGACAAGTCAAAGTGAAGAAACAAGAAGGACCTCGGGTCAAGAATTCAACCTATACTACCCCCAACCAAATTGGAACCAAACCTACCCTCAAACTACATTCCGAATGAACCCAAGCTATGATAGGCAAGTCACCCCACATCCAAATACACAACCATATCATCCACCACAAAGGAGTCCTTTTGTGGAAAACCAAGATAGAAGCCAAGCACCTCCACAAAATATATCACATGCATCCTTGCATGTACCTTATGTTCCAACCCAACAACACTACCCACAAGTACCCTACCAAGATATCTATTATCAAAACCCTCTTTATGATGAAATGTGTGAAGAGGTTAGCCCGAATGAATGGTGGGAAAGACCCGAAGGCTTTGGTATGAACCAAGGCATCATGAGATGTCAAGGAAAATGGGATAGTGGAGATAGGTATAGGAATAAAGGAGGAAGGTGTGAAGATCGAAGTGATCGATATGGTGGTCAAGGTGTTCCAAATCATGGGATGGGTGACAACATGGCGAGTCTTCCAATGTTCCAAGATGGTAGTCAAGCTATTCAAGCTAACTACAACACAAAAGGGGAAGACCAAGCCTATGGAGGTAATCATGATATACCTCAATCTTCTTCTCCTTCTATCATTCGATGTTATAAGTGTCAAGGTGAAGGACATATTGCTAGAAATTGTCCACAAAAGAGGTCAAATATTATCTTGTGTGATGAACCTTGTTCTAAAAATGTGATAGAGTATGAGGTTGGGAATGGTTGTGATGAACCTAAGGTTAGGCATGATGAAGCAACCTCAAATGTTGTTGATGAGAAATTGGAGAAGGATTTGAACTCTTCTTGTGATCTAAAGAGAATCATGGGGGATCTTTCTAAAGAGGAACTTGATCAAAGTGTGAACCTATTTCATGCAAGGTTCAAGATGATGGATTGGGTATGTTCCTTGGTCATTGATGGTAGGAGTAGTACTAATGTGGTGAGTTGCACTATGGTTGATAGAATGAAGCTTCCTACACAAAGACACCCCAAGCCATACACACTTCAATGTCTCATTGAGAATTATGAAGTAGAGGTGACCAAACAAGTGGTCGTGAATTTTAGCATTGGCAAGTATCGAGATGAGGTGTTATGTGATGTTTTGCCCATTCAATCTTGTCATATGTTGTTTGGTAGACCTTGGCTAGCCGGTAGGGATGTTCGATATCAAGTGGAGTCCAATAAATACTCATTTGTATTTGGAGGACGAAGGCACATTCTTGTACCTTTAACACCCTATCAAGTGAGTGAGGATTACAAGATAATGAGGGAGCTTCAGAAAGTACTTAAGAGAGAGGAACTTGAAAAGGAGAAGAAAGAATTGGCTCAAGAAGAAAAGTTGTATGAGATTGATGAGCCAAGAAGTGACTTAAAAGAGGTGCACAAGGAGCACTTAATTTTGGGACTTGCCAATACCAATCCCCTGTTACCTACTAACCATGGTGCTAGCATTTTGCCTAGTACCATCCCTTCTCTTTTGCAGGTTCATGGACAAATATTTCTAAAGGAGGATCCGAACAAGGTCCCTCATGAACAAAGGGTTGAAGGCCTAATAATAGAGCTACCTAGAAAGTCAACTCTTAAGAAGAAACACAAAGACCAAGTCTATGGGTCCAAAATGATGCATTGGAGGGAAAGCTTTGGGAAACCAAGTGTGGTGCACAAGAATGCAGACTCAAAAGCCCGTCTTCAAGGTATGTACCCTTCCCCTCTCATTCCAAGCAATCCTTGGAGTCATGATGACACTTTTTCTATGGTAGGTAGGTTTTGGAAATTGTATGACCTCATACCCTACCATGAGAGTGATGATATAGCTCCAATGTATTCATGGTTGGTTTTGGATATGCTTAAGTTATGTGTGTTTCATGTTTTGAATGCCAACCATAGTTATTGTTTGGGAAAGAATCCATGGTGCATTCGTGATGCTCGATTTATGTATTCTACTCCTTGTCACACTTATGTGGTTAGACAAGTTGAGGTGTTAGGATGGATTCTTAAAAGCATGACTCCATTTGTTTATCCATTCTTGGCGGGAGTTTGTTTGAGGAATAATAATGAAGTGTACTTGAAATGCTTAATCTCGTCCTCTTATGTTCCAAATTGTGAATGCCATCTTGTTAACATTCTTTTCTTAAAGTGTGTATTTGCAATTGAGAACCCTCGAGTGGATGCTAAGTTGCTTATTTATTTTTGGGAGAGTCCATGGATATTGAAAGCTCCTTGTCACCTTCATAGGGTTGGACAAGTTGAAGTTTCAAATGGAACTTTTGGAAGCATGTTTGGTTCTATGATAGGAGGGACCCCAACTCCTTGGGAGTATTATTTGGCATGGAGTGATTTGACTCCTAATAAATCCCTCGACTATTCTAGTAGCATGGCTTTGTTGGTGCACTTTCTTCCTTTGGAAAATTGTCTTATAGAGAGGATTGTTTTGTGCTTAAAATGTCTCTTCTTATCTATCAGTGTCCTTATCTTTTGGCATGCCCTAGATGAGAAGAGTGAGCTTAACACCTTTCTCTACTACCTTTTTGCTTATGATGATACCCGTAGTGGTGTGAGATTTATTTTGTATGGAGGTAAAGATATGTGGGTCTTTTACTTTTTTGACCCGAATGAACCCTTATGGGTGATTGCACCACTTTTGGTGTGTCCTACTTGTGAGATACTGAAACAATTGTGTCTTATGGCTCCAAAGTTAGATATGATACTTGATGCCACAAAGACCTTTGTGTTTGCCTTGTCTCTTGATGTTTATCATAACCAAAACCTTTGCACCTTGTATGATGAGTTGCTTTTATTGGAAGAAAAGGATATTTGGTTATATCTTAAATTTGTGCCTCCTTGGCATGGTGATATTGTTGCTAACCCTTGTACTAACCCTCATGCTTTGAGGATGTTTTGGTTGTTGTCCTTCTCATGTGTCTTTAAGGTTTGGATTCGAGGACGAATCATTTTCAAGAAGGGGAGAATGATACTAGCATGGATAGCATGGTTGACACGAGCATGGATAGTATAGATGACACGTACGATGTTCATGCAAAGGAAAGCATACAATGTGTGGGTGGTCCATTAAAGTGAGGTGGAAGGAGGAATTCAAGAATTCCCAAAAGAAGGCAACCAAACAAGGCCCTTACTTCATTAAGGGAAAAACTGTAATAGCTAGTGTCTTCTTATTCCCTAGTATAAGTAGTAGCTTTTCTTCATTTTGGAAGACTAGTTTTTGCATATTGAAGATTGATACTCTAAAACTTGTAGTTGCTAGTGTAAGGCTTAGTGTAATTCCCTTAAGGAATTAGTGAGTGATTAGGGTGACTCTCTTGATTGTTAGTTTAACTTCTTTACTTAATTAATCGAAGGTCTCCCACTTGTGGATTTCATTTAGGTTTCCTTGATTAGTTGAGTTGAATTAGTATCTAGTTGTTGGAATCAATTGGGAGGTGAGGGTTTTAGCCCCTTGTTGCCCATAATTTCAATTCCTAGTTATTAATTCTCATATCTTTTCCTTCGTTTCTTCTTGTTTGTTGTATTCCCGTTATCATATTGTTTGTTGAGTTTTGTAGGTACAAAAGGAGATATAAGGTAGCATGTCATCCATAGCTTCGGATACTTGTGATGATGACATAGAAAGCTCTATTTGTAGCGATGGAGGCTATGATTCTAATGTTGAGGCCTATGAAGGCTATGATGGAGCCAATGAGGGATATGAAGGATCATGTGTTCATGAACATTATGATGGAGAGAACTACTACTCCAGAGATGAATATGTGATGAATGGAGCTTATAGCTCTTGTGATGATGTTGAAGGGGTAGAGGAACCTTGTGGAGAATATTATAGTGGAGAAGAAGGTTATGAAAGTTCTCATCTTCCACACCATGAGTATGAAGGCGATGTGCGGTACAATGCTTCCTTCCGTATGTCCTGTGAATCCTTTGAGGGAAATCTTGATGAAAATGGAAGCTGTGAGGTTGAATGTCCTTCCTCATCTTGTGCGACTTTCTATCCTAAAAGAGAAGGTATTGATGTATGGTTGGTACCAATTCGAAGATATCGTATGGGATATAGAAGAGGTATATTTCCTACTTCTCGAAATATGATAATGTGTGATTCTTATCCTAATACCAATGTGTCTTGTACACGATATAGAAATGGTATTAGAGGAAGTAGAGACAAGTTGATGTTTCAAGATAGGCAAGACCCGGAGAGGCAAAGTCTTGAAATAAAAGTGAATGTTTATCGTACTACGGGGTTTGATCTTGTCCTTGATGATCATAGTGTTTCTAACTTTATAACCCCTCAATTGGTTGAATTGTTTGGGATACCTTTTTGGCCGAAGCGAGACTCTTTTGTTACTCAAAAAGGGTATCATGTTAATAAAAGGGTGCAAGTACCTATTTCACTTGGGAAATATCAAGAGGAGGTTTGGTGTGATATAGCTCCCATGGATACTTGTCACATATGTTTGGGAAATCCTTGGTTCCAAAGTCATAGGATTCCACATGCACAAGATTGGTACAAGTATATCATGGATCGCAAAGGGGAACTTCTCTTTCCACTAATATTTTCTAGAGAAGAAAACACATCCACTCCTTATGCACCAAAATGGAAGCTTGAAGTGAAGGGATCATCTAACCCTTCGCAAGGGATACTTGGCACTTGTCCTAACTCCAATGAAATTGAGAGACAAAAGATTGAGAGGAGTAAGGGTATGATAAGTGACAACTCTAGAGTGAAAAAAAGAGAGGTTGTGTGGAGTGATGTGAGAGGGTTGTCACAACCTTATCTTAACTCATGTAACATTTCTTGTTTCTCTAGTTGTCTTGATACTTGTGCAGGTATTCTTGAAAGCGAACCTATTGTGGAACCTCAAAATGTGGAGCATCATAAGGTGATTGAAAGCTTCCAAAGAGAGCAATTGTACTTAAATGTTGATAACCAAGGTGAAGGCAATTCTTCCTATGAGCTACAAGGTAACAAAGCTAACTCTTGCACTTTATTAAACTTGATGGATCATTGTGTGGCTAATAGCCAATTGAGTGTGAGTGATAGTTTATCTTTGTATGATCTTAATGAGCCTTTACCATGTGGTGAGCTTAATAGCTCTTTCTTGTGTGTTGCAAATTGTGGTGATCAAATTTCTTGTGATACTTGTTCATTAAATGAGGAATTTTGTGATGTGCTAAATGAACCTCAATTTAGTGATGATGTTGATGTAGTTGATCATGTGAATAGTCATGTAGGTTCCTTGCTTCTAGATAATGATTCCTTGATTAGTGATTCCATTACTTGTGCCTCTCAAAGAACTCATGTGATGGAATATGTTGTTAAGGATAATATCTTATTTGATGATGACATGACTATTAAAAGTGTGCATAGTGGTAGCTCTTATAATGTTGAAAGTGTAGCTACTCTTGGAGGCTACAAGTTATTTGGTAATCCACTATGGGATGATGACACCTTTCCTGAGGAAGGAACTTCCTTCTTGAGGGACTGTGGACCTCTTACTTGTGAGGTGAAGCTTGGTCAAGATGACAAGCAAGATGTGGGTGAAGATTGTACTATCTACCCACTTGAAGACATCGGCCTATCACTTTTCAAAAGGGATGATCCTTGGGATAAAGCTAACATTGATTTGTTTGATGGTTTGAAAAACCCAACTAGTGATTATCCTTATGAAATTGATGATAATTGTGATCCTTTGTATGACACCCCACCTTTGTTTGTTAAATATGAAGATGAGTTAGTTAATTCATGCGATGGCTCGAATTCTAATCTCTTTGGTCTTAATGGTGGTGTGGGTCAAATTGGGGATTGCTACTTGAGGAAGGAAAGTGACTTTTTCCTACAAAGTATCTTGTCTTCTTCATGTGGACCAATATGTGTTGATGTGCTTGATAAGATTCATGAACCAAATTGTGATCTTGCATGTGAGGGCACCTTGAGGAGGATTGACAATCTTGACACCTTTCTTTACTACCTCTTTGCATATGATGATGTCTATGTTTGTATTAAATTTGTTTTCTATAGAGGTAGGGGTTCCTTTAATTTGTCCAATTATCTTTGTGACCACGATATGTGGGTCTTTTACTTCTTTCACCCCAATAAACCCTTATGGGTGATTGCACCACTTTTGATGCGGCATTCTTGCGAGACAATGAAACAATTGTGTCTTATGGCTGCAAAGTTAAATATGATACCATCTTTTGAAATTCTTGATGCCATGAAGACCTTTGTATTTGCCTTGTCTCTTGATGTTTATCATAACCAAAACCTTTGCACCTTGTATGATGAGTTGCTTTTATTGGAAGCAAAGGATATTTTGTTGTACCTCAAATTTGTGCCTCCTTGGCATGATGATATTATTGCTAACCCTTGTACTAACCCTCATACTTTGAGGATGTTTTGGTTGTTGTCCTTCTCATGTGTTTTAAGGTTTGGATTCGAGGACGAATCATTTTCAAGAAGGAGAGGATGATACTAGCATGGATAGCATGGTTGACACGAGCATGGATGGCATAGATACACATACGATGTTCATGCAAAGGGAAGCTTATGAGTCCGTGGGAGTGATGTGGATGAATAAAAAAGGCCATTTGTGCAAGTGGCTAGGCTTTAAATTCAAGAATCCATAAAGAAGACAACCAAACAAGCCCTTGCTTCATTAAGGGTAATATTGTAAAAAGTCAATGTCTTCTTATTTCCTTAGTATAAGTAGTAGCTTTTCTTTATTTTGAAGAAAGAAAAAAGGCCATTTGTGCAAGTGGCTAGGCTTTAAATTCAAGAATCCATAAAGAAGACAACCAAACAAGCCCTTGCTTCATTAAGGGCAATATTGTAAAAAGTCAATGTCTTCTTATTTCCTTAGTATAAGTAGTAGCTTTTCTTTATTTTGAAGACTAGTTTTTGATGAATATTGAATATTGAGCTTTGAAGCTTGTAGTTTCTAGGTATTTAGCTTGTAGTTTCTAGGTGAACCCTAGCATTAGTTGGTAATTTTAGTAGTGTGGATCTTGGAATTGTTGGTGAACTTCTTGGTTTGGTTAATCGAAGGTTGCTCATTTATGGTTTCTTGAGTTCCTTTGATTTTTCTAAAACTAGGTTTGTGTTTGAATTATTAAATTCAAATGGGAGGTGAGGGTATCAAGTCCCTTGTTGCCCATAAATTCAAAAGTTTGAATATTAACTCACATATCCTTCTTTTGTTTTCTTTCCTTCTTGTTCTTCCCTCTTTGTCCGTTATCACTTCCAAAAATGGCTAAGAAACTTGGAGTCCCTATCACTAACAATAGTTTGAGGTACTCCATGCAATTTAAGCATGTGACTCACAAACAAATATGCAACATGAGATGCATTATCACATTTATGGCATGGAATAAAATGAGACATTTTAGAGAATCGATCCACTACCACAAATATACTATCATGCCCTCGCTTAGTTCTTGGAAGTCCCAACACAAAATCTATAGAAATGTCCATCCAAGGACCAAGAGGGGTAGGCAGAGGTGTGTACATACCTTGCGGCTGAGTCTTGGACTTGGCTTGCTTGCACTCGAGGCATTGTCCACATAGCTTCTCCATATCATGCCTCATCTTTGGCCAATAGAATTGCTCCATGAGAATGTCAAGTTTTTTGTTGACACCAAAGTGTCCCATCATTCCACCACTATGAGCTTCTTTGAGGAAGAGCTCCCTCCATGAACTCATGGGAACACAAACTTTTCCATCCTTGAACAAATAACCATCAATCATTTGAAAATGTTCCACATGCTTTCCTTGGCCAAGTTCATCACAAACCTCCTTGAAGTTGGAGTCCTTGGAGTAGAACACCTTTAAACTTTCAAAACCCATCATTCTAGAAGTCAAGGTGTTAACCAATACAAACCTTCTAGACAAAGTATCAGCAACCACATTTTCTTTCCCTTGCTTGTAGTGGATCACATAAGGACATGTTTCAATAAACTCCACCCACTGTCATGCCCCGAGGTTACCCCCTAAATGTAATACGGCACTCGGAACTACGATGATCCCAAGTTGACCCTTGGTCATAGAATTCTCAAGCATACATAAGGAAAACATAGCGGAAGCATCATAAGGAAATCCAAATTAGGAGACATAATCATAGATAGATAATCAATAGAAGGAAATACAACTCAAAGATCATCCAACAACATCTATGTCTGAAAAACCTCTAGTACTAGCATAAAGAGTTGATGGGATAATATCCCAATTAACTCAATAATCTAAAAGGAAAGAAACATAAACTAGAGTAAAGTCTAGCCCTCAAACTATGAGGACTCACCCAAGCTAACTGAGAGTGGCTAGGAACTCTAGCAACATATCTGTGAAGGAACACCTGAATCTGCATCATTAAAGATGCAGCGCAATATGCGTTAGTACTATGGAATGTACTAAGTATGTGAGGAATGCATAAGGCATGGTAAAACATGCTTTAAAATGTGCTTAAACATAATCCATGCATAAGAGAGTATCAAGAGAAGAAATCGTAATGAAAAGCTAAGTCATGAGGTCAAAGCCAACTTCAAAATAGTAGTTCATAAGAGAGTTCATAAAGCTTAGAAAACATGAAAACATACATACGGGAGTTTCTTATAATTGACATGAGACCATGTGAGCTACATAGAGTCTAACTATATCACCCTAGTTAGCAAAGCTGACTTTGAACCTTGTCAAGGAACAAGTCACCATACCAAACTATATAACCCTAGTTGGCAAAGCTGTCCTATGCCCAGCTAAGGCAAGGACACCATACATAAAGACGTGGATCCATTCTCATAAGCCTTTAAGGCACATATCATAACCTACGTTGGCAACATAGTTTCTAGGACTAAGGATACTCTCACCCCGTTCACTCGGTGCTAAGTACTACTCTCAAAACATGCACATATAGCTCATAATCTCATAAGGGCATACTCTCATGCCAAATCTTATTCATAATGCATGAAAACACATCGGGTATCATGCAACTTTCATAATTTAGTTCATAGTGCTTAGCAAAGCCATAATTCAAAACATGTTTTTCTTTCTAAATCATACTTGAAGAATTAGGTATGCAAATTTCATAAATACATAAAGGTCATGATATCTAATCATGCCAAATTCCTCTTGAAAACATGCAATTTCATGTGTTCATGCTAAGAATCAACTTTCAAGCTTGGGCTTTTAAAACCAATGAAGAAATCATGAACAAATCATGCATAATCAATAAAAAGCCATGAATTTAGACATAGAAACTGATTTCATAAACTTTCCCCAATTTTGATCAAAAACCCTAATTTCATAACTTCATAAATCAAAATAAGAATTGGAGAATTTGGCCACAAGGGTGAAAGGAACCCATTGTTAAAGACCCACATACCTTGGTGAAAGATTACCCACTTGGTTGGAAAGATCTAGGAGGCTTGAACTTGAAGCTTGAGAGGAACTTTTTCTTTTTGGGAGGTGAATGAGGATCTTAGAAAAGACTTAGGATGATATGGGTGAAAACCCTACTAGGAATAGTCAAAATGACTTCACTTAGTAGTTAAAAGGGTAGGCAATGACTAAAATGCCCCTGAGTTTAAATTAAGAAAACCTGGGAATTTGGTCGGCTTCAGGGATCACGAGTGGAGTCTATGACTCGTAGACCTTTCCACGACTCGTGGATCCCTAATCATGGAAACTGTCGGGAATTTCAACCTGCAGGAGGCCTTCTACGATTCAATAGATGACTCGTGGAAGCTTCCACGAGTCATAGAACCTAATCATGGAAGTCAGGGAATTAAGGTTGCCTCTGATCAGGTTTCCACGAGTCAATAGCACGACCCGTAGAAATTTCTATGAGTCGTGGGAGTGACTCGTGGTTGTCAGACCTGAGGAGGATCTGCAGGACTGGAATCATGAGTCACTTCCACGACTCATGGAACCTTCCACGACTCATGGAACCTTCCACGACTCGTGGACTTGACCCGTGGTCCCTGGAAGTCCAAAATCTTCTGCAACTGTGAGCTTAAAAGTTGGATACGTTTCTAAGGTGTTACAATATCTCCCCCTTGGGATCATTCGTCCTTGAATGAAGACTAAACAAGGAAAAACTGAGGAGAAAATAGCCCAACCAAACATCAAAACATAGAAACCAAGGGAACATCATGAAAACTGAACTTCTAACTTGAAAACATGATAAACTAACTTCATAAAACGTGGATGCATGCTAGGATCATAAGAGAAACCAGTGGAGTAGAATCGGAGGGACATACTAAGGAGGAAACTATTACCTCAAGCTGGAACTGAGTTGGAATGAAAGAGATGAGGATATTTGGCCTTCATGGCCTCCTCCGCTTCCCAAGTGGCACCTTCTACAAGCTGATTCCTCCAAAGGACTTTCACCGAAGCGACTTCTTTGTTTCTCAACCTCCGATTATAACGATCAAGGATCTCCATGAGAATCTCCTCATAAGTGAGACTATCCTTCACACCCACATCTTCCAAAGGAACAATCAAGGTCGGATCACCAACACACTTCTTCAATAAGGAAATATGAAAATCTGGATGAACCACTTCCAACTCTGTTGGCAACTCCAACTCATAAGCAACACTACCAACTCTCCTTGAAATACGATAAGGACCTATAAAATAAGGACTAAGCTTTCCTTTCTTTCCAAATCTCATCACGCCCTTCATGGGTGACACCTTAAGGAAGACCCAATCATCAACCTCAAATTCCAACTCCCTTCTCCTTACATTCACATATGATTTTTGTCGACTCTGAGCGGTCTTCAATCTTCCCCGAATAAGCTGAACTTTCTCTATGGTCTCATGCACACAATCTAGACCAATCAAGGCTGCCTTACCTACACTGAACCAACCAATAGGAGATCTATATCTTCGACCATAAAGAGCCTCATAAAGAGCCATCTGGATGCTAGAGTGAAAGTTGTTTTTGCAGGCAAATTTGATAAGAGGGATCATCCCAATTTCCTTTGAAGTCAATAACACAAGCCCTCAACATATCCTCCAAAGTCTGAATAGTACGCTCAGCCTGGCCATCTGTCTGAGGGTGAAAAGTTATGCTAAGCTTCACCTTAGTGCCAAGACCCTTCTGAAATGACTTCCAAAACTGAGATGTAAACTGAGGACCTCTATCTGAAATGATAGACAAGGGGACACCATGCAATTGGACTATCTCCCGAATGTAGAGTCTGGCATAATCATTTGTTGTATCCGTAGTCTTAACAGCCAAGAAGTGGGATAACCTTGTCATCCGGCCAACGATCACCCAAATGGAATCGTGTTTCCTTTGAGTAAGAGGCAACCTAGTAATAAAGTCCATATTGATTGCTTCCCATTTCCAAGTGGGAAGGTCAATATCTTAAAGCACACCACCTGGCCTTTGATGCTCCACCTTGACTTGTTGACAGCTAGGATACTTATCCATAAACCCGGCTATGTCCTTCTTCATATCATTCCACCAAAAGACTTCCCCTAGATCACGATACATCTTGATGGCACCCGAATGAATGGAATATCTAGAACTATGGGCCTCAGCCAAAATTTGTTATCTCAACCCATCAACATCTGGCATACACAAGCAACCCTGGTAACGAAGCACACCATCTCCCCCCCGGGATAAAACCTCAACCCTTTGCTGACGAACTGCACCCTTAAGTTGAAGTAAAATGTGATCTTGGTCTTGCTTGGACTTCACCTCAGCCACCAAGGATGATTCAGAACCATTCTGCACAATCATACCACCTTCGGTCAAGTCCATAAGGCGAACCCCCAACCGAGTAAGTCTATGAACTTCTCTAACCAATTCCTTCTTTTCATCTTCAATAGAAGCTACACTCCTCATGGACAACCTACTTAAAGCATCTGCCACAACATTGGCCTTACTCAGATGGTAAAGCACACTCATATCATAATCCTTAAGGAGCTCAAGCCATCTCCTTTGTCGCAAATTCAACTCCTTCTGAGTGCACACATATTGAAGACTTTTGTGATCTGTGAACATATCAACATGCACCCCATACAAGTAGTGTCTCCTAATCCTCAAGGCAAAGACTACAGCCGCTAGCTCAAGATCATGAGTAGGGTAGTTCTTATCATGCACCTTAAGTTGTCTCGAGGCATAAGCAATCACCTTGCCACATTGCATCAAAACACACCCAAACCAATTCTGGAGGCATCACAATACACAACAAAATCATCTAGGCCCTCAGGTAAAGTCAACACTGGAGCTGTGGTCAATCGAGTCTTCAATTCTTGAAAACTTTTCTCACAAGAGTCGAACCACTGAAACTTAACCTTCTTCTGAGTCAATCGGGCCAATGGGGCAGCAAGGGAAGAAAACCCTTCCACAAATCTCCTATAGTAACCAGCCAAACCCAGGAAGCTTCTAATATCAGATGGGGAAGTGGGTCTAGGCAAGTTCTTTACTACATCAATCTTTTGAGAGTCAACCTGAATACCATCACTAGTCACAATATGACCCAGAAAAGCAACAACTGCATCCAAAATTCGCACTTGCTATACTTAGCAAACAACTGCCTCTCCTTGAGAGTTTACAACAGAACCCTCAAGTGGTCCACATGCTCCTCCCCACTCTGAGAGTAGATAAGGATATCATCAATGAACACAATTACAAATGAATCCAAATATTGCTTGAACACACGGTTTATCAAATCCATAAAAGCTGCAGGAGCATTAGTTAGACTGAAAGATATAACAACAAACTCATAATGACCATACCAAGTCTTGAAGGCTGTCTTTGGGATATCACACTCCCGAACTCAAAGCTGATGATAACCGGACCTAAGGTCGATCTTGGAGAAGAAATTAGCACCCTGAAGCTGATCGAACAAGTCATCAACCCTAGGGATGGGATAATTATTCTTGATTATGACCTTGTTCAGTTGGTGGTAATCAATGCACATCCTAAGAGAACCATCCTTCTTTCGAACAAACAAAATTGGGGCACCCCAAGGAGAAATACTAGGCCTGATGAAACCTTTATCAAGCAAGTCTTTCAACTGATACTTCAACTCTTTAAGTTCTACAGGGGCCATTCTATAAGGAGGAATAGAGATAGGATTTGTATTCGGAAGGAGATCTATCCCAAAGTCTATCTCCCACTCGGGAGGGTCTCCAGGCAAATCCTTGGGAAACACTTCTGGGAATTCATTCACAATAAGGATAGACTAAATAGGTGGGGTCTCGGACTCCGTGTCTATAACCCAAACTATATGATAGATATATCCTTTAGAAATCATCTCCTAGCCTTAAGATAGGATATGAAGTGACCTTTCGAGGAAGGGGGGCTACCTTGCCATTCTAAAACGGGTTCATTAGGGAACTTGAAACTGACAACCCGAGTATGGCAATCAACAAAAACATAACATCCATACAACCAGTCCATACCAAGAATAACATCAAAATCAGTCATCTCTAACTCTACTAGATCCACTGAAATAACTCTGTGAAGGACTGAGATTGGGCAATTTTGGTAGATTCTTTCGGCTAGGACTGACTCACCAATAGGAGTAGAAACATGAAAGGGTTCTAAAAGTAATTCAGGATGAATCTCGAACTTGCAAGCAATATAAGGGGTTACAAAAGATAAGGAGGCACTAGGGTCCAACAAAGCATACACATCAAGAGAGAAAACTTTCAACATACCAGTAACCACATTTGGGGAACTCTCCTGATCCTGATGAGAGGACATAGCATAAAGGCAGTTCTGGAACTGACCACTAGAACTAGAAGCTGCGCCCTGCGGGGCTGGTCTACCTCCTGAAATTACTGGGGTAGGCTGGGTCCTGCCTCCCTGCCTCTTTCTTGTTGAAAGGCAATCCCTGATGCAATGTCCAACCTGACCACATCCGAAGAAACCACCCAAATCGGCCAAACACTCACCAACATGATTCTTTCCACACTTAACACAAACTGGGTAGGAAGGTCCCTTAGCAACACTACCCTGAGACTGGGAATAAGAACTAGATCCTCTACTACCCTGATCATGACGAGGCTTCTGAGCCTGGGTAGGAGCACTAGCAGAAGAATAAACGGATCCTGATGACTTTTTCTAGAAAGAAAAGCGATGTCCACCCCCGGACCTGTGATGACCAAAACCTGATCCCTCAGATCTAACTCTCTTATTCTCTCTTGCCATCTCCCTAAGCTTGTCACCCTCAATCTGATGGGCATGAGTCATGAGTCAGGAAATGTTCATATCACTCAACAATAAAGCAGACCTACACTCTTTCTTCACCACATCAGAAACCCCATATATAAACTTGCTCATTTAATCATGCGGGTCCTCTACCATGAAGGGAGCATACCTAGACAACTGAGTGAACTTCAGACTATACTCTTGCACCAACATCGAGCTTGGTCTCAAGTTCACAAATTCCTCCACCTTTGCTTGCCTCAACTCTCGGGGAAAGAACCTATCAAGGAAGGCCCTCTCAAAACACTCCTAAGTCATGGGGACCGCGTCCCTCACCCTAGTCTCCTTCCATTGAGTGAACCAAATATAAACTACATCCTTGAGTTGATAGGATGCAAGCTCCACACAATCAACCCCCACTACTTGCATAACCTCAAAGATCATCTTTACTTCATCAATAAAGTTGAGCGGGTGAGCCAATGAGGGCTATGAATTCGAACATGATGATGAAGCCTATGGAGGCTATGATGGTCCATATGTCCGTTAACAAGATGGTGATGAGTCCTACTACTCCGAAGGCAAATATGAAGCAAGTGATCATAGATCACATAATGAGGATAAAGGAGGAGAAGAACCTTATTATGAGTCCTCTAATGATGGTGAAGGTTCTCATACTACACACCATGACGATGAAGGCGATGTGCGATACAATGCTTCCTTCCATAGGTCCTATGAATCCTTTGAGGAAAATCTTATGAAAATGGAAGTTGTGAGGTTGACTATCCTTCCTCGTCTTGTGAAACTTTGTCACGCTCTGAGCCTACCCCCTGGACGTAACATGCGACTTGAGACCACAAGTTGCCTCAAGCTAACCCTTTAGCATTAACATGACTTAAAAACTAAACATAAACATAAGGACAGAAGCTTAACTAAAGTGATGAGCAACTTAGTCTGTTATATAAGTAAAAGTAAGAATAAAAATCTAAATATAGCTGAATATCTAACTCTATGTCTGAAAGCCTCTACTACTGATGAGTTGCTGGGACAAGCCCCCAGCTAACTCTAAATACCAAAAACTAAATAAACAAACTAAAATATTAAAATAAAGTTAAACTCCAATTCCTCGAATGAGGAGGACTTACCAAGCTGGTCAGATGTGCTACTGATCCACTAGCCATGAGTCTGAGAATGAGCTACAGAATCTACATCATGATAGGATACAGCACAAAGAAGTATGCGGTCAGTACTATGAAATGTACTGAGTATGCGAGCTTATGCAAAAATCATACTAAAAACATGCTTGAAAACATACTTAAAAAAGAAATCATGCGTTAGTAGGAGAAATTATAGTAGTTTAAGCATAAATCATAAAGCAATAAGTAAAGCTTGAAAACTGAATATCATATAACTTAGTAGCTTGAAAATATTCATACGGGAGTTTCTTATAACTGACAATAGACCATGTGAGCTATATGAAATCTAACTATATAACCCTAGTTAGCAAAGTTGCCCCGAACCCTGCCAAGGTACGGGGCACCATAATCCAACTATATAACCCTAGTTGGCAAAACTACCCTATGCCCCGCTAAGGCAAGGTCACCATGATGTCATAGCCTGGAACCACGTTCATTAGCCCATCGGGCGATAGATAACCTATGCTAGCAATGTAGTTTTTGTCATGCCTCAGATCTCATCAAGACAAACAGGCACCCAATGCTCTAAGGCCCGAGAGAAACAACTTATAACTTGTGCTTACCATGCGTATAACTATGAAAATCATAAAGCTTTAACAAGGATATATAAGCTACAGTGATAAAATACTAACATAGATAGGCCCAAAAACTTATGTACATGGTTTGGCCATTGAGGCCATAACTTTTAAGAGATAAGATGCACTGTACTTTATACATTAGTCTATAAAGCCTCTACAAGATAGACAAACTTAGTTTAGGTTGAGACAGGGCCCCGCCTTACCCTTAACTATGCAATACCAAAAATATATACCAAAGACACGGTAAAGCCCCGAATTAACCTGAAGCTCACCAATAGTAGCTGAGTATCCTGTGCTCCTAACGGGGAGGTTAACTAGCTGGAGTACCTGTGCCTGCAGCATGAAACATAGCATCCCCCATGAGGAACGTTAGTACGAAAGAATGTACTGAATATGTAAGGCGTAAAGTAATCATATTAAAATAAGAGCTCAAATAGAATTAGGTATCAATGCATAAACGTATAGATAAGAACAGAAGACCACCTTTTCTTACACTTATGGATCGTGTACATTAAATTATTTTCTTTACTCTTCTTTGCTTATAATCTTTGTAAGACATATGATACAAATGACCAACTGATCAGTGGTAAAAGAGGAGTCCCATGCTAGGCAATTTAACCCATAAGATGCTGCCCTCATAATATATAAATTGGGATTAACCCATGCTAGGCTTTCACCCCTAAGCTGCCACCCATAAGTACATAAATAGGGAATTACCTATGCTAGGCTTTCACCCCTGGGATGCCACCCTCACTTATACAGATTACTTTATAGAGTTTCTTTAATCTTTGAGATTATTGTCTTGGTGGTCATAATCATTATTGAGCTTGGAACTATGCACCAGTAGTGCAAGACACGTGAATATGCACTTAAGGCTTTAACAATAACATAAGAAGTAACTGTAACATCAATGTAATACTTAAGCACTTAAATGACACAATGGACCTCATTTGACTAAGAGGAGAACTTACAAAGCTTGTTGTTGAAAGTACCTTTTGCATACTAGTACTTGGAAGAGTAAACACGCAGATCTAATAGTAAATACATGTTGAAGTATTTTGACACACTATGGAGTGGGGAAAATATCATTAGCCATGTTGCAGATTATATGCTACCACTATGTACCCTTTACTAGGAAGAGCACTTGGGAAATTCACTTTGTTGGTAGTAACACAAGTATAAGACTTCATGTCAAGGAATATGAAATTGAAAAACCTTACATACCTTGTTGTGCAACTCAGATATTGCAACAAATTAATCTTCTCTCTTTCAGATTATTTATCTACAATGAAATAAGTGGCAAAACTAGTATTAGTAGCTAATTAACCAATTTGGGCTACTTGATCTCACTAAATTAGTAACCGGGCAGTAAGCTCATAATTGATCAAATCAAGAGTGTTCTTTTCACCACTTATCTTTTAATCACATCTATATACTGTACGACCTTCTCATAAGGTCCCTTGAAACTCCTCTGACTTTAAAACATATACCAAACAGTAGTATACAACAGTGTGCAGGCAGCAAGTTAACATCCTTCAACATAATGAGAAATATCAAACTCAAGGATTCCAATCATTATCCCATGGTTCTTAACACAAACACATACAAAATTGTCCACCAAACTTGTATATAAAGAGGGGGGGAAATAGGCAGTAACTTTATCCAGGGAAAGCAAACGTGGTAGATGATGCTTTAAGTCATAAGATGATAGCAAGCACCTATGGGTAGTCCATTGAAAGATAAAGAATATCTAAGGATCTATACCAACTAGCTAGATTGGGGGTTCGCCTTTTTAAATCTCCGAATAAATGGGTTACTGTGCAAAATATGGCAAAATCCTTTAAGCTAAAGTAAAAGAGAAGTAATGTAAGGATCCTATTCTATTACAGCTTAAGGAGAATATACAACAAGGGGTGATAAAGGCATTTGAGCTTACGCAAGACAAAGTACTCAAGTGCCAAAATAGATTGTATGTATCTAATGTAGATGGACTAAGAAAGAGGATTATGGCAGATCCCATCATTCAAGATATTCCATTCATCCAAGCTCAACAAAAATGTAACATGACTTGAAAGGAGTGTATTGGTGGAGTGACATAAAGAAGATTATCGCAGAATTTATGGTTGAATGTCCAAATTATCAACAAGTTAAGATGGAGAACCAAAAGCCCAGAGGTTATATGCAACGTATAGATCTTCTAATTTGGAAGTGGGACATGACCAATATGGATTTTATCACTGGTTTGCCTTGCTAATATGATATTGCCCAGTGACATTCCTAATAGACCTATACTTCAAGGTCTAGACAAGGGGATCCAAGCCACACTCACCCTTGGAGCATAAAAGGGAGCTTTGAAGAGCCTCATTACACTACAAGTGAAGCAATTCCACATTTGGATGATCGTGTGGAGCAAAGAGGAGCTACCAGTGAATCTGCTTGGTCGTCTGACCCAGGTGCGACACGCACGATATCTGGTGCGAAACACACACCACTTTGCACCTCAAGTGCAACCAGCACAATTGCTAGTGCGTTCAGCACTTCAAATGCACCTCAAGCTGCACCAGACCCTTCATGGGCCCATTTTTAAAGTCTTCCAAGGTCACTTTTGGGCCTTGATGTAATAACTATAAATAGGGGTTCCCTTCCCTTTAGCTCCTTAGTTGTTGTTGAATTGATATGGAATTGCCTCTTTGAGAGTTTAGCTTGTTAGCTTGGGTGGATTCCTAATAGTACTATTGGGTGGATTCCTAATAGTACTATTGGGTGGATTCCTAATAGTTTAGGTGAGTGATTAAGGGTGGATTCTCTTGGTTGCTTGATAACTTCTTTTGCTTGAATTTTACATGAGAATACTCATTTTTAGATTTATTTAGAGTACTTCTGCCTTATTGATTCAAGTTGTAAGTCTCTTGTTGCCCATAATTATAATTTCTTAGTGTTAATCCACATATGTTTTGTTTATTTCAATTCCGTGTTGGATTTCAATTAGTCTCCCTAATCGAGATCTTATCATTTGGTATCAGAGCTTAGGCTAAAGAGTTGTTCCCATAATTCTTAATCCTAGGTTCATAAATCTGAAAATTTCAAAAAAAATGAAGGAAAAACGTTTTTGAGAAAATTTCCAAAAAGTATTTTGATTTAGTGTTTTGTTTGAGTTTTTGATATTAGAATTGTGTTCTCTTGTATTGATTGAGTATAAATCTGAAATTTGAGCTTGCGTGGAGAAGATTTGAAGTTTTCACCATTGTTGGGTGAAGAAAAGCTTGAAGGTCCAACAAGTGGGTTTAAGATCTGGGTGAAATTGGAGACTCAAAAGTATTGGGATTTATTCTCCCTATCATAAGGAGTTCAAATCTCAAATTTGGTGCGAATCAGAGTTGAAATCCATTGAATTCAAATTTGAATGTTCTTCATGTTCATGGTGTTCTTCACACCTTGAAGAAGGAGGATTTCAAATCTAGGTTCGATTGGGTTTTAATTGAAGATAATACATATTGGGCGTTTTTATCCTAGCCAAGGGGATTTCAAATATCAAATTTAAAGAAAATCCGAGTTAAAAATCTTAAGGTTCATAGTTTGGATTGTTCTTCATATTCTCAGTTCATGGGTGTCTTGAAGAAGAAGAAGTAGAATTAAAGGTGTTTGATCCAAAGAAGAAAGAAAAGAAAAGAGTATTTGTGTTAGTACAAAAGGAATTTACCAAAAAAGGCAAGTACCAGGAGAAAAGTACAAGAAAAATCAGAAAAAGTGCAAAAATCGAAAGCTTCAGGTGTTCTATTTTGGTGTTCTGTGAAGTGACGCGCGACGGGCACAACACTTGGTGCGAAATGCACATGGGCTTCTCCCCAGGGAGGTTGACATTCTGATTTTGTGTGCGAGATGGTGTGCGATGGGCACAATGGCAAGTGCGAAAGGCACCTCACTTAGCACATGCTGAAAGTTGCAAATTCAATTTTCTCCAACAATTCTCAGGTTCTATCTTCTTAGTTTCTTTTCTTTGATTCTTCTTATCAAATATAAATCTTAAAGCTAATTATCAACAAGTAATTGATCTACTTAGTTGTGATTAGTTCTTGAGTCCATTTTCATTTTGTGCTTCTTCTTTCAAAGCTTTTATCATTTACAAACTCATTGTATAACTTCTTGGTTCCGTCCGTATATTGCTTTGAGTCATCCTTCTTTGATTAAACAAGAATCTATTCTTCTAAAAGAATTAGTAATCCTTGTGAAGTGAAGGCGAAGCAAGTTTGAGACCAACTTCGAGAAGAAGCCATAGAAGGTAAGGTGAGCGTCTACATACGAGAGGCATGAGGAGCTTTACTACTAATGTTGTTTGTTTATTTTATAGGCACAAATGTATAAGGCCATTGAACATGCCCCTAAAAGGGAAGGTTCAATAAATCTGTCACGCCCTGAGACTACCACCTAGGCATAAAATGGGATCCAGGACTGCAAATGCCCCAAGTTAACCCTTGGTCATAGCATACTTAGACAATTATAAGGAAATATAATGGAAGCATAATTAGGAACCTAGGCAATCCAATCCATAAAAGATAAAGTCAAGATGAAACATAATCTGAAAAAGAGACCCGAATACTATCTATGTCTGAAAAGCCTCTAAGCTGTTATAAGAGTTGATGGGATAATACCCCAACTAACTAAGAGATCCAAAGAAAGAACATGAAAGATATAAGTCTAACATTAGCCCTCGGATAATAGACTCACCAACAGAAACTAGATTTTTGGTGATATCTAGCCAAGAGTCTGAGGGAAGGAACCTGAATTTGCAGCTTCAAGAGGATGAAGCACAAAATATGCACCAGTACTATAGGATGTACTGAGTATGTGAGATATGCAAAATCATGATGAAAACATACCTAAAACTGAGTCCATGATTAAAAGAAGTATCATGAGTAAATATCAAAAGTTGAACTTAAAGCGTGAAATAGAATAACTTAATACTTAAAAACCTTTATACGGGAGTTTCTCTTAACCGACATAAACCATGATGAGATACATAGAGTCATGTGTCATACACCCATACCAAAAAAGGTTATCTTAATCGGCCAAGGTTAGAACCTTATCTACCAGGATCTTGTCATAAGCCACAGAGGGGACTTACGGTGGCACGTAGTTCTGGGACTAAGGGTACTTTCACCCTGTCCAACTCGATGCTAAATACTACTCCCAAAACATATACATATAGCTCACTTACTTGTGACATATTTAATGCCAACTCTGTTTGAAAAGCATAGTGGTATATCTAATACCATGCAATTTACATAGCTTAGGTAGACATATAGATGCCAAACCTTTTATAACATGCAAATCATTGGAATCATGCTAAAATTCATCATCAACATATGGGCTTTTGAAATTATGCAAGGAATCGTAATTAAAACATGGGTAATGAATGGAAAATCATGAATTGATACTTTAAAATAAAACCCATAACTTTTTTCCCAATTTGAGTAAGAACCCTGATTCCATAAATTCATAAATCAAAGTAAAAACATGGGGTTTTGGGCATAAGGGTGAAAGGAATCCCTTATTGAATACCCACATACCTTATTAAAGCTTTCTTAATCTAAGATGAAAATAAATAGAGATTTGAACTTGGAGCTTGAGACTTGGAGTTCTTTTCCTCTTTTGGTAGATGAATGAGGAATGATGAAAGACTTAGGCTGATACGAGTAGAAACCCTACTAAAAGTGACCAAAATGACCTCACTTAAGAGTTAAAAGGGTGGGTAATTATAAAAATACCCCTGTGATTTAATTAGAAAAAGTTGATAAAAATCTCAGCTTCAGGTAACACGGGTGTAATCCACGAGCCGTACATTAAACCATGACTCATGGTTTCCACTTTGTGATTCCCACTTGTGGTTCCTGGCCCAAATAATCAACTACAGAATACATTCACAAGTTAAAATGTCACGCCCCGAGGCTACCCCCTAGACGTAACACGAGACCCGGGACTACAAGTGTCCCAAGTTAACCCTTGGTCATAGCATGCTCAGTCATTCATAGGAAAACATAGCAGAAGCATAAATAGGAATTAGACAAATCCAATCCATACATGGCAAAGTCATAATGAAACACAATCTGAAAGAGAGACTCGAATACTATCTATGTCTGAAAAGCCTCTACACTTGACATAAGGAGTTGCTAGGACAAGACCCTAGCTAACTCCAAGAATAAAAGTAAACAGTCATAACATAACTAGGATCATAACTAGCCCTCAAACAATGAGGACTCACCAACAACTGACTGGAAAGGGCCTGCGGTCTCTAGCCACGTGCCTGAGGTAGGGAACCTGAGTCTGCATCATTAAGACTACACAACGCAAAATATGCGTCAGTACTATAGGATGTACCAAGTATAGAGTTGCGATCATGATAAAAACATACTTAAAACATGCTAAAAGGGAACTTGTTCATAATAAGAGATAACATGGGTAAATATCAAGATATAAGACATGAAACATGAAATAAAGTCATGATTTAAAGTAGAGTATCATATAACTTCATAGCTTGAAAATAATCATGTGGGAGTTTCTCTTAACCGACATAAACCATGATGAGCTACATGGAGTCTACTGTCATGCACCCACACTGAAAAAGGTTGTCCTAACCGGCCAAGGTTAGAACCATATCATACCAGGATCCTGTCATAAGCCACAGAGGCCACCTATGGTAGCACGTAGTTCTAAGACTAAGGGTACTCTCACCTGGTCCAACTTGGTGCTAAATACTACTCCCAAAATATAACATGAAGCTTACATACATGTGACATATCTAGATGTCAAAGCTTGTTCATAAACATGTTCATTGTAACATCCCGTATTCTGCATATACTAGTCCTATTCATATATCACTTGATATAGCCTTGTCGTATAGGTGAGGGACCGAGTTTTTTATATGAGCAGTGATAGTTTAATGTATATTGGGAGGTGTTGTAATGCCCCATTCAGTTCAGCACGTAAACGACCAAGTTAACCTCGACAAAAGTATTTAAAATCAAGATGGTAAGGTTGTATTTGAGTAAATATTTAGGGTGAAGTGTTAAGTTAAAGCAAAAGGGATTAGAAATTAGAAAAAAAAAAATAAGTGAGCTGCTTGCTTGACTTAACTAAGCTAGTAGGTGACAAGTAGGTGCATCACCTACTTTGACTTATTGACCAGACTAAAGAACTAGGTAGGTGCATCACCTACTAAGACTATTTTGACTAGCTTAGAGGGCCAAGTACACCCATCACCCACTTGAATAAATTCTGGCCCAAAGAAGTGAAAGAAAGGGAATGAATTGGCAGCCAAGGCCCAATAAGGTTAAGTCCAACAAAGCCCATGTAAAATGGCCAAGTAGGTGTATCACCTTCTTGACATTTTGTGGCTCAAAATGAGCAAGGAAAGTCGGCCAAAGCAGCCCCCCTTTAAAGTGGTTAAGACCAGCTCATTTCACTCATTTTAACTTGAAAAAAAATAGATTTTAGAAGTTCTTTCTTTCTCTCTCTCTTAGCTTCACATAGCAGCCATAAAATACCATTAGGGTTCTTAAGTATTCTCCCTCTTTTCAAGCTAAGTTGAAGGGGAGTTCAAGCTCTTGAAGAAGTACAAGTTAGGAGGACAGATTTTCAGAATTTAAGGTAAAGTTACTGCCCATTTTTACCCCTTTTTATATGCAAGTTTGATGGAGAATTCTGTATGTGTTTGTGTCAAGAACCATGGGGTAGTGATTGGAATCCTTGAGTTAAAAATACTTTCTTATTATGTTGAAGGATGTTTGGGATTGATTTAGGAGCGGTTTTATGTGTATATATTTGGGACAGCTTGGTGGAACTTGTAAAAGGGTGTGTGAAGTTGTATTGAAGTATGGAAGGAGGGTGTGGTAATACACCACTTAATTGGGTGTTATGTTAACTTGCTGCCTGCACACCTTTGTATGTTGTTTGGTATATGTTGTGAAGTCGGAAGAGTTTCAAGGGACCTTATGAGAAGGTCGTACAGTATGTAGATATGTTTAGAGGAGAAGAGGTGAAAGGAACACTCTTGGTTTGATCAATTACGAGCTTACTGCCTAGTTACTGATTTAGTGGGATCAAGTAGCCCAAATTGGTTAACTAGCTACTAATACTAGTTTTGCCACGTATTTCACTGTAGATAAATAATCTAAAAGGGGGAAGCTTAATTCGTTGTAATATCCGAGTTACACAACAAGGTATGTAAGGTTTCTCAGTTTCATATTCCTTGGCATGAACTCTTATATTTGTGTTGTTACCAACGAAGTGAGTTTCCTAGTAAAGGTACTTTCAACAGCAAGCTTTGTGAGTTATTCTCTAAGCCAAATGAGGTTCATTGTATCATATAAGCTCCTAAACAGTACGTTGATGTTACATTTGCTCCTTATATCATTGTTACTGCCTTAAGTGCATGTTCACATGTCTTCTACTACTGGTCCATAGTTTTGAGCTCAATAAAGGTTACAACCACCAAAGTAACAATCTCAAAGATTAAAGAAACTAAATGAAGTAATCTGTATATGTGTGGGTGGCAGCCCAGGGGTGAAAGCCTAGCATGGGTCGATCCCTATTTGTGTACTTATGGGTGGCAGCCTAGGGGCGTAAGCCTAGCATGGGTCGATCCCAATTTGTATATTTATGAGGGCAGCATCCCAGGGGTTAAATTGCCTAGCATGGGACTCCTCTTCTACCACTGATCAGTTGGTCACGTGTATTACATGTCTTACAATGATCATAAAGCAAAGAAGAGTAACCAAAGAACGTAATATACATGATTTCACAAGTGTAAGCAAATGTGATCTTCTGTTCTTATTTACATGTTTATGCACTGATACCTAATTCTATTTGATCTCTTGTTTACATATGGTTTACTTTATGCCTTACATATTCAGTACATTCTCTCGTACTGACGTCCCTCATGGGGATGCTGCATTTCATGCCGCAGGCACATGTACTCTGGCTAGTAGACCTCCCCAGTAGGAGCACAGGACACTCGGCTATTGTTGGTGAGCTCTAGGTTGATTCGGGGCTTTACCGAGTCTTTGGTATATATTTTGGGTATTGTATAGGTAAGGGTAAGGCGGGGCCCTGTCCCGACCTAAACTAAGTTTGTCTATCTTGTAGAGGCTTTGTATACCAATGTTAAAGTAAAACTTAGTTATGTCTTTTCTCTTAACTGTTGTGGCCTCAATGGCCAGATCGTGTACATAAGTTTTGGGCCTATCTATGTTGGTCTTGTTATTCAGGCAGCTTATTTATAGTTAAAGCTTCTTAATTGTCATAATTATATGCATGATGAATCACAGGTTATAAGTTGGTTCTCTCAGGCCTTTAGGGCATCGAGTGCCTGTCCGTCTAAATGGAATTTGAGGCGTGACAAAAGTGGTATCAGAGCAGGTCATCCTAGGGAGTCTACAAAGCTGTGTCTATGTAGAGTCTTGCTTATGGGTGTGTTGTGCACCACATCTACAAACAGGAGGCTACGGGACATTTAGGAGTTGTCTCTTTTTCTTTATCTCTTAGATCATGCAATAGAGCCAATATTATAGGTTTATCATATCTAACCTTTAAATTGTATTCATTATAGCAAAAATGCTGGTTACTAGGAAAAGTAAGAGTACTGGTAAGCAAGTAGATGTGGCTACTGGAGAAGGGACCAGCAAATCACCACCTAGATGAGCTAATCAAAGTGAGGCTCAACATGTGTCTTCATCACGGACTTCCTCCACTCCTCCATCTCCAGAAGAGCTAAGGAGGGCAGCAGCACCCCAAGAACCACCAGTTAATGCTACTGACCAAGATTTAAAGAATGCAATCCAATTGTTGACTCGTATACTTGCTGGTCAAGGACAAGGGCAAGAAGGTCCAATTGCAGGTACTAGTGGTGCAAATAGGGAAGCTAGTGTGCGGATACGTGATTTCCTTAATTTGGACCCTCAATCATTCACTGGGTCAGATTAGGATGAAGATCCGCAAGACTTTATTGATCAAATCCAAAGGACCTTAGATATTATGTATGTATCTGGTAAGGAAGTAGTTGAGTTGGAACCATATAGATTAAAAGGTGTGGCTATATTGTGGTACGAAGCTTGGAAACAATCTAGGGGTATAAATACACCTTCAGCTAAATGGAAAGAGTTTAAAAAGGCATTCCTTGACCATTATCTGCCATTGGAGATTTGGGAGGCCCGTGCAACTCAGTTCTTAAATCTTCACCAAGGGAATATGAGCATGAGAGAGTATAGTCTCAAGTTTAATTCTTTGGCCAGGTATGCTCCTAATGTAGTAGCTACTATGTTGGATAGAGTTCATCGTTGCGTGGATAGATTGGATTCATATCTTGTTAGGGATTGTACTATTGCTGCTTTGAACAAAGATATGGATATAGCAAGGATACAAGCTTTTGCACAAAAGATGGAGGATCAAAGGCAAAGGAGAAGGACACAAGAGTCGGAAAGAGGGCAGTCCAAGAGGGCCAGATCTATGGGCCAGTTTACGCCATCCCAAGGTGAGTTTAGGCCTCGATTTTCTAATAGACTGCCTAGGCCATCATCTTCCTACTCTACAGCTAGCTCTCCACCTCGGTTTCAAGAGTCTAGGGCTAATCAATTTGGGCAAAGGAGTAAGAGTCAAGGCTCACAAGTAGCGGGGTACCAAGAACAGGGAAGTGCGACCCAACCAAGACCTCCTAGACAGTCTTGTAAACAATGTGGAAGAAATCATCCAGGTATATATCGGCTTGGAATGAATGTTTGTTTTTGGTGTGGTACACCGGGACACATGATGAGAAATTGCCCTCAAAGGGGCATGGGTAGCATGGCACAACCTACTGGATCGGTTGCTGCATCATCATCATCGATGCCTTCTTTAGGTAGGGGCCCAAAGGTGCCTGCAGGTCGTGGTAGAGGTGGTAGAGGAACTGCTAGTTCTAGTGGAGTTCAAAATCGTACATATGCTCTAGCGGAACGACAGAATTTGGAGGCTTCACCTGATGTGGTTACAGGTACATTGTCCATCTTTTCATATAATGTATATGCATTAATTGATCCAGGCTCTACACTATCATATGTTACTCCATTGATTGCTAGAAAGTTTGAAGGAACGCCAGAATTATTGGTTAAACCATTTGAAGTATTTACGCCAACTAGCGAGTCTATTATAGCTAGAAAAATCTATCGTAATTGCATAGTAACTGTTTGTGACTGTAACACATTGGCTGACCTTGTTGAGCTAGATATGATAGATTTTGATGTTATAATGGGTATGGATTGGTTGGCTTCATGTTATGCCATGGTAGATTGCCGAGCTAAGAGGGTGAGTTTCAATTTTCCAAAAGAGGCAGTCCTTGAATGGAAAGGTAATGTTGGGACACCAAGAGGTAAGTTTATTTCTTATCTTAAGGCAAAGAAGATGATGTCCAAAGGGTACATATGTCATCTGGTGAGAGTGAGAGATATAGATGTGGAGCCACTAGATCTTCAGTCTATTCCAGTGGTAAATGAATTTTCTGATGTATTTCCCGAAGAGCTTCTAGGTTTGCCTCCAGAACGAGAGATAGAGTTTGGTATTGATGTGATTCCAGGTACTCAACCAATCTCCATCCCTCCATATAGGATAGCCCCGACAGAATTACGAGAATTGAAGGAGCAATTAAAAGATTTGTTAGAAAAGGGATTCATAAAGCCTAGTATATCCCCTTGGGGAGCACCGGTTTTATTTGTACGCAAGAAAGATGGCTCATTGAGAATGTGTATTGACTATCGGTAGTTGAATAAGGTGACAATTAAGAACAAATATCCCCTTCCTAGGATTGATGATTTGTTTGACCAGTTACAGAGTGCTAAGTGTTTCTCGAAGAGCAGGTGTTACAGGTTCTTCGTGATCGTAAGCTATATGCAAAGTTTTCTAAATGTGAGTTTTGGTTAAAATCTATGGCATTCTTGGGTCATATTGTCTCTGATGAAGGAATAAGGGTTGATACTCAAAAGATAGAAGCCGTGAAGAACTGGCCAAGACCTACAACACCTACGGAGGTTCGTAGTTTCCTTGGGTTGGCAGGTTATTATAGAAGGTTCGTTGAGGGATTTTCCTCTATTTCTACACCCTTAACAAAGCTAACACACAAGGCAGCCAAGTTCCAATGGAGCGATGCATGCGAAATAAGCTTCCAAGAGCTGAAAAATAAGTTGACTTCTACACCTATATTGGTACTTCCAGAAGGCATAGAAGGGTATGCAGTGTATTGTGATGCGTCGGGAGTGGGCTTAGGATGCGTATTGATGCAGCATGGTAAAGTAATAGCTTATGCCTCAAGACAGTTGCGGCCACATGAGAAAAATTATCCAACCCATGATCTAGAGCTAGCAGCGGTTGTATTTGCTTTAAAGATATGGCGCCACTACTTGTATGGGGTTCATGTTGACATATATACGGACCATAAGAGCTTGCAATATATCTTTAAGCAGAAGGATCTGAATCTGAGGCAGCGAAGATGGCTTGAGTTATTAAAAGATTATGATGTTGATATCTTGTATCATCCGGGGAAAGCAAATGTGGTGGCCGATGCTTTAAGTCATAGGACAATGGCAAACACCTATGGGCAGTCCATGGAAAGACAAAGAATAGCTAAGGATCTATACCAACTAGCTAGCTTGGGGGTTCGCCTTCTTGAATCTCAAGATGAAGGGATTATTGTGCAAAATACAGCAGAATCCTCATTAGTAGTCGAAGTAAAAGAGAAGCAATATAAGGATCCTATTCTATTACAGCTTAAGGAGAATGTACAAAAAGGGGTGACAAAGGCATTTGAGCTTACGCAAAACAAAGTACTCCAGTGCCAAAACAGATTGTGTGTGCCTAATATAGATGGACTAAGGGAGAGAATTATGACAGAAGCACATCATTCAAGATATTCTATCCATCCGGGCTCAACTAAAATGTATCATGACTTGAAAGGAGTGTATTGGTGGAGTGACATGAAGAAGAACATTGCAGAATTTGTTTCTCAATGTCCAAATTATCAACAAGTTAAAGTAGAGCACCAAAAGACTGGAGGTTATATGCAACATATAGACCTTCCAATTTGAAAGTGGGACATGATCAACATGGATTTTTTCACTGGTCTACCTCGCTCATTTCGGAAGTTTGACTCCATATGGGTGATAGTTGATAGACTCACCAAATCAGCCCACTTCTTGCCGGTTAAGGCTACTTATACAGTTGAAGAGTATGCAAGGTTGTATATTAAAGAGATAGTTTGGCTACATGGAATCCCAATCTCTATTATATCTGATAGGGGAGCTCAATTCACCGTGAATTTTTGGAAATCATTTCAGAAGAGTTTGGGAACACAAGTGAATTTAAGTACGGCCTTTCACCCTCAAACGGATGGTCAGGCAGAACGTACAATCCAAACACTTGAGGATATGTTACGAGCTTGTGTATTGGACTTTAAAGGTAGCTAGGATGACCATTTACCACTTATTGAGTTTTCTTACAACAATAGCTACCATTCAAGTATCAAAATGGCACCTTATGAAGCTTTATATGGGAGAAAGTGTAGATCACCAATCGGATGGTTTGAAGTGGGTGAAACTACCTTATTTGGGCCAGATCTTGTTCATCAAGCTATGGAAAAAGTTAAGGTGATACAACAGCGGCTGGCAATGGCTCAAAGTCGATACAAATCATATGCAGATATTAGAAGAAGAGGGCTGGAGTTTGCTATAGGAGATTGGGTATTTTTGAAGGTGTCACCAATGAAAGGGGTGATGAGATTTGGTAAAAAGGGAAAGTTAAGTCCATGCTATATAGGGCCATATAATATTATTCGAAGAGTTGGCCAAGTCACATATGAGTTAGAGCTACCCCAAGAGCTTTCAACAGTCCATCTGGTATTTCATGTCTCAATGCTTCGAAAGTGTATAGGTGACCCATCTCGTATTACTCCTACTGAAGATGTACAAGTTATGGGAGATCTCACTTATGAAGAAGTACCCATTGCTATTCTGGATCGCCAAGTTAAGAGGCTAAGAAATAAGGAAGTAGCTTCCGTAAAAGTACTGTGGAGAAACCAACAAGTAGAAGAAGTTACATGGGAAGCGGAAGAAGCGATGAAATCCAAGTATCCTCATCTATTTCAGTCCGATGAGAAAGGTGGAAGTGTCGAGTTGAGGCATTAACGAGTAAGTATAAGTCTAAATATATTATCTGTCTAATAGTGGTACTTAACTTAGGCTTGAGCTTGTTTGGGCTGGTTAACTTTAATATCATTCGAGGACGAATGTTCCTAAGAAGGGGAGAATGTAACATCCCGTATTCTGCATATACTAGTCCTATTCATATATCACATGATATAGCCTTGTCGTATAGGTGAGGGACCGAGTTTCTTATATGAGCAGTGATAGTTTAATGTGTATTGGGAGGTGCTGTAATGCCCCATTCAGTTCAGCACGTAAACGGCCAAGTTAACCTCGACAAAAGTATTTAAAATCGAGATGGTAAGGTTGTATTTGAGTAAATATTTAGGGTGAAGTGTTAAGTTAAAGCAAAAGGGATTAGAAATTAGAAAATAGAATAAAATAAGTGAGCTGCTTGCTTGACTTAACTAAGCTAGTAGGTGACAAGTAGGTGCATCACCTACTTTGACTTATTGACCAGCCTAAAGAACTAGGTACGTGCATCACCTACTAAGACTATTTTGACTAGCTTAGAGGGACAAGTACACCCATCACTCACTTGAATAAATTCTGGCCCAAAGAAGTGAAAGAAAGGGAAAGAATTGGCAGCCAAGGCCCAATAAGGTTAAATCCAACAAAGCCCATGTAAAATGGACAAGTAGGTGTATCACCTTCTTGACATTTTGTGGCTCAAAATGAGCAAGGAAAGTCGGCTAAATCAGCCCCCCTTTAAAGGGGTTAAGACCAGCTCATTTCACTCATTTTAACTTGAAAAAAAAACAGATTTTAGAAGTTCTTTCTTTCTCTCTCTCTTAGCTTCACATAGCAGCCATAAAATACCATTAGGGTTCTTAAGTATTCTCCCTCTTTTCAAGCTAAGTTGAAGGGGAGTTCAAGCTCTTGAAGACTACAAGTTAGGAGGACAGATTTTCAGAATTTAAGGTAAAGTTACTGCCCATTTTTACCCCATTTTATATGCAAGTTTGATGGAGAATTCTGTATGTTTTTGTGTCAAGAACCATGGGGTAGTGATTGGAATCCTTGAGTTAAAATACTTTCTTATTATGTTGAAGGATGTTTGGGATTGTTTTAGGAGCAATTTTATGTGTATATATTTGGGACAGCTTGGTTGAACTTGTAAAAGGGTGTGTGAAGTTGTATTGAAGTATGGAAGGAGGGTGTGGTAATACACACTTAATTGGGTGTTATGTTAACTTGCTGCCTGCACACCTTTTATGTTGTTTGGTATATGTTGTGAAGTCGGAAGAGTTTCAAGGGACCTTATGAGAAGGTCATACAGTATGTAGATATGTTTAGAGGAGAAGAGGTGAAAGGAACACTCTTGGTTTGATCAATTACGAGCTTACTGCCTAGTTACTGATTTAGTGGGATCAAGTATCCCAAATTGGTTAACTAGCTACTAATACTAGTTTTGCCACGTATTTCATTGTAGATAAATAATCTGAAAGGGGAAAGCTTAATTTGTTGTAATATCCGAGTTACACAACAAGGTATGTAAGGTTTCTCAGTTTCATATTCCTTGGCATGAACTCTTATATTTGTGTTGTTACCAACGAAGTGAGTTTCCTAGTAAAGGTACTTTTAACATCAAGCTTTGTGAGTTATTCTCTAAGCCAAATGAGGTTCATTGTATCATATAAGCTCCTAAACAGTACGTTGATGTTACATTTGCTCCTTATATCATTGTTACTGCCTTAAGTGCATGTTCACATGTCTTCTACTACTGGTCCATAGTTTTGAGCTCAATAAAGGTTACAACCACCAAAGTAACAATCTCAAAGATTAAAGAAACTAAATGAAGTAATCTGTATATGTGTGGGTGGCAGCCCAGGGGTGAAAGCCTAGCATGGGTCGATCCCTATTTGTGTACTTATGGGTTGCAGCCTAGGGGCGAAAGCCTCGCATGGGTCAATCCCAATTTGTATATTTATGAGGGCAGCATCCCAGGGGTTAAATTGCCTAGCATGGGACTCCTCTTCTACCACTGATCAGTTGGTCATGTGTATTACATGTCTTACAATGATCATAAAGCAAAGAAGAGTAACCAAAGAACGTTTAATACATGATTTCACAAGTGTAAGCAAATGTGATCTTCTGTTCTTATTTACATGTTTATGCACTGATACCTGATTTTATTTGAGCTCTTTGTTTACATATGGTTTACTTTATGCCTTACATATTCAGTACATTCTCTCGTACTGACGTCCCTCATGGGGACGCTGCATTTCATACCACAGGCACATGTACTCTGGCTAGTAGACCTCCCCAGTAGGAGCACAAGACACTCGGCTGCTGTTGGTGAGCTCCAGGTTGATTCGGGGCTTTACCGAGTTTTTGGTATATATTTTGGGTATTGTATAGTTAAGGGTAAGGCGGGGCCCTGTCCCGACCTAAACTAAGTTTGTCTATCTTGTAGAGGCTTTGTAGACCAATGTTAAAGTAAAACATAGTTATGTCTTTGCTCTTAACAGTTGTGGCTCAATGGCCAGATCGTGTACATAAGTTTTGGGCCTATCTATGTTGGTCTTGTTATTCAGGCAGCTTATCTATAGTCAAAGCTTCTTAATTGTCATAGTTATATGCATGATGAATCACAGGTTATAAGTTGGTTCTCTCGGGCCTTTAGGGCATCGAGTGCCTGTCCGTCTAAATGGAATTTGAGGCATGACATTCATAACCCAGATCTTTATACTACTCACGAACCTTAGTTTAGAAAATAATTCATGAGCATTGATGGCACATTGTGTGTGTTATCTTGCATGATAATTCATAACTTAAAAACTTGCATAGTTCTAGCTCAATTTCATAATAACATATACTTTTATAGAACATAGGAGCTAGGCATGCATTTGCTTGAAATTTATGAAAACATGCTATCAAATACCCAATTTACTTGAATTGATTCATGCATGTAGAATTTGCTATAATTAGCCATCAATTCATGAAATAGGAGTTAACATATAAAAACCATGCAAAATCATGCAATTTAATAGTAATTTCATAGAAAAATCATGAGAAGATAATTTATAACAAAGCCCATAAGAATTTGGATAGGAACCCTAATTTGAAAGTTCATGAAATCAAAATAGAAATTTGGGGTTTCAGGCACACGGGTGCAAGGAACCCATTGTTGAATACCCACATACCTTGATTGAATCTAACCAGCTAAAGTTGAAAAGAAAAGGAAGCTTGAACTTGGAGCTTGAAACTTGGAGCTTGAAGGAGTTCCTTTCCCAATTTGGTAGATGGATGAGGGATAATGAGAGTCTTAGGCTAAATAGGATAGAAACCCTACTAAAAGTGGCCAAAATGACCTCACTTAGGAGTTAAAAGGGTGGGTAATTATAGAAATACCTCTGGGATTTAATTAGGAAAAAGTTGTTAAAAATCTCAGCTTCAGGTTCCATGGGTCCCTTTTACGAGTTATAGAAGGAACCACGGTTCGTGGATAGGACTCGTGGTTCCTGAGCCCAAAATTCAAGCTGCAAATAAATTCCTATGATTTAACAAGACGACTCATAGAAACTTCCATGAGTGACGAACCAATTCATGGTTCCAGGGGATTTGACCATTCTCTGTTTGATTTCTATAGGTTGGTTTCATGACCCTGGAAACATCCACAAATCGTGAAACTGACCCGTGGTTCTCAGACCTGAGAGTGGTCTGCAGGACTAGAATCACGAGTCCCTTCCACGACTCATGGACTTGACCCGTAATCCCTGGAAGATTCAAAATTTTGCAAGTTTCTAAGTTTGAAAGCTGGATCGAATTTTGGGGTGTTACAATATCTCCCCCTTAGGATCATTCGTCCTCGAATGAAGACTAAGCAAGGAAAACTGGAGAGAAAATAGCCCAACCAAGCAACACAACATGAAAACTCAAGGATAAACATGGAAACTGAGGTTTTCAAATTAAAACATGACTGAACTAACTTCGGAAAACATGAATGCATGCCAGAATCATGAGAAAAACTGATGGAATAGAGACGGAGGGACATACTAAGGAGGAAACTAGTACCTCAAGCATAAACTAGATCGGAAGGAAAGAGATGAGGGTACTTGGCTTTCATGGCTGCATCTTCTTCCCAAGTAGCTTCCTCAACTAGTTGATTCCTCCAAAGGACTTTCACCGAATTGACTTCTTTGTTTCTCAACCTTCGAACCTGACGATCAAGGATCTCTACGGGAATCTCCTCATAAGTGAGACTATCCTTCACACTTACATCTTCCAAAGGAATAATCAAGGTCGGATCACCAACACACTTCTTCCACAAGGAAACATGGAAAATTGGATGAACCACTTCTAAATCCGATGGCAAATCCAACTCATTAGTGACACTACCAACTCTCCTCAGAATTCGATAAGGACTAACATAGAAGGGACTAAGCTTCCCTTTCTTGACAAATCTCATCACACCCTTCATGGGTGACACTTTCAGGAATACCCAATCATCAACTTCAAATTCCAACTCTCTCCTTCTCACATCCGCATATGATTTCTGATGACTCTGAGTGGTCTTCTACCTCTCCCTAATGATCTGAACCTTCTCCATAGTCTCATGAACAGAATCTAGACCAATCAAAGCTGCCTCACCTACCTCAAACCAACCAATAGGAGACCTACACCTCCACCCATAAATTGCCTCATAAGGAGCCATCGGGATGCTAGAGTGAAAGTTATTATTGTAGGCAAACTTAATAAGAGGTAAGTGATCATCCCAATTACCCTTGAAATCAATCACACAAGCTCTTAACATATCCTCCAAGGTCTGAATAGTACATTTTGCCTGTCCATCCATCTGCGGGTAAAAAATTGTGCTAAGCTTCACCTGAGTACCAAGACCTCTCTGAAACGATCTCCAAAATTTGAATGTAAACTGAATACCCCTATCTGAAATGATGGACAATGGAACACCATCTAATCGTACTATCTCACGGATGTAGAGTCTCACATAATTCTCAGCTGAATCAATAGTCTTAACCGCTAAGAAGTGGGATGATTTGGTCATTCTATATATAATCACCCAAATAGAATCATATTTCCTATGAGTATGAGGAAAACTAGTAATGAAGTCCATATTGATCACTTCCCACTTCCAAGTAGGAAGATCAATATCCTGAGTCATACCACCTGGTCGTTAATGCTCTACCTTCACTTGCTGACATTTGGGACACTTAGCCATAAAGTCAGCTATGTCCCTTTTTATATCATTCCACCAATAGACTTCCCATAGGTCACGGTATATCTTGGTGGCACCAGGGTGAATAGAATATCTGGAACTATAAGCCTTAGTCAAAATATATTGTCTCAACCCATCAACGTCGGGAACACACAATCAACCCTGATAACGGAGCATGCCATCTCCCTCTTAGGAGAAAACCTCAACCCTTTGCTGATGTACTGCACCCTATAGCTGAAGAAAAATAGGATCTGTAATCTTGCTTGGCCTTCACTTCAGCTACCAAAGGTGATTCGGAACCATTCTGAACAAAAGGCAAACTCCTAATCGATCAAGTCGATGAACATCCTTGGCCAATTCCTTCTTTCTTTCCTCAACTGAAGACACACTACCCATAGATAATCTACTAAGTGCATCCACCACGACATTGGCTTTACCTGTAGGTAAAGCAAACTCATGTAGTAACCAGCCAATCCCAAAAAGCTCCTAATATCAAATAGGGAAGTGGGTCTAGGCTAGTTCTTTACTGTCTCAATCTTTTGGGAATCAACTCGAATACCATCTCTAGTCACAATATGACCCAGAAAAGCAACAAACTGCATCCAAAACTCACACTTGCTAAACTTAGCAAATAACTGCCGATCTTTGAGAGTTTGCAACACCACTCTCAAATGGTCCACATGCTCCTCCTCACTCCAAGAATATATGAGGATATCATCATTGAACACAATCACAAACATATCCAAATACTGCTTGAACACGCAATTCATTAAATCCATAAAAGCTACAAGAGAATTCGTCAGACCAAAAGACATCACAATAAATTCATAATGACCATACCGAGTTCTGAAGGCTGTCTTTGGAATATCTCACTTTTGAACACGAAGCTGATGATAACCGGATCTAAGGTCGATCTTGGAGAAGAAACTAGCACCTTGAAGCTGATCGAACAAGTCATGAATCCTAGGAATGGGATACTTATTCTTGATTATGACCTTGTTCAACTGACGATAGTCGATACACATTCTGACGGAACCATCTTTCTTTTGCACGAATAAGACCAGAGCACCCCATGGAGAGATGTTGGGTCAATTGAAACCCTTATCAAGGAGGTCATTCAACTGATCCTTCAATTCCTTAAGTTTTGCAGGAGCCATTCTATAGGGAGGAATAGAGATAGGATTCATATCAGGAAAAAGATCTATACCAAAGTTGATCTCCCGCTCGGGAGGGACTCCGAGAAAATCTTCGAGAAACACTTCGGGGAACTCATTCACAATAGGAATAGACTAAAGGGATGGGGTTACAGACTCCATGTCTATAACCCAAACTTTATGATAAATATAACCCTTAGAAATCATCTTTCTAGCCTTAAGATAAGATATGAAATGACCTTTTGAGATGGGGGACTACCTTGCCACTCTAAAATAGGTTCATTAGGAAACTTAAAACTGATGACTCGAGTACAACAATCAACCAAAGTATAACAAGCATACAACCAATCCATACCAAGAATAACATCAAAATCAATCATTTCCAACTCTACTAGATCCACTAAAGTGACTCTATAAAGGACTGAGATAGGGAAATTTTGGTAGATTCTTTTGGCTAGGATTGACTCACCAATGGGAGTAGAAACACAAAAGGGTTCTAAAAGCTGATCTGAACTAATCTCAAACTTACAAGCCACATAAGGGGTCACAAAAGATAAGGAGGCACCAGGTTCAATAAAGCATACACATCGAAGGAGAAGACTTTCAATATACTAGTAACAACATCTGGGGAACTCTCCTGGTCCTGACGAGAGGACATGGCATAAAAGGCAGTTCTGGCGTTGACCATTAGAACTAGAAGTAGTGCCCTGCTAAGCTGGTCGACCTCCTAGGGCTGCTGGGGCAGACTGAGTGAACCTCAAATGATACTCCTAGACTATCATCGATCCCTATCTTAGGTTCATAAACTCCTCGTCCCTAGCTTGCCTCAACTCTCAGGGAAAGAATTGATCGAGGAAAGCCAGTCAAAACACTCATATATCATAGGGACCATATCCCTAGCCCTAGCCTCCCTCCATAGAGTAAACCAGATATAAGCTACGTCCTTTAGCAGGTAGGAAGCTAGCTCAACACTCTCAACTCCGACAACCTGCATCACCTCAAAGATTTTCTTTATCTCATCCATAAAGTTAAGCGGATCCTCCCCAACTTTCGAACCATAGAATTTCGGCGGGTTCATACCGATAAAATCTCGAACTTGGACTACTGCTCCATCGTGAGGGTGAACAGGGATGGGAGCCTGCTGATTGGCTTGGGCAGCCATAGTCTAGGCCAATATATAAATAATATTCCAAAACTCCGCATTCATGACCTCGGGGTTGGGAATCGGAGGATTTGCATTTTGAGTGGCTCGATGAGGCATGGCACGATATGGAAGCATAATCTAAAATGCATAAAGATTGGATTAGAGGAGTACTTAGAGTTAAACTCTATCGCATGACATAGATCATGAAAAAAGTGAAGACTTTCTAAAACATCTCATAGCCTCCTCTTATAGATGTGGTGCACTTCACACCCATGAAAGAGACTCTACTTGATGCGGCTTTCAGACACCCTAGGACTCTTGAACTTGAGGCTCTGATACCAAGTTTGTCACACTCTGAGGCTGCCCCTTAGACATAACATGGAACCCAGGACCACAAGTGTCCCAAGTTAACCCTTGGTCATAGCATGCTCAGTCATTCATAGGAAAATATAGCGGAAGCATAAATAGGATCTAGACAAATCCAATCCATACATGGCAAAGTCATAATGAAACACAATTTAAAAGAGGGACTCGAATACTGTCTATGTCTGAAAAGCCTCTACACATGATATAAGGAGTTGCTAGGACAAGACCCTAGCTAACTCAAAGTATGAAAGTAAACAGTCATAACATAACTAGGATTATAACTAGCCTTTGAACAATAAGGACTCACCACAACTGACTAGAAAGGGCCTGCAGTCACTAGCCACGTGCCTCAGAGAGGGAACCTGAGTCTGCATCATCAAGAGGATGAAGCGCAAAATATATGTCACTACTATAGGATGTACTGAGTATGTGAGTTATGCATGATCATGATAAAAATATACTTAAAATATGCTAAAAGGGAACTTGTTCGTAATAAGAGATAATATGGGTATTTTCAAATATAAGACATGAAACATGAAATAAAGTCAAGATTCAAAGTACAGTATCATATAACTTCATAGCTTGAAAATAATCATGTGGGAGTTTCTCTTAACCGACATAAACCATGATGAGCTACATGGAGTCCACTGTCATGCACACATACTGAAAAAGGTTACCCTAATCGACCAAGGTTAGAACCATGTCATACTAAGATCCTGTCATAAGCCACGTAGGGCACCTATGGTAGCACATAGTTCTGGGACTAAGGGTACTCTCACCCGGTCTAACTCGGTGCTAAATACTACTCCTAAAACATAACATGAAGCTCACATACATGTTACATATCTAGATGTCCAAGCTTGTTCATAAACATGTTCATAACCTGGATCTTCATACTACTCACGAACCTTAGTTTAGAAAATAATTCATGAGCATTGATGGCACATCGGGTGTCTTGTCTTGCATGATAATCCATAACTTAAAAACTTGCATGGTTCTAGCTCAATTTCATAATAACATATACGTTTATAGAACATAGGAGCTAGGCATGCATTTGCTTGAAATTCATGAAAGATTGTTATCAAATACCCAATTTACTTGAATCAATTCATGCATGTAGAATTTGCTATAATTAGCCTTCAATTCATGAAATAGGATTTCACATGTAAAAACCCATGCAAAATCATGCAATTCAATAGTAATTTCATAGAAAGATCATGAGAAGACGATTTATAACAAAGCCCATAAGAATTTGGGTAGGAACCCTAATTTAAAAGTTCATAAAATCAAAATATAAATTTGGGGTTTTAGGCACAAGGGTGCAAGGAACCCATTGTTGAATACCCACATACCTTGATTGAATCTAACCAGCTGAAGTTGAAAAGAAAAGGAAGCTTGAACTTGGAGCTTGAAACTTGGAGCTTGAAGGAGTTCCTTTCCCAATTTGGTAGATGGATGAGGGATAATGAGAGTCTTAGGGTAAATGGGATAGAAACCCTACTAAAAGTGGCCAAAATGACCTCACTTAGGAGTTAAAAGGGTGGGTAATTTTAGAAATACCTCTGGGATTTAATTAGGAAAAAGTTGTTAAAAATCTCAGCTTCAGGTTCCATGGGTCACTTGTATGAGCCGTAGAAGGAACCACGGTTCGTGGACTGGACTCGTGGTTCCTGAGCCCAAAATTCTAGCTGAAAATAAAGTCCTATGGTTTTAACAGGATGACTCGTGTAAACTTCAACGAGTCATAGAACCAATTCATGGTTCTAAGGGATGTGACCACTCTCTGTCTGATTTCCACGGGTTGGTTTCACGACCTGTGGAAACATCCACGAATCATAAACTGACCCATGGTTCTCAGACTTGAGGGTAGTCTGCATAACCAGAATCACGAGTCCCTTCCACGACTCGTGTAACCGTCCATAGTTCGTGGACTTGCCCCGTGATCCCTGGAAGTTTCAAATTATGCATATTTCTCAGTTTGAAAGCTAGATTGAATTTCAGGGTGTTACACAATAGGACTGACCGTAGTTTGACCAATTTGTAGTTCCTGGAGAATTTGGAAGACCTCAGATCAAGTTCCACGAGTCAGCAGGATGGTCTGTAGTTCAAACTACGAGCCGTAGAAGCTACTTGTAGTTCCTAGGGAAATTGTCATCCCTCTGATCGGATTCCATGAGTGGACAGAATGGGTCGTAGACTGAACCACGGTCCATTGAACCATATCGTGTTTCTCAGACCAGAGACTGAATCAGTAGATACAAACCACAGATTTATTCCACGGCTCATGGTTCAAACTATGGCCTGTGGTTTGGACCCGTAATTCCTGAGATAAATAAAAAAATTTAGATTTCTTAAGTTTTGAACCTGGATCAAATTTTGGGGTGTTACAATATCTGCCCCTCGGGATCATTCATCCTCGAATGAAGACTAGGCAAGGACAACTGGAGAGAAAATAACCCAAGCAAGCAACAAAACATAAAACTCAACCAATTAAAACATGACTGAACTAGCTGCGGAAAACATGAATGCATGCTAGGATCATGAGAGGAACTGATGGAATGGAATTAGAGGGACATACTAAGGAGGGAACTATTACCTCAAGCTGAAACTGGATCGGAAGGAAAGAGATGAGGGTACTTGTCTTTCATGGCTGCTTCTGCTTCCCAAGTAGCCCCTCAACTAGCTGATTCCTCCAAAGGACATTCACCAAAGTGACTTCTTTGTTTCTCAACCCCGAATTTGATGATCAAGAATCTCCATGGGAACTTCTTCATAAGTGAGGTTATCCTTCACACTCACACTTCCCAAAGGAACAATCAAGGTCTGATCACCAATAACTTCTTCAACAAAGAAATATGGAAAACTGGATGAACCGCTTCTAAATTTGTTGGCAACTCCAACTCATAAGCAACACTACCAACTCTCCTCAGAATCTGGTAAGGACCTATATAATGGGGACTAAGATTTCCTTTCTTACCAAACCTTATCACACCCTTCATGGGTAATGATAAGATCTCGATTAGAGAGACTAGTTGAAATCCAAATGCTAAAATTAAATAAACAAAAGATATGTGAATCAAAGCTAATTAATCAAGTTTATAGGCAACAAGGGACTTTATACCCTCACCTCTTAATTGAACCTAATCAATTAACAATAATTCCTTAATCAAAGATAGAGACAAACAAATGAATCCACAAATGGATGACTCTATGATTAAGTAAGCAAAGAAGTTATATGAGCAATCAAACGAATCCACCCCTAATCACTCAATCTATAATATTAGAAATCCACCCAATAGTACTATTAGGAATCCACCCAATAGGTTTCTATAGCTAGGTTAACTAATTGGGAAATCCACCCAATGACTACAAACTAAAGAGTATCAACTCAATCTTTTAAAGCAATTCAATATTCATCAAAATCTGATTAGCTAAGGGAAGGAAACCCCTATTTATAGCTATTACATAAAGGCCCAAAAGTGACCCTGAAAGATAGCCCAACATGGGCCCAACACACAGGTGGTGCATTTGAGGTGCGTTTAGCACCAAGGAAAGTGCGGGTTGCACTAGCACTTCACACCTCTCAAGCAGAATCATTTTGGCAGCTTTGTGCAATGGAGGTGTGTTTAGAACCACTGGATGTGCATGTCGCACCCTAGACGCATCTCTCAGGTAGAATCTCTATTAATCTCATCTTTTCTCCATGTGATCATTCACAATTCGTAGATCCTTGATCTACATCCTTCAATAGTCTCCAAAGCCTATTTCTTTATGAATAGAGCTTGTAAGGCTTGGAACTCTTTGACTTGCTTCATTTGGGGTGTATTGAGGCTCTTTCAAGCTCCCTTTTGTGCTCTAAGGGTGGGTGTGGCTCGGATCCTCTAGACGTTGAAGTATAGGTCTAGCATGAATGTCGCTGATTGATATCATATCATCCTCCCCTTCTTGAAAAGGATTCATCCTCGAATCCAAACCTTGCAAGAACATAGGTAGGACAAACAACCACAATTTCCTCAAACTACAGGTTAGCACATGGGTTAGCACAAATAATAGTATGCCAAAGAGGCACCTTCTCAAGATACAACCAAGCATTCCCTATTGCAATAGCAAAATAGTCAACATATGAGGTACAAAGGAATTGGTTGTTCAACCCATCTCAAAGATAGTAACTATCAAAGGAAGGCACCACTTGATCACACATACAATGGAATAAACTAAAGGTATGCCTATCCCTTTTACATGCAATTTCAACACAAGCATGAGCATCATCGAATGCAAAGAGGTAGTAAAGGAAGGTATTTAGCACTCTAGTCTCATCAAAGGTGTTTCCACATGCAAGAATGTTAATAAGCACATGAATTGCATCAAGTAAAGCATAATAAGAGGGAACACCTAAGGCTAGAGTGATGCCATTTTGGTACACAACACCTTCGTTTGTTGCAAACTCATACCCACATAAGATGCATACTCACCACAAACATGAATATCATCATATGCAAAAAGGTAGTAAAGAAAGGTAACAAGATCAATAATGTCAATCATGACATTCTCATATGCAAGCTTACAATTAGGAACAAGGATCCTATCAAGCATATTCTCACATAAATGACACATGATAATAACATTTGGTTCAACACACAAGTGTCACCCTTTCTTTTCACACAACTCCTCAAAGGGAGGGTATCTTCCAAAATAGGCATGCTTGGTAAGTAAACAAGGGACCTTTTAGTAACACATGCATTCAAAAACATGTGGTCCTCCCAAAAAGTTGGGTATCCTTCAATCAAGAGCTTGCATGCTCTTAAGAGTCCAACCTAACACTTCAAGATGTCTACCCATATGAAGGTAACAAAAAGTTGGTATCATGATCTTGGTACTAATTGTACCACATGGACTCTTCAACAAACAATATATAGAATTGGCATCCCAAACTTGGATGCCATGCAAATTAAGCACATTGGCATCAAACAAAGATGTAAGATGCAAGACATTAACATGCTAATGATAGGGAATATAAGCATCTAATCTTAAAAGCCTACCCACCATAACATAAATGTCATCATGACTCCAAGGGTCACTTGGAACCAAACGGGATGGGTACATACCTTAGGTTAGAGAGGTTACCTTGACATGCTCATGTTCTAACCTTGGCTTGCAAGGTACTCCCATCTCAAGAATCATCTTGGACCAATAGGATTGGTCCTCTCTTTCCTCTCTCAATTAGGAACCCTTAGAGTTGGATCCCATGATACTTGTCATTTCATCCTTGTGAGGTAAACTTTGAGAAACCCCATTGGAAAGCAATCGTTTAGGAACTTGCAAGAGAGAAGAATTGGTACTAGGTAAAATGCTAGTACCTTGGTTAGTGTGCACCACAATCTCCATGTTGATGAGTCCCACTAAAGAGTGTTCCTCATCCATGAATTTTGAACATTTACTTGGCCAAGTCCACTTTCTTATACACAAGCAATAATTCTCTCTCATTCTTTTCTTCCCTTCTAATCACTTCCTGAAGTTCTTTCATGATCTTATAATCCTCACTCTCTTGATAGGGTGTCAAGGGTGCAAGTGTAATATTTTGTCCTCCAAATACAAATGAGTACTTGTTAGACCTCCCATGATGTTGCACATCCCTATCAAATTGCCATGGTCTACCAAGCAACATATGGTTGCTTGCTTGGTCACCTTCATCTCATTATTGTCATTGAGCCATTGTACTTGTAAAGGGAAGGATGTTTCTCACTAGAAAGTTGCATTCGTTCAACCAAAGTTTCACTCACAACATTTTTATAACTCCCACTATCAATGATAAGAGCACATAACTTATCCATGATCTTGCAATAAGCATGGAGCAAGTTCTCTCTTTGATCAAGCTCTTCTTTATCAAGTACCCCCATGATTCATCTCACGATGTATGATAAGTTCTCATTCACTTGCAAAGGCTCAACATCAATATCCAAGGCTTCATCCTCTTGCCTAACCATAGGCTATCATCTTCACACTCTAGAAGTTCCCTTCTTCTCAACAATGAGAAAAATTCACATTCTTTTCTAACTTTTCTTCATCACAAACCAAGAGTTCTTCTTCATTAAGCTCATTGTTCTTTCTTTTGTCCTCACACTCCTCCTCATTATTCATACAATATCTATCAAACAAGGCCACAATAGGTCTTCTATTAGGACATTCACTTGCAGTAGCATTAAATAGTAGAAGGACGAGGAATATTAGCCTTAACAAGATTACCTCCTTTAGCTTTGTCATCTCGTTTCACCTTATAGCCAGCTTTAGCTTGAGTAGCTTCACCACTACCTTTGGAGTGCTCTTGGGGAGATGACGACTTCCACTTGTCTTCATTCTTGCTCCATGATGAAGTTGAGGTAAACTTGGACTTGTATGCTTTCTCTTCTCTCAAGTCCCTTTCAATTGTAGAGGCATCATGAAAAGCCTCCTCTAAACTTGCATAGTGTTGAAGTCTCATGGGCTTTAAGATATGTTGTCTCAAATTGGCAACAAACTGGATCACCGTGTTTAGTATAGGCTCATAAACTTTGGACCTCATTCTTAAGCTCTCAAACTCATCATAATATTCTTTAACACTTTTGACTTCTTGTCAAAGCATGTACACCTTCTTGATAACTTATTGATGATAAGTAGGTGAAACATACCTCGCATCCATTAAAGCTAGTAACTCTTGCCATGTAGGCAACTCATAAATGAGATCTCGGGCTCATTCTCTCACCTTGGACTCTCACCATATGTATGCATACCCCTCAAATTGAGTGATGACATATTTAGCTTTCAAACCATCCGAAATGTTGTTGGTAAGGAAGATCCTTTCACTTTGCAACCCCCACTCAATTAATTCTTCCAAGTCACTACTACCTTTGAATGTTGGAAGAGTAACCTTGATGGTGTTCAACCCTCTATCATGGTCACCACGATCACCTTGATGATAACCATATCTATCATCATAGTGACCACCATATCTTTCAACCCGATTACCATAATCATCACCATGGCGATCATCAAACCATTCACCTTGGTCTCCATTATCTTTCCATCTTGCACCTTGATTTCTACCATAACCTCCGAGTTGCACTCGATCTCTCGGTGCACCATAATCTTGTCGTCCACTATGTTGAGGTCCATCATGGTGTCTACTAGCACAAGCTTCCTCAAACCCTTCGTAGAGTAGATTATGGTGGCTATCATGGTAAGGCTCTTGGTTTTGGTTATGTGGTACATGCAAGTTAGCATGTGATGCATTTTAAAGTGGAGTTTGGTTTTGTTTGCTACAAAAGGACGTTCCTCTTGTAGCGGATAATTTAGAAGTGTGGAGCTTTGTCTAACATTGTTCGGATAGTTAGACATTTGGAAAGGAGGTTGTTAGATTTGTAGAGTGGGGGTTGGGTTGTTCTGGGGGTTGCATAACTCATGTGCATGCTCCGGGGTAATAGTCATTGAGGAACTCGTGTTCCTATTTGCTCCCGACCCATGATTGGTATGAGGTGAATCCACCCAATTAGGACTCTCAACATTCACCATCCTATCCTCCATACGATCCATCCTTCCATTCACATGAGCCATGCTCGCATTTAAATGTGCTAAGCTCCCATTCATATCCGCTATTTGCTTTGTGATTGAGGCAAAGGCCACCTCAATATTAAAGGAACTCTCTCCTTCATATGCACAATCAAGTACCCTTGACATTGTACCTGCAAAATTCAACACACGAGGTTAGTAGTAAAGTTCCTCACCCTCTCGTATGTGAATGCTCAACTTACCTCCTAAGCGTCTTCCAAGGATTGATAGTGAACTCCCTTTGCTCAACCAAGTCACAAGTCACCTATCCTTTATGGAGGAATGGATTCTTGTTTCCCGAAAGAAAGGATGATTCAGAATCAAACGGACGGAGCCAAGAAGGTTTCCAATGAATGATCAAATGATAAAAGCTCATAAACAATTGGTACAAAATGAAACGAATGCAAGAGATCTAATTATAACTAAGTAGAACAAATACTCGTTGTTAATTAGTCTTAGGATTTCTAGATGATAGAAGAATCAAAGGAATAAAACTAAGAAGATTAAACCTGAGATTTGATGGAGGAAATCGGTTCTCCAACTTTCAACTCGTGCCCAGACTGATGTGTTTTGCACAAGGGGAAGTGCCCATCGCACCTTGACTTTGCACGCCCCAACATATTGTAAACCTGCCTGGGGCAAAGTGCTGGTGCATTTTTCACCAAGCAAAGTGCCCAACGCACCTGCTTTGCATTGCCCTAGGCAGATCACTGTAGCTTCCACTTTTTGTACTCATTTTTCAGATTTTTGTACCTTTTCCTCCTAGTACTTGCCCTTTTTGGTAAATTCTCTTTTGTACAAACACAAGTACTCTTTCCTTTTTCTTTTCCTTTGGCTTCAACTCCTTTAGTTCTTCTTCTTCTTCAACAACACCTTGAAGAACACCAAGAATAACTTATGAATTTCAAATTTGCAACTCTCTCAATTTAACTCAGAATGACTCCAAATTTGAAACATAGCCTCTCCTTGATATAGAGAACAAAGCCCGATACAAATTAAAATCAAATCAAACCAAATTGAAGAGACCCATTTTTTGTTCTTCAAGTTCTTCAAACTTCAAAAATGGTAGATCCTTCAAACCTTAACCAAATTTCTTCAAACTTGAGATTCAAGCTCCCTATGAATAGGAGATCAAAGCCCAATAGGTTTGAATCCTCCAATCAACCCAGATCTTGAACTTGTTCTTCAAGCTTCTTCACCCAACAATGGTGACTTTTTAATTCAACTCCAAACAAGCTCAAATCTCAGATCTAGACTCAATTGATATTAGAGAACATAAATCTAATATCATATTTTCAAATAAAAAAAAAACACTAGATCAATAATTTTTTTGTAGGAATTTTCTAAAGACGTTTTTCAACCTATTTTTTTGAAATTTTTATATTCATGAATCTAGGATTAAGAATTGTGGGAACAATCCTTTAGCCTAAGCTCTGATACCAAATGATAAGATCTCGGTTAGGGAGACTAATCAAAATCCGAATGTAGAAATTAAATAAACAAAAGATATGTGGATTATAGCCTATTATCCAAGTTTATGGGTAACAAAGGACTTTATACCTTCACCTCCCAACTGAACTTGTTTAACATACAATAACCCCTCAATCAAACAAAAAGATAAACAAATGAATCCACAAATGGATGACTCTATGATTAATTAAGCAAAGAAGTTAACAAACAATCAAAGGAATCCACCCCTAGTCACTCAACTAAACTATTAGTAATCCACCCAATAGTACTATTAGTAATCCACCCAATAGTACTATTAGGAATCCACCCAATAGATTTCTATACTAGATTAATTAATCGAAAAATCCACCTAATGACTACAAGCTAGATAGTATCAACTAGAAGCTTTTAAAGCAAATCAATATTCATCAAAATCTGCCTAGCTAAGGGAATGGAATGCCTATTTATAGCTATTACATAAAGGCCCAAAAGTGACCTTGAAAGATAGCCTAACTTGGCCCAATGCATAGGATGTGCGAAGGGTGTGCGAAATGCATCATAAGGAGTGTGTGTTGCCCCTCTTCTCCGCATGATAATATCTCGATTAGGGAAACTAATAGAAATCAAATGCAAAATTGAAATAAACAAAACATATGCGGATTAACACTAAGAAATTACAATTATGGGCAACAAGGAACTTTATACCCTCACCTCCCAATTGATTACAATATCCCAATGATAAACCAACTTGAATTAACAAGGCAGAAGTACTCTAAATGAATCTACAAATGAGTATTGTCATATAAAATTCAAGCAAAAGAAGTTATCAAGCAACCAATGGAATCCACCCCTAATTACTCATCTAAACTATTAGGAGTCCACCCAATAGACTATTAGGAATCCACCCAATAGATTTAGCTACACTAAAAGCTACCAACTACAATATGAGTTGTCAAAGAGCATATCTCAATCATTTAACAACTAAGGAGCTAAAGGGCCCTATTTATAGTTATTACATCAAGGCCCAAAAGTGACCTTGGAAGACTTCAAAAATAGGCCCATGATGGGTCTGGTGTGGCTGGAGGTGCATTTGAAGTGCTGAATGCACCAGCCATTGTGCTGGTTGCATCTGAAGTGCGGAGTTGGTGTGCGATTCTCACCAGATGATGTGTGTGTTGCATGTGCTTTGCACCACCAGGAAGATTCACTGGCAGCCTCTTTGCTCCATATGATCATCCAAATGTGGAATTGCTTCACTTGTAGTGTAAAGAGGCTCTTCCAAGCTCCCTTTTATGCTCTAGGGGTGAGTATGGTTTGGATCCTCTTGTCTAGACCTTGAAGTATAGCTCGAGAATAAATGTCATTGGGCGATATTGTATCATTCTCCCCTTCTTGAAAAGGATTCGTCCTCGAATCCAAACCTTGCAAAAACATAGAAAGGACAAACAACCATAAATTCCTCATTGTATGAGGGTTAGCATGACAAGTAGTATGCCAAAGTGGCACATTCTCAAGGAACAACCAAGAATTCCCCATTGTAATAACAATGAAGTCAACATATGGAGTAGAAGAGAATTGGTCATTCCACTCAACACAAGGATAGGACCATCCAAAAGGTGGTACCATTAAAAGCTCACATACCCATGAAGGGTCTCCAGGGTCAAATGGATATGAGACCCACTCATCTTTGTCACACAAACAAGGGTGTGACCGAATAACAAGATTACCCCTCTCCAATGCATCATTAAGGCAAACATAGACATCATCGAATGCAAAGAGGTAGTAGAGAAAGGTGTTTAGCATTCTAGTCTCATCCAAGGTGTTTCCACATACAAGAATACTATCCAGTCCAAGAAATGTATTAAACAAACCACCACAAGGTGGAACACCTAAGGATGAAGTGATAACATTGGACATACTTCACCTTCTCTTTTTACATGATTCAAGCTTACATAAGATGTATTGTAACACCCCAGAGATAGACCCAGCTTTTAAACTCAGAACTTGCAGAAAATTTTGAAACTTCCAGAAATCACGGGTCAAGTCCACAAGATGTGGGTGGTTCCACGTGTTGTGGAAGTGACTCGTGATTCCAGTCCTGTCGAACATC
>QJPP01001428.1:0-202641 GCA_003996215.1 Jaltomata sinuosa
ATTTATAGTCCTTTTATCTGTTCTCTTCGTCTTGTTCTCTTATTTGTTAGATAGTAGCCCATTACTAACTGTTCTGGGCTACGGGGATTGGTTCACCTACCGGGGGTTGTAGGTGCCATCATGACTGAGAAATTGGGTCGTGACAAATATGCTTGGCACAACCCCATCCATGCCAATGAAATACTTCTTCATAATTTTCATCATATTTTCTTGTTGCCAAGTTTATAATGTCATAGATTCAGGTACCTTCTTTATCTCAAATCATGGGCTTCAACTAACTCGCCCTCGGTAGTGATCAAATTTACAACTCTAAATATGTTTGGTGGTTTAGTAGGTTGGCATACGTTGAACGTCATCTTTTTGCTCCCTTCATGGAACTTGAGCTCTCCTAGCTCCATATCAACTAGATCCCTTACAGTGGACAAAAGTGGTAGCCCCAATATGATGGGCACCTCAAGATTAACATCGCAATCCAAGACCACAAAATCAGTCGGCAAGTTGAATTTGTCTACCTTCACCAACACGCCAAATAATATCTCCACTGGGCATTTAATTGAGCGATCATCCATTGGTAACCTCATTGGTGTAGTCTTAGGAGTACCCAAGCCTAACTTTTTGAAAATCACAAGGGGTATCAAGTTGATACTCGCCCCGATATCACATAAGGCCTTTTAGAACAAAAACACTCCAATAGTACACAGGATGGTGAAAGCTCCCAGATCTTCCCATTTAGGGACGATGTTGCTCATCATCACAACACTAAAACTATAGGACACTTCTACCGTCCCCACATTGATCACCCACTTCTTCTTTAGCAAGTTCTTCATAAACTTGGGATAACCTAGCATTTGCATAAGAGCTTCAACCAAAGGAATATTGATTGCTAGTTTACTGAACATGTCTACAAACTTCTTGAATTGTATATCTTCCTTTTTCTTGGCTAACCTCTGAGGATATAGAGGGGGCCCTTTTGGCAATGACTTTGGCACACTTGGAGCATCCTCCTCAATCTCAATAGCAATTTGAGAAGGAGACTTGGTCTCATCCTTCTCTTCATGTGGGTCATTATTATTTTCAATCACATTGGGTGCACTAGGCATTCACCCCAATATTCAGACTATCATCAACTTTGTTCTCAATCACGACATCCTCTTCTATTTTGTCATCATGCTTCCTAACGACTTCCATGGCAGGTTTCCTCACACCACTAAGCATTCTTCCACTTCGAGTCACAATTGCCATTACATGGCTATAATTTTTCGGATTTGCAAGAGTGTCACTCAGAAGAGTACCTTTAAAACGTTGGTTCATTTGAGAATAAAAATGGTTCATTTGAGCCTCTAAGTTGTTGATAGACGCCGAATGGGAACTCACCATTTGATGAAGAGTTGATAGCTCACTTTTTAAATCTTTCACCCTGCTATCGGTTGATTCAACTATTTTCAAGACTTGACACAATATGTCTTCAATCTTAGAATGTCCGGGGTTACTCACCATTGGTTGGTAGGGAGACACATCAGCATTTGTTAGAGGCACATAAGGATTTGCACTATGCTGATTGTAATGATCATCGTCTCTCTCACGTTCTTGCCATGGACATTCACGGTCTCTACCCTACTACCTATCTCTCCATTAATTTCCCTTGTCTCGATTCTAACCTTAATTCTCATCTCTCAGATGCTAAGGACCTTTATTGGTACCTTGATATCCGAGTCGAGAATCCACCGCTAGAAAACACAGCTTCTCATCTCCCGATACATGAGTACCAACTCCATCATGATCATTCGACCCATAAGCACCCACGACGTTGATACTCTTGGTGCTGGCTCCTATAATATGTTTGGCCAATAGATCAGCTTGCATCATTATTTTGGCCATGGTCTCATATTGCTCCTCCTTTCTCCTCATCTCACTTGTCATAATAGATGAACTAACACCTAGTGGGATATCAACTTCTCTAGTATGCCATGCCCTATTGGTCATTGTAACTTGATCCAATAGGGCTACAGCGAGACCATAGTTTTGGTCCAGATCAAGCTCGCTCTTTGATCTCCTATACTATGATACGAGCAATGATGATATCAAATTAGGACATGATAGCAGCGACCAAGATTTCCCAGTCTGGAGTAAGTGTATTATATGCAGCTGTAGGAATGAATTGATACTGCACAATGGACCACCAAAATTTACTCGCAAAACTCAATGATGACTTAGTGATAGAGAATGGTCTGACCGTTAACCATGGTGGGTTTCCATAAGTGATTATCGAGGCTAGCCACTCAAGTGAGGTGTTATGGCCTATATGTTGCTCCAATATGAAGTCAAGGTCTGACTGGATGGCCAGTGCTAAGTAGTCAAGCCCATAAATAAAGTGTTGGATAGTGCACTTTGAAATATCAACCAGAACCCCTCGCACTTGCATGTTGTCCAAGGGTGGAAGACTCTTTGCAGATTTCCCTTTTTTTGCATTAATTAATTAGAATGGCTGCATAAGAAGCATAAAACTCATGAACAAGAACTGGGTTATAGGCACCACCCTACTTACTCATCCATCTGAAACCATAGTGGTCATATAGTTCTTTAATCTTGGCTATCTCATCCAAGGTTGCTAACCGAATCTCTACATCCTAAAAATACTTTGCCTTGGGTGCCCTCTGTCATTCTATGCTAGCCCCTCACGGAACAGTCTGGATAACCCCTCAATAGCCCACCGAATATTTTTCCAAACCTTAGGGTTTTTGCTTTTGAATATGAGGACAATGCGGATAGGCTCATAATGTTTGACCTTAGCTGCATTGGAGCTCCTTATGCCCAATTCATTAGCACTGGAAGTGGGTGATCCTGAGCAAGTGTGTTCTTTGCTACCTGAGGTAGTATCACCCTCGGGCTCAGAGTCTCCAATTCTGCTTGAACTAGACGAGGACACAGATCATCCTATCCCTCTTCATACTGAGGAGAGGCATCACCCCATTCAAATTCATCTTCTTGAGCACCTTGACCGAGCTCAATTTACACCCTGGTTAAATGATTTACTTGGGATCCATGGGTGAGAACTATAGTCGATCAATTTAAATAATGGACTATTGATCCAATTGTGGATCAGAGTTTCATGTGAATTTGTTGCCATGCATCTATGATTGACAGTATGGTTCATCTTGTGGAAGTACGGACCATCCTGTCACCCATAGTGTTTTGTTTAAACCTATCATGTGGGACTGAGAACTATGGGTTGGTCCATTGACCATTGAACATTTTCATGACATGTGAACCAAATCGTGGTTCTCAGACTTCCTTCAGTGGTCCATCTTTTCTAGGCATCTACGGTTGCATCCATGGGTTGTCAAGGTCATTTACGACCCATCATCCAACCCATACATTAACCCTTTCCCTATATCTGTATACTTTTCTCCTCCTTTTTGTCTTAGTGTCCTTGCATACTTCGCAAACATTAATCTTGGGTTTCTTCCCAAGCAACACTTAATTTAATATCGGGGTACAATACAGGTTACTTGACTAATCAGACTTCAACAAGTTACCCTCATGGGTTTCCTCCCATGAAGCACCTGATTTAACTTCATGGTACAACACAGGTTCCTTGGTTACTCAGACTTCACCAACGGCTCAGATGTCCACTACCTTTATCTCCTATGTAGTTCCCAAATAGGCTTTCACCCGCTGACTATTTACCTTGAACCATTTACCTTCACGGTTCTCAAGATCCATTGCACCATATGGGAACACATGTACAACTCAAAATGGTCCCATCCACTTAGACTTCATCTTGCCAAGAAACAAGTCAATCCTTGAAGTAAACAACAAGACCAAATCAACCAGTGCAAAGTCTCTCTTTTCTATCTTCCGATCATGATAAATCTTCATCTTCTCTTTGTAAAGGGTTGAACTTTCATAGGCCTTTAGTCAGAACTCATACATCTCATTCAATTGACCAAGCATCTGGTTAGAGGCATCACTCTAATTCAAATTCATCTTCTTGAGCGCCCACATGGCATTGTGCTCAAGATCCACCGATAGATGACATGACTTTCCATACACAAGCTGATAGGGAGACATACCTATAGGTATCTTGAAAGTAGTCTAGTACGCCCATAAAGCATATCTAACTTCCTCAACCAATCCATTCTATTTGAATTCATAGTCTTTGCAAAGATTGTCTTTATCTCTCAGTTGGAAACCTCAACTTGCCCACTAGATTACAGATAATAAGGTATTTCCACATTATGCTTCCCTCCATATTTCTCAAGTAGGTCTGGAAACAATTGATTGCAAAAGTGAGAGCCTCCATCATTGATAATTTCCCTTGTGGTACAAAACATGGAAAATATATTTCGCTTCAAGAACACTATGATACTCTTGCCTTTATTATTGGGAAACACAACTTCCTCCACCCACTTGGACACATAGTCAACATCTATAAGTATATAATTTATCCCATTTGAGCTCACAAACGGGCCCATAAAGTCAATTCCCTAGACATCAAATAGCTGAACCACAAGAATGAGAGTGAGAGGAAGCTCATGCTTTCTTGATATGCCACTTTCTCCTTGATATCGATCACAAGCCTTTGCATAATCATGAGCATCTCTATGAAGAGTTGGCCAATAGTACCCATAATGTAAAATATTATGAGCTATCTGTATACCACTATGATCCCCCCAATAGGGGATGAATGACATGCTTCAATATGCTCATCATGTCTACCCCAGGAACACATCTCCAAATCATCCTATCCGCATAAACACGGAACAAGTATGGCTCCTCCCAGAAAAACTTTCAAATATTTGACATAAACTTCCTCCGCTGATGGAAGGACAAATCAGAAGGCACCATATCACTCACAAAATAATTAGCATAGTCCACAAACCATGTAATCAAGTCCTTGATGAAGACAATACATGTCATCTAGGAAGGTATCATCAATTTCAATCTCATCCTTTAATTTTAGCATCGCCTTTTTTTCTGACCATAACAAGTGGTCAGCAACCTGGTTCTCAGTCCCTTTCTGATCCTTGACTTCAAAGTCGAATTCTTACAATAGAAGTACCCACCGAATCAACCAATTCTTCACATCTTTCTTCTCCATAAGGTACCTAAGAGTTGCATGGTCAGTTTGCACAATCACCTTTGTGCCAAGCAAGTATGATCTGAACTTCTCAAAAGCAAAAACCACAACAAACAACTCCTATTCTGTCACAGTATAATTCTTCTGAGCAGTATTAAGTTTCTTGCTAGCATAGTATATAGGATGGAGAATCTTCTCTCATCTTTGGCCTAGGTATGCTCTCTGCGCCACTCCACTAGTATCACACATCACTTTAAAAGGCTTGATAAGTCAAGTGTAATAGTGTTAGGAACCGAGATCAACTTTTCCTTAAGGCATTCAAATGCCTTTATACGTGCATCATCAAACACGAACTTCACATCTCTCTCCAACAATTTGCATAAATAGTGCAATTTTAGAGAAATCCTTTATGAATCTATGATAAAATCTAGCATGTCCTAAAAAGATTCGAACACCTTTCATAGAAACCGATGGTGGAAATTTTTTAATCACCTCAGTTTTCACCTTATCAACCTTAATACCCTTATTTGAGATCCGGTATCCAAGCACTATACCTTCTTTTACTATAAAGTGACACTTTTCCTAATTAATCACCAAATTACATTCTTCACATTGCTTCAATACACATCTCAAATGTTCCAAGCAATCCTCAAAGGATGACCTACCATAGAAAAGTTATCCATGAATACCTCAATAGTGTCCTCCACCATGTCTGAGAGGATAGACATCATGGTATGTTGAAAAGTTATCGATGCATTACATAACCAAAAGGCATCCCCTTGAATGCAAACATCCCATATGGAAAAGTGAAAGTAGTCTTCTCTTGGTCTTCGAGAGGAATCAAAATCAAATTGTATCCTGAATAACCATCAAGAAAATAATACCATCCTCTACCAACAAGATAGTCCAATATCTTATTCATGAACGACATCGAGAAATGGTCTTTTTTAGTCCATGCATTCAGCTTCCAGTAGTCCATGCACACATTCTATCTTGTGACTAGTCTTATCAAAACAAGCTCATTCATTTGCATTCAGAACCACAATGATTCTACCCATCTTCGGCACATATTGGATCAGGCTTACCCACTTACTATATGTAATAGAATAAACCACACCTGCATCTAACCACTTGATGATTTCCTTCTTGATGATCTCGTGCATAGGTGGATTCAGCCTACGCTAATGCTCAATACTAGGAACAGAATCCGGCTCGAGTTAGATTTTTTGAGTGCATATGCCTGGAAAAATACCAATGCTATTAGTAATGAACCAACCAATGGCCCTCTTGAACTTCTTTAACACATATAATAAAGCCTCCACTTGCCCTTGAACTAAATCTGCAACTATAATAGCAGACAATGTATCTTTGAGATGGCAGAGCCTTGAGCTCCAAGACTGGAGTCTTCTCAATGGAAAGTCTGGCTGGTGGGGTTGCATGATTCTTCAAGTCCAAATCCAGCTTTTTCAGAGCATATGTGTTGGACCCCATACCAGTGAGTGCATCAACAATCTCATCATACTTCTTAATGTCCTCTCCATCAAAATTCATGATCATAACTGCAAGTGCTTCAACACCAAATCTCTCCTCAATGGGTACTAGTGGCTGCTCCTCATCAACTATATCTATCACTAAGACCATGCACATGTCATTAGGGTGCTTCATTGATTGACAAATATTTAAAGTCACTTCTTCATCATTCTATCTGAACTTTATCTTCTCAGTTTCTATATCAACTAAAACACGCTCGGTGGCAAGCAATGGTCACCCTAAGATAATGGGGACCTTAACATCAACTTCATAGTCAAGATTCACAAAATCCACTAAAAATATGAATGACTCAACTTTCACAAGCACATCATAAACAATACCCACATGCCTTTTCACCATGCGATCTTCCATAAGAAGTCACATTGACGTTAGTTTGGGGGATGCCAAGCCCAGCTATCTGAACACTGCTTGGTAGGTGATTAATACTAGTACCCAAATTAGATAAGTCCTTCGAAAAGATGAAGGCCCCTATAGTGCAAGGAATAGTGAATGCTCCAGGATCTTTTCTTTTTAGCACAAGAGACCGGGAAGCTATTGCATTACAGTAGTGCAAACTATCAGTGTGCTTGAAGCTCAAAGTCATTTGTTTATTCACAAGATCCTTCATAAACTTGGCATATCAAGGCATCTGCTCGAGTTCTTTAATTAAAGGGATGTTCACAGAAAGTTGCTTCAATATTGAGATGAACTTGTGATACTTCCCTTCCTCAGCCTTTCTGGAATAGGAGTTGGGATCTTAGTGACCTCCTTCTCCTTTAGTTTTATAGCTAGAGACTTCTTCTCAACAATTTAAAGCTTCTCCTCAATCAAATTCTCATCAACAAGCTACTCTTCATATTCAACCACTTTTTCAGCATCAATCATCTCAGGCTCAGTCGGATCATCAACAACTCTAAGAATAGGGGTAACCAGTCTGCTTCCCACTTCTAGTAGTCACAACCATACATTGACCATTATTCTTAGGATTTTGGACTATTTTAATTGGAAGTGTACCCTTTTGTGTTTGTTTAGGGCTGTAAATATTTGGCCTAGCTGCTGCTCAATCTGCTTAATGGCTATGGAATCTGACCCAATACTTTTAGTTTATCCCTAATATATCTATATGAATCTCCTTCAAACTCTCATCTGTAGTTTCCACCTTTTTCATCACTTTAGCCAACATATTCTCCATCCTAATAAAGCTAGACTCCCCTTCACGATCACTAGGTGGGACGCATAAATCACTTTTATCATTCTTGTACCCATCCCTCTTCTTCTAGTTACTATCTTTATCTCTGCCTCTACTCCTATCTTTGTACCCAAATTGGTTGTAGTTGTTGTCTCTTTTGTAGTTTCATACTTGATTTCTTTGACCTTGGTGCCAAGTGTATTGATTAGACCTTTGAGCACTGGCCCAAAAATCAACCACCTAATCATTTAAATAGTTTGTCTCCTCATCAGAATCAGATTCCTCATTTCTCAGTGCTTTACTTTGTGAACTGACTGCATTTATCTTTTTAGCCCCGACCCTCATGACATGATTTGTAATTAGGCTGATGTTAGTTTTTATCTGCATTATCTCTTGGTCTCACTCCTCATATTTCCTATGCTACTCCGCGAATATACCTATAACATAAGTTCTAGCATGAACTTCAAATTCTCTCATGTGCCAAGCCATATTTATCTTAGTGACCCTGTCAAGCATCTTATTTGCCTCTATATAAGTGTGATCCATGAATGTGCCTCCAATGATGGTGTTAGCTAGCACTTTGGTGTTAGCATCCAAAGATCTGTAAAAAATCTCCAACAAAATGTCATTGGGTATCCTGCGATTCAGAACTTGCTTCAGCTTCTTATTGAATCTCAACCATGTCTCATATAGTGCCTCAGTGTTTAGCTACCTGAAGTTATAAATTTTATCCTTCAACTACAACATCCTGGATAGTGGGAAAAACCTCTCCAAAAAATCTCTTTTCAACTCCCTCCATGTAGTGATTGAATTATTAAGGAGTGATGCCAGCCAGAGAGTTGCTTCACCTGTCAAAGAGAATGGGAATATCCATAGTCTGATAGCATCCTGAGTCACCCCTGGCAATTTATAAGACTTGCAAATCCCCACAAAGTTCATCAAGTGCAAATTTGCATCATCAGTAGCTTTGCCTGCAAACATTCCCTTCATATTTAGCAACTAAATCATGGTACTTGTAATGTCAAACTTTTCCCCAGTAGACATAGGGGGAGGCACTATGGCACCGGTTGCACCTGCATCATCCAAGTTAGCATCATCATCATCATAGTGAGAACCATAATATGGTTGTTGCAATTGATAGCCCTTATTCTTTCTCTGCCTGACCTGATCATTAAGTGCATTTTATCGTGATACCTCATCACGTCTACCTTGGTCATTTAATTCATTTTGACAATCAGACTCCTCTCTTATAACATGTTCATTAGATGCAGCTTGGTATTGCTCTTCAGCTAGTCGAGATGCCTCTTCTTGTTGATCCCTTTCCTGATCCTCAGCCAACATCCTGGCTGTGGCCTCTTCTATATTTTCTTGAATCCCGTGCTTGTCCATTTTCTGTAAAGTTCTTTCAAGCTCGAGATTAAGTGGAATAAGGGGATTACCTTGACTCTGAGTGCTGGGCATACACTAGTGCATAACTTAAGAATAAAACAAAAACAACAGAAAAAGTAAATCAAAAAATAAGGACTAACAGTCAAATAAATACAATTAATCTAATCTAAAATCGTATTCCCCGACAATGACACCAAAATTTGATATTCCCAAATTACACCTCTGAAAAGAAGTATAAGGCAATTTCTATTCAAAAGTAAAACTTACGAAGGTTAGGTCGATTCCACGAGGAATATGGTTAGGACCTAGGTCAACTATGGTTATTTGTTCTCTTAGTCATATTATTTTCGAAAGGGGGGAAATTATGTAACAGTGAGAGAAGTGACTAGGATTGTGTTCCCCATGAGTTCATAATGCAGTAAGGTGTTGTACTAGAAATCTATTCTGGTGCTCCACAAGCAAGATCGGTAAGTTAAGTTCAACTAAATTGTTAGTCCCCTAGATAGATGAATATCACCATGCAACTTGGTCCATCTATAGGTGTTTTATTTACCAACCTTTACCTTTGATCCCAAACTAGATATTCCTGAACAAGTTCAATCTATTAGATAATGGTTGATAACCTCAAATCTCCTTGAATAATCCATTTTACAATTTGTTACCTCTTTGGTCCAGCAAGTAAGAATAAGGCGAGTTCTAACATTTGCAACAGTTAGAAGAAATCAATACGAACAGAAAAACAATACATGCGTAAGTACCAACCTAGAATCACTAAGTACTTTGCCTACTTTTGTTAATCCGTCATAGTTTCCACAACCCTAGTTGTGGATTTAGCTACTCATATTCACAAGAATACAATTAAAATTGGATGAAGAATTCATAATCATATACTTACGAGATGAATAAAAGAAATCCATAATCTTGAATTATCAAAGAAGAATCAATAATTAAGAATCAATGGAAGAATTAATCTCCTAAAACTAAGAACAATGTAATACTTGAGGTTTCTAAGTTGTAAGAGACAGGAAACAGTGCATAACTTCCAAAATAAAACCTAAGAAAAGTAGTTATAGACAACAAATCCTATACTAAGTTGATTAGGAAAATATGGTCGCATCAGTGTCTACGGATGGGTCCATGACCCATTGTTCTGAATGAAGGTTCGTGGTTTTTTGGAGTCAACCATTGTCTGGGAGAATCACCCTTTTGTGCTACTGAATTCTACTGGTTGAACCATGGGTCATGGAATGGAACTATGGTTGATCGATTTACCCGTGGTTTCAAACCCTAATTTTGCATCTTCTTTGATCAAAGACTATGGGTAACAGGACGGGTCCATAGTATGGAACTATGAACCATCAACCCACTCTTGATTTTAGCCTTAATAATTGCATGTCTACAGGAGCTCGTTGTATGGTTCACATGATTGACATGTTATTTTGAATTACAACCAGTAAAGTCCACTTGTGGTTTAACACTTCACTTTGCAACTTTGCAGGAACTCAGTCTATGAGTCACAATACTAGTCCGTGGTTTTGGTTCACGACTCATAGACTAATTCATGGATTTGGTGTTGAATTACATACCTACATATCTCAATTCACGACTAACAGTATGGTCTATTTTTTTGATACACGGACTATTATTCCATTCGTAACTCCAGTCATAGACAATTTGTAGTACAAACTCTAGGTATTTGCTTGTGGACCCTGTTTTCCTACACAACTCACAAAAATATATCATATCTACTAAAAAAGTGCTAAAGAACATAAAATAATTCCATGTTTTAAGCATCGAAAGTGTTATAAAACCACAACATATTAACTTTGTAGTTAGCTTGCACATACTTTTTTGAGATTTGATGTTATTTTGGTCATCGTTGATAGGTTGACACAGTCTACTCACTTTCTGCCAGTTAGACTTATACAGTTCAGAGAGGTTGGCTCAGATCTATATTTGGGAAATTGTCCGTTAGCATGGGGTGCCTATTTTTATCATTTTTGACTATGATACTCAGTTTATTTCATGTTTTTAGAGGTCGATTAAGAGAGACTTGGGTACCTGAGTTGAGCTTAGCATGAATTTTTACCCGCTGTCTGATGGTCAATCAAAGAATACTATTCAGGTTGTGGATGATATGTTGTGGGCATGTGTTATTGATTTCGGAGGTTAGTGGGAATAATTCTTTAGCCTTGGAAGAGTTTGCGTATAATAATATCCACCATTTAAGAATCCATATGGCTCTATTTGAGGATTTTTATGGTGGCAGTATAGGTCTTTGATGGGGTGGTTTGATGCCTTTGAGGTTAGGCGTTGGGGTACCAACTTGGTGCGTGATTTTATGGATTGAGTTTGAGTTATTTAGGAGAGACTCCATACTTCCCAAAGTAGGCAGAAGAGCTATGCTGACCAGAGGGTGCGTGACTTTGAGTTTATGGTTGGTGACAAATGATACACCCAAATTACACCTCCAAAAAGAAGTATAATGCGGTCGATGTTCAAATATAGAACCTAACCAAGGTTAGGATCGATCCCACAAGGAATATGGTTGGATCTAGATCAACTGTGCATATTTGCGCTCATAGCCGTCTTATTTCCCCAATGGGGGGATTTATGTAACAAGTAATGTTTGTTAGGAAGAGTTTAGAAAGTAACAGAGTATCAATTTCAATTGTCGCTAATCAGTGAGAGAAGTGATCAGCGTAGTGTTCCCATGATTTCATAACACAGTAAGGCGTTGTACTAGCAATTTAGTCTAGTGCTCAGCACGCATGATCGGTAAGTTAGGTTCAACTAAACAGATGGTCACCAAGTTAGAAGAATGTCACCATGCAAGTTGGTCAGTCTATGGGTGTTTGCTTTACAAACCCTTACCATTGATCCCAAATTAGCTATTCCTAGACAAGGTCAAGCTATTAGATGAGGGTTGATAGCCTCAAATCTCCGTTGTATAATCCCTTTTCCCATTCATTACCCCTTTGGTCAAATAAGTACAAATAAGGCGAGTTCTTATGTTATGCAGCTAGAAAGTAATCAAAGAGAAGGGAAGAACAATACATGCATGAACACCATTCTAGAATTACTAAGTATTTTGCCTACTTTATTGATTCGTCATGGTTCCCACAACCCTAGTTGTGGATTTAGCTACTCATGTTCATAAGAAAACAATTGGATTCAGATGAAGAAATCATAATTATAACTTACAGTATGAATATAAGAAACACGGAATATTGAATTATCAAGGACATTTCAATTTCCAAGAATAAAAGACCGACTTCTCAAAAGTATGTAAGAACAATGTCAACAATATGTTAAGTTATTCTATAAAAATGAGTAACAAATAAAATAAACCCTAGGAAAAGTCTTTATAGACAAAAAGAGTGAATCCTACAAGAACTGGGAAAGCTGGATGCGGCACTTTCAACAGTCAAATCCCATGGGCTATTGTGGCTGCCCATCGAGATTCCTTCTCTATTTGATTTGTCCTCTATCTAGTTCCCATGGTCATAGCTGATGGGCCGTCGCAATCCACACAGCCCATTAGAAGTCATCTTTATGACGTCCAGTCCCGACATCCCATGGAAAGTCCCATGGCCCCTCACAGGCGGCCATCGAGTACTTGTTCCTTGCATTTCTTCATTGGCACAATGACCACTTCCCATGGGCCGTGGTGGGTACGATGGCCTATGAGTATTTGGTTTCATACCATAATAAGGAAATTTCTTATCTTTTCATGCTCCAAGTTAGCCTCCCTTCACAAGTAACAAATGAACATCATATCCAACAAAACACACTTAAGAACTCTAAAATCCTAAGTTTTAAGCGTCAAAACTGATGTGAATTTCTGGCACATCAACACCCTTAACTTAGAATATTTGCTTGTCCTCAAGCAACTAAACAAGACTCTACTACTACGCTTAGGCATTACAAGGCTAGAAAAACCATGGTACATCAACAGTAAGTATTTTGGCAACACACTTTTATGATCATAGTTTACCCTTCCTTTGTTCCAAAAACAGATTAAACATTCATTAAAGCATTTCTAGATAACACTAAAGGATCAAAGAGTGACATTTTATTATTGATAGACAAACCAGCCTATACCAGTTACACAACTTCATACGCAGTAGCTAGATAATGTTACCCTAGTGCCCTCACATATAAAAACAGAGTCCCTCACACATATATGCAATCACAACGGAATTGTATACAAAAAAATGTGCTCACACTCACAAAGAAGATCAAATAATACATCAACAATACCATAGGCTTGCCCTTATTTTCTATGCCTTGGTTTTTTAACAGTTGGGTCAGGATCACTATAGGACTTTCTTCAGCTTGTAACGTAGGCTTAGGGATGGGTGTGTTATATTTGGAAATACTGACTAACCCTTCTTGACACTATGCTATTTTTTTACTCCACCTTTTAGACCAATCCTTTTCCTCCCTTATTCTCCTTTTTTTCTTTCTTTGTTTTTATCAAGCAACGGGAATGGAAATCAATTTTCAACTAAACATTTTCTCATTTTTCTTCTTTTTTTTTGTTTTTTGTCTTTCTCTTTTAGCACATGCCACACCCGCTATTTCCCTCTTTTAGTATTTGTCTCCTCTTTTCATACCCCCTTTTCTTCTTATGTACCACTATAGTAGCCACCCTCAACTTAGGTGATTTGCTTTAGTTGAGGTGCACAATGTCCAAGGAGGGACCAGGGCCAAACTAAGGGTTTAAGAAAATCATGCTAATACAATAAAATGGGTAAATTTAGGCTCAAAATTCAAGATCAAAGGATATCAATTTCATTTGGTTGGTCATTTAGGCTAAGTGGACTGCATTCAAAAATGGCATATGATCACTTCCTGACCAACTATTCTACAACCTATGCAAGACTAACCGGGAAAGTTTTAGATTGCAATACAATGCAAGAACGACGCTAATATCTCACATGCATATGGCACATGATTACATACTAGTTGGAATACCAGATCAGCATAGTTATCATGTTCAATAAACACAATGTCAGAAATTGAGTCAAAAAAGTCAACATGTCAATCCTGAAGCACATATCAAAAAGTTTTTGAAGGGTCTCATTTTCATTCAAAAATAGTTCAAAAACATATATGTGCTCATTTATATCATGACAAAGTCTTCCTATCTACGTTGACCTAACACAACCTAAACATGTTGGGTTCAACATAAATAAAAGTCCTTGGGGAAAGAACATAACAAGAAACCCCAAGTTCACAGATAGCCTAAGGTACCCTTATAGGTTGCCTCCCATGCATCGCCTGATTTAACATCATTACACGATGCGAGTCTCTTGGCTACTCAAACTTTCCCAAGACACTGAATCAACACATACACAGACCAGGTTACCCCACTCTACCAAAAAGAGATGTGCATTGTCCCCAATGCACTAAAAAATATAAAACAGTGAAGGAGGTAAGCCATACCTCTTACGCCTAAGTGCAGGCGTCCTGTGTAGTAGATGGTACCAATGGGTCGGTAACCATATATTTTTTAGCAATAATTGTTGCCTTTGCAGCTTTCTCCTTATCAACAGCTGCCTATGCAGCTCCCTCAGTATCACCAATAGCTCCCACAATAGGGTCTAAAGAAGTTTCTTCCATAGCACCCGGTACACCTCTACCAAATGTACCTCTACCATTTGCATCTACCCAAATCTAATGTGCATCCAAGGAATTTTTCTACATCTTTACTAGTTCCTGTTTTTGTGCCTTGCAGCCCTCTTTTACTTTTTAGGTAGCAATTTTAGACTCAAATTAGCGTCGTCCCCCTCTTGGTGAACCTTCTTATCTTTCTTTCTCTTTTTTTTCTTTTCAACTCGAGGACTAGCTGGCTCATCGGTGTCATCTCTAGCTCTCTAACCACCCACCAGATGTGCAAATTCCCATAGATTAAGTAAGGGTGAGTCATACGCCTATGGAAGCACTATTTGAATATCACTATACATCAGCATGGGCCGCACTTTATGTTCAATCACTACTGTTCTCAACCCGTCCAACTCCTCCTTTACTTTTGTCAGATCTATGGCCTCTATCTTGTCTAGTCTCTGATTTATCCTCTCCTCCATAGCATCAATATGGCCATACAAGTTATTGAATGGCGCTCTCAGTGGAGGCATCTACTAAAGATTGGAATTGCTCGACGAACTGATGCAGCTGACGCTCTAGCTAGCGTGTTTTCTTTACCATATTGGAAAAGTTCACTAGACGGAAGGCATAGATGGATGTCAGGTCAAGAAGTGGAAGTGCGGAAGCAAAACGAGGTGGATGGAGCATTAGAGGTGGTAGGAATGAAGATATTAACCTCGTGAGGAGTCAATACCGCACAATTATGAGGTCACCTTAAAGTGACCGTAGATTTTTTTTCCTCAGCTCTAGGAGTAGCTTTATTTAGGCTACCTTATAGTGATGCCAACCCATCAATATATAGGGCAGTGTCTAGAGGCAATGAGAAAGCCTCATGGATAGCGGTTGGCTCAACTTAGCCTGAGGTGGATCCCTTACTGTGGATAAGTGGCATATTTTCATATTTAGACTTCTCTGGATGATGCGTGTTTGAGGCTTGAGCAACACGGTCAATGCCAGACAATTTTGGGACCGCGACCTCATCACACAGTTGAGTAATTATATAGTGAAAGGGGTAAGCTATACCAATTTTTAACACCCAATCCTAGATCTCTTCCGCAATGATTTGGCCAAAGTTTAGCTTGTACTTTTACATTAAGCTAGCCACCAACATTGCTCTCTTTGTCATCAACTGATTATTTCCCCAGTCGACAAAAACTAGAGACAAACCACTACCTACCAAAATTTTTCTTCAAAGCTTAAGTATGATTTGTTAATCTTTGGTTTTGCCTGAGGTAGCCAAGCTGGAGCCCCATCTGTGATAACCTGCGCCAGCCACTTAAAGTGCTCATCCAAGCTTTTGTACTTATAGTCATATTCTATTGTGTTTGTGGGCTCTATATACCAAGGTCCATAGCAAAAATAGTTGATTGTGAGGGATGATATATCAACCTGGACTCCTCTAACCAAGATACTCTCAAGAGCGGGCAACTCCTTTGCTTTCTGACCCTTTTTGCATCTATTCTCTTGCAAGGCTTGATAGTTAGTACAAACTTCTCTGACTATAGAAGACGGGTACTTGCCGAGTGGCTTGCTGGTCCATTCTTGGTTGTAGTGGCGAAAGTATTCATCCATCTTGGGAAATTCTTTGAGTTCATAGATGTCAATTCTCCACTCTTTTGTTGTAGGACGTCGAAAATTCCCTTTAGCCATCGAACCCAGTCCATACATATAAATCTTTTTTTCCCCTTTTACACTCCACCTTACATGTTCTCTATGAGTCGGATCCTTAATTTAGAGAACTAAAGTGGATCCGGGAGCTTTAGAAGTGTCCTAAGTAGGCTCACTTTCATGTGTAGTGCTCTCTGTACCTGAGCCAGATTCTATATCTTTACCACTTGAGACCAGGATGGTTGTGTCTTTACCACCTGTCTTTTGAGACTCAACTTTATCCTCTTCTTCTTCTGAACTCACAGACCCGGACGCTGACCCTTCCCCCTTTTTATAATGGGAGGAAGTGTTTTTTACCTCTTGTTCTTTTTCAGTGATGTACCTGCTCCCATTTTTGACTGGGGGAAGGATATAGTACCATCTTCCTCTTTGTTGTATCGGCGAGGGGGGATGTTTCAGGCTTATCCATCTTGCCCTCAAAATTAGAAGGAACATCCTTGAGGCGAGACGGAACAACTTTTTCCTTTGCTTTACGGTCCCCCTATCAAAGTGGTGTAACTGGAGCCATAAGTCATGTAGATGAACATTGTTAGTACTCATGAATCAAGAAAAGAAAAACCTAAAAAAGGTAGATTTTTTTTCCAGTCTTAGCCTTACACATGCGTGGGAGTTCCGATGGCCTGTCAGGATCCACCATCGAGATAAGACAGAAACACATGCAGGTCATCTTGAGCTCCCATGATAAAATCTGACAGTCATGGAAAGTCTGATGGCCCATCAGATCTAGCCATCAGAAAGGGGCAGAGGCTATTAAGCCTTTCCTTCCTTTCCTATGTCCAAATCCCACGGTAGTGGGAGCTCCCACAGGCCATCAACTTTGGCCATGGGAATGAGGCAGTTGTGCTTATACTCTTTGTCATTCCCAAAAACTTATGTGTTTCATCATCCACTTAAGGTAACGAACCTTATGGGGCATAAATCTCACTAACTGGTGAAGCACATAAACTTAGGGCACAAATACTTTCTTCACAGTCTCAAAGATTAAAATAGGATGATCATTGGAAGTATGCGAACACAATCCTCTCATCATTACCAACCTATGGTTACTGAGACATCACCATTGACAACTTTAATCACAATATCACTTGGAGTTGGCAGGCAAAACCACTAATGAAGTTCATCTCTGAACAACAAACATTGTAATGCCCGCCGACTCAATGGGTGAGAACCCAACCAATACCAATGAGCATTCTAAGTATAACAATAAATCCTAACAACAGTTTTAGCAATCCTCACATCAAATAATACCCAAAGAAAGTTTTATGAACAATCACAACCAGATTTTCACTTCCAAATCAATGAAATCATAGTGTTCCACTATTTATACAATCATCAATTTGCAATTAAATGAATGCATAAGAGATTACCTTCAATGAAACACTCTAAAAAAAGTCTATAGAATTATACCTAAAAGGAGTGCTTCTTTGAGTTTTTGAGAAGAAAGCGAAAACTTTGAATTTATATGTGTGTGTTCTTTGATGTGGTAGTGAGGATAGTCCTTTAGATAATGAACTTATGGAAAGGGAGACATTAATTATGGGAGAGAATGAGAGAGGCATGGGGGAGATGAAGCAATTTGGAGGGAGTATTTGAATGGGAGTGTAAGACCTAATTTTTGAATTGGGTCTTTTAATAAAAATCACGACTCCAAATTTTTTTTGTTGAATCGGGTTGGGTTGGGTTTTAAGTTTTTTTACACATTTATTTGACTCCTTCCATAATAGATTCCGATGGCCCATGGTACACATGATGTCCTATCCCACAGGCTACTTACTTGGACGTCCACTATTGAGTTCCCACGGCCGCAAAGTTGTAATGGGCCATCATGTCAGATTGTGGGAATGAGAAGTGAGCAATTGTTTCAAGCTCTTAAGCTGACATTGCATGCGATAGCCCATGCTATGTGTGATGTCCAGTGGCACCTAACTGTTGGTTCTTCCCAGTGTCTTTTTCTCATAATTTCGATTGCATGGTCACTTCCCATGGGCTGTGGTGTAATAACCCTCCAGGTCATTTCTCTATTTTCGTGCATTTTCTGCATTTGAGTTTTCCCACAATGGCTACAAGTTATTTATGACTTGTCAGGACTGACAACTCGATTCCTAGGTTATTCGTTTGTGTTTTAGAAGAGTTTCCCTATCTTGCAACTCTTAAGGTTGAAAAGGTTGACCTTTGTAAACATTTGGAGAAGACGACCTCGGATGGAAATTCCATCAGCGTTGTTAGCTCCAGAATGTTGACTTTGGGATAGAGGGACTTTATATCTGGGTCTCGAGGCTTCCGGACTCATTTTGGGCTACTGGAATCTGTTTTGGTAAAAATTGGATTTTAGGCGTGGGGCCCACTTTTTGTTAAAATGATCTCCTTTGGGAATTTCGTCAGTTATGTTGAATCTGGAATGCCATTTTTGGTTGAGTATCATAGTTTGTTTGCATTCATGAGGTTCCAAATGAATCCTGAGGGTCCATCTAGTGAATTTTTGGACTTGTTATTTCTGCTCATTTTGTTGTTGCTGGTGTGTCTGCTTTTGCAAACTTATCTCCACATTAGCGATGGTCGCTTTTGCGGATATTCTTTGCTCTTACAGCAAAGGTCCACTTTTGCAGCAAAGGTTTGCTTTTGTGGACTTCTGCTTTTGCAAAGAAAACTCCACTTTTGTGGAGGCATGGGTAAATAGTGACCTCCACTTCTGCAGAGGGCGTGTAAATTTTATGACATCCGCTTTTACAGAAAAACCTCCACTTTTGGCGAGGTAGCATAGTTCTTATAAAAGATTTCAACCTTGTTTTCTCCGAAATCCTCCATTAACTTAAAGCTTTAGAGCTGGGAGTTAGGGCTTTGATCATCTCAACCATTCTGGTAAGTTCACCAATATTCCTTTCTCTTTTTCCATCTTTTTTCACGTTATCTTTTGTTTACTTTCATTAATTCCTTATTTAAAATTGTTTGATCTTATAGACTTTCAGGGTTGTTTTGTGTCCCGAATCGAGTCCCATTTGCAGCCAAATTTTGGGCATGGGTTTAGAGACCAATTATGAACATAATTGCAAAATTGATTTCCTATTTTTTAAAGCAGGCCCCGAGGGTCATTTTTTTGACCCGATTTTCAACTTGAAAGTTTGTATATTAATATGTGTTTCATTGTTTTTGTCTTGAAACCTAGATCATGTTTATGATAGTGTGGTAGCATTTGGAGGCTTCTCGGGGGAGATAGGCTTTGGTCTCGTGGATTATGCGCGCGTGTTGGGCCTCCAGGTAGGTTATGGTTTACTTATTTCTAAACTCTGCTCGTGTAAGGTATATATAAGTATAATAATTTGTTAATGGTTGGTGGGATCTTGTGGTCTGGATACAGTTCTGAGTAGGCATTTTATTCCTTATAGGTGATTTAGGGGCCTTAGAGTAGAGTCTGGATAGAAAATCCTTGGTATAGGTTGTAGCTCTCCCATAAGACATGGCATAGATGGTGTAGTATCCTTGGGATTAGGGTCAGATGACTTAGCTTAGTTTAGGCTACTTGTGGTTTAGTTTATTAGATTAGGGAGCCTTAGCATAAAACTAGACGAGGGTTCATGATAGAGTCGATGTTATCATTATTTTTATATTTATTGTTCTTGCTCATATTGTGTTTTTATTTTTCGTATACTTGTGGGTTCGAGGCTGTTGATGTGGATTGGCTAGACTCTAGGTCAGTATGATTTGTGATTTGTTTATGTTTTGATTAGTTGCGCACCTTAGCTTAGCTCTGGTTAGTTTTTCACCTTAGACGGGTCCCTTGGGGGTTGGTAGTTAGTGTAGTGGTTTCCTTTAGTACTTACATTAGAATAGGAAGCCTTGGAATTCATTGGGGTATAGGTCATGGTAGAGTAGTTTCTTACTTGGCATACTTGTTGTTCTTATCACATTATTTTCCTATGTTTCGTTATGGTATGAGGATTTGTGGGCATGAGGCCATTGTTTGGACTGGTTGAATCCCAAGTTAGTACAGTCTTCATATGAAGGGTGAAAAGCCCTATTTTGATGTAGGTGTGTGCATTTACATGTATTCTTATATACATTTGAGTTGAATCATTTTCATCTTTTTCACATACATTTAGGTTATGGTATGATTTGATAGGAAATAAATGGCTCGACGGTTTAATAAGGAAATTCTTCTTTTCAACTAACGATTTTTAAATTAAGGAAAAATTTCACCTGTTTAAGCTAATTGATAACTTTTAAACCCAAAATACCTCTTTTTCAAATGATTGGAGCTCCGGGGAGAGCATCCTACTATTATCACTATTTTCAGTAATCAAAAAAGGGAAACGACTTCTTTAACTATAAAACCTGTGTTACTAAGAAGGAATTGTACCTTATTATTTTACTAATTTATGAGTTGGAAAATACTACTATTTATGCACTTGGTCTAAGAGATGGCTCTGAACCTTATCTTCGATTGATCTGTTGGCATATTTGTAAGCTCCAACGGCCCCTTTCCATACATACGGGGTTTTACTTTGCAGTGCTCATTTATATTGGTAGGCTCCGGCAGCTCATGAGAATACTCTAGGTTTTTCCCTGATTACATGTGGATTATTTTTCATGGTATGTATTGATAAGCTCTAGCGGCCTGCGAGGATATTCTAGGTATTATGGTATGATATTTGTTGATAAGCTCCGGCAGCCCGTGAGATGACTCAGGGTTTCATTCCTTATTACATTGACCACATCTCATTGCATTCATTTAACATCGCATATCAAGGTGTTCCTTTGAACATCTTTACTATCAAAATTTGTTTGTAGTTGGCATTCCTTATTGTGTGCACCTTTCGGGCTTATGAGGGTCCGGTTAGGTTATAGCTAGATTATTACTTTATGCCTTCCATGTTATTTACTTGTACTTTACCTTATTATTTAGTTATGACATGATATTTCCTTCTGACCCCTCTTTCTTACCTTTGGGTTTATATTCACATTTTGTTATTCTTATATCTTATTTGAGCTCAGTCAATCTATGATGCCTACTGGGTATTGCGTGTTTTGATACTCATGCTACACTTCTGCATATCTTTACTGATGCAAATCCTAGTACAAATTATCATTATTGACGCTATTCTCATGCAGAGTTACTGACAGGAGATATAGGGTGAGCTCTTGGCGATCAGAGTTGATCCACTTCCCTCTACTTTTGCACTAGTCTTCTATTGTACTTTTGGAGACTATTTTGTATTTTATTGTATCTGTCTAGCACATTTAAGTTGTAGTAGCACTTGTACCGACTGACACCAGGTGTTCGGGGAGTCTTGTGTACCTTTTTCTCTTCCCTCTCTCTTTACTTATACATGTTTAACTTATCTTCTGCTAATTATTGATGTTCTTTCATTTTTGGTTTCATTTTTCTTTTAGAACATTACTTGTAGTTTCGGGCTAAGGGTTTGTCTTACCTACTAGTGGGTTATAGTAGGTGCCATCACGACTTGATTTTGGGTCATAACAGAGTGGTATCAGAGCTCTAGATTCACCAGTGTCATTGGTACAAGGGAAAGTGTCTAGTAGAGTGTTGCAGATCAGTACAATGACATATGTATCCTATATGCGGGAGGCTACTGGGCATTCTTAGGAATGTTCCATCTTATTGATTCCTTATTGTGTGTTCTTCTCTCTATCAAAGTCTACACTTCAGTTTTTCTATTCCTTCTTAGATGGTTATGATCAGGTCGACAACGGGTATGGGAGAGGCTCATATGCCTGTTTCTGGAGTGCAGCTACCGGAGTCAGGGGTTGAGGGTGTTCAATTTTAGTTAGAGGGCGTGGGGCCAGCCGAGCTTCCTGTAGGATTTATAGTTTTACTGGCCCTTCAGGGTATCTTGGTCTAGATTCTTAACTTATTAGAGAGTATGTCAGGGGCCAAAACTCTACCTAGTGCAGCTAGTGGTTCAGAAATTTGAGATGACGTACATACTTCAACCTAGGCAGTGGCACATAGCTGTCAGGGACTAGGAGCGCAACCAGCTGTTCTGCCTCCCCATTTGGAGATATGGCCAATTTTTTTGGTTTCTCAGCCTATTGCAGATAGGTCAGTTATGTTGACTGAGGAGAAGAAGATGCTGGGTAGGTTCATCAAGTTGGGTACTTCGATGTTTTTTGGTGCCCCTACGGAGGAAGCTTAAGAGTTCTTGATTAGTTGTCCGGAGAGGCTGCATAACCTTTGGTTAGTGGAGTCACACAAAGCTGATTACACTACATTTCATACGGATGGTTTGGAAAAATAGTGGTGGCAATTTTATACTACTTACAGACTAGTCGGGTCATCTCCAATGACTTTGGCTCAGTTCTTCGGGGCTTTCTTGGAGAATTATGTACCTCACATCTTGATAGAGTGGTTAGAGTAGGGCTCTATGTCAGTTTCTGAGTATGAGGCATGGTTCCATGAGTTGTCTAGCATGCTATTATGATTCTTCCTACAGGGCATGAACGGGTTTACCAGTTTGTCAGAGGTTTGAACCTACCACTTCTTTTGGCTATAGAGTAGCTAGTGACATCAGGGGCTACATTCCTTGCGATAGTCAATCATGCATGGACTATTGAAGGTATATGTCACAAGGCCGGTGGAGGCAGCAGTAAGAGGCCCTCCCATCAGGGTAGTTTTAGTGATTTTCAGTTTTGAGGCAGAGGTTTCTCTCCTAGGGGTTACCCACAGTATTTTCATTTCAGCCAGCCAGTTCATATGGCACTATAAATGCCAAAGAGTGGTTTTTTAGGGTACAGTAGGCAGAGTAGCCAGGGTTTAGGTTAGACTTCTTGTGGTTTACATTCTAGGTATCTGGGCCGTGATGGCCAGCTAGGTTCACCTGTTTTTTCTCATCGAGGCACTCTGGTAAGGGTTGCTATGTATGTGGTGAGTGGGGACACCTTGCTAGATCTTTTCTGAGATTCAGAGAGTTTCACCTCCTCTGAGTTCCAGCATCACCATCCAGAGGCGGTGCACAGGTTAGTAGAGGTAGTTCCTAGGTTGTCAGGGATGTTTCCAAGCCATACCGATCAAGTGGTCATGGTATGCAAAGTAACTCAAATGCTTTTATCACAGATATGATTCTGTTGTCATCAGTGAACATTTGGTATTGTTCAATATGGGGTCTGCATGTCCTTATATATTTGCTTACATTTCTTATCATCCGGACTTACTATGTGAGATTGTAGTGTTAGTGTATATAGTTACCCTGTAGAAGAATTATTTTAGTAGTGGATTGAGTATATTGGTTTTGGGTAGTATCTGTCGTGGGGTGCTAAGCGCGGTAGGCCTTGTCATCATAATTGGTGGGCTTTTACTGTAATTCTAGGCTTGGTTTTGCTATCTTAGAACCTAGTTGTCTTAGGTTGTTGGATTGTCTTGCTTTTGTTCAAGGTGCTAGTTCGGATGTTCTTCCCTTGGGTCCGTTTCTGTGATAGAGAGTATTCAGGTTGCGAAAGTGTTTTCTAAACATAGAGTTCGAGGTCGGGTTATCTCCTGTTAAGAATTGGGGTGGTGGGTTATAAGTTGGTAATCTACTAACTTATTGAGCCTTTATTCATGAATTATCGCCATGTTTTGATGAGGATTAGAGGTACTTATTGCCTTTATTGATGCAATTGCAGGTACTCTTGGTCAAAAGTAGAAAACAAAGGAATTGGACCCAAAAGATCTTTAAAAGCGTTGAAGTGTGATGGTGATAAAAAACAATAAAGAATCTCCCATGAGGTGTGATCCACAGCGACCCGCACAATGTGGGGGGAGGACCACACCTTCCTTCACACATCACCCAATAGTTGTTGAAGTCACTGGTTGAGGAGAAGAGCATCATGCAATGTGCACAATGTGTTGTGCGACTGCACGTCGTGTCGCTCGTCGCTTCGCACCATGCCTGAAGGGCAAATTTTTCAATTTTCAAGTGACGCATTAGGAAGCTTCTAAAACCCAAATTGGGTAGTGTACCTGATATTATTGAAAAAGTCTTGAATAGTTTCAGCATAGAGTTTTTCCCAAGGAAGTTAGAGGGTATACTTGTCTCTCTTCATCTTCCACACTCATAATTCACCATTTTTGTACTCAAATTGAGCTGGGATTTGAATATTGTCCTGATTATGAATGGAAATATGAATTACCCAATTGGTATAACCTTTTATTTCCTAAGCATGCGTAACTAATTTCCTTGTCTAGGGGTATGTGTATGATGGGTATTTTAATTAGGGTATGTGTCTTATTTAATTGTGCTTATAATTGATAGATTGATATGGGTCTATTGAATTCCTCATGTTTTAATGATAAAATTGATGGTTGCAAACATTGGTTGAATTTACTTAATTATGTTCTTGCTTGAAAGAGGAGTTCATAATTTTGAAGGAATTCAATAGTGGGAATTTGAGGTTTTCACCTTAGATTTAGGCTATAAATAGCTTAATCGACGAAAGCTCCCATCTAAGAGTCTAAGCTAGAAATGGTATGACTTCCCCAAGTTTGAAGTGGTTGGTTTGTGTTGAAACTATGGTGGTTGAGTAAAGACCATAGAATATATGTTTGGAAGATCGAGAGGTTACCAAACATGACTAAAACCAATACTATCCATATCATTTGTTGAGAATTTGCATAATTAAGCAAGTACCCTAACCTCTATTTGAAACCCATCAGAAACATACACCTGGTCTCATTCTCATTGATACAAATCTTGTGTTTACTTCACTTGTTAATTGAACTTGCGATATTCATAATTTCCATTTTCTTGTTTCCCCTTAATTTTTACTTTAAGTTGTCAGAGAATTTACTTTCTTGGTGAATACTAATTGACAGTCTTTTGGAAAATCATCACATCCGCTCTCTGGGGGATCGACTCTGACACTCGTCAAGATATTTATTTGTTTTGCTCTGACGATCTCTACCACCTCATATTGGAGAGTGTATTTGAGTGTTATCAAAAATGGTGCCATTGTCGGGGAGTGGTTTTTGAATTGCCAATTGATTGTTGTGTGATTTCACTTTGTTGAGTGTTTGTTCGTTTTACTTTTTTGTTGTTTTTAATTGTTTGGACAGGGTGCCCATGAGAGAAGTGGGTAACCAAGAAAGCATATATGGATACATGGATGCGGATCATGAGCCCATAGTCCAAGGTATGGTAGGTGCAATCCGCCTACCTGCCACGGTCGGTAATGCCGTATTTCATGTTACAAGCACCATTCTCCATCTAATCTAGATGAAGGGGCTGTTCAGAGGGCTGGCACATGAGGATGCCAATAGACATATCAGGAACTTCATCGAAATATGCCAGCCCTTTAACATAAATAATATCTCCCAGGAATCTATCCAGCTCCATTTATTTCCCTTCTCCCTTACGGGGGTAGCGACAACTTGGTTAGAAGAGCTCCTAGAGGGATCATTTACCTCATGGAACGGATTGGTAGAGGCATTTATGGTGCGATTCTTCCCTCCCTCTAGAATGATGCAATTGAGGGACAACATCACAAACTTTTGCCAAATCCTTGATGAGTCATTGCATGAAGCATGACTAACATTCAAAAAGAAGCTCCTATTATGTCCCAATCATGGGTTGCATAACAACGTCCTTCTCCAAAGTTTTTACCAAGCCTTGAACTCAATGAACAAATTAGTTGCAAACAACCTTGCGGGCGGAACATTTATGGATCAACCATATGGTGTTGCCTCGACTCATCTAGAATGGATGACAAAGATGAATCATTCTTGGCACACTAGAGAGGCAGATGTTCCCACATGGGTGACTTCATCCATTATGACAAATGAAATAAGGTGAAAAGAAGAGGAGAGAGATGAGACAATGGCCAAGATGATGACACAAATCTATCTTTTGGCTAAACACATGATGGGGGATGGAAATACTATGAGTGTGATTGTTGTGAGTACTCCTGAGCTTAAAGCTAATGAAGAGGATGTCTTTACTATTATGGATGGGAAGATTTGCTATCTATCGATGGGTTCTAGACCCAGGTATTGGAGCCCAAGGGACGAGAACTAAGGTTGGAACAAATATAAAGACCATGAGGGCCATATGAGAGATCATGAAAAAAGGGGATCGGTATAATCACTGAAGTTCAAATCCTTATGTGCCTCCACCTAAGGACAATGCCAATTCATATAAGCCTATCGTGAGCAACCTCGAACACTTGAAAATTGAAGATACATTGTCTTTAGTATTGAAAAAGGTTGAGTCAACTGATAGTGGAGTGAAAGAGCTAAAGAGTAAAGTGTCGACTCTTCACCAAATAGTGAGCTCACACTCAGCTTCGATCAAGCATCTTGAGGCACAAATGAATCACCTATCCTCACAAATGAATCCTCGAATGTAGGGTACACTTCCAAGTGACACTACAGTGAACCCAAAGAACGATGGCCATGTTATGGCAATAGTCACTAGGAGTGGACAAATATGTAGTGGGGTGAAGAAGCCAACTAGTGAGGTTGTTATAGAGCTAAATGATAAAATAAAAGAGGAGATTTTGCTTGAGAACAAAGTGGATGAATGTCTGGTGGTTGGGGTAAAGCCTGGTGCACCCAACGTGAGCACTAATGATTATAATATGTGTGAAGAGAAGGATGTGGTTGATTCTCCTTCTCAAGTTGCTATTGATATTGAGGAGTATGTTCCTAGTGTACCAAGTGTGACAAATACACTAGCAAAAGGACCCCCTTCATATCTGCAAAGATTAACCAAGAATAAGGAAGAGAACTAATTCAAGAAATTTGTGGACATGTTGAGCAATTTGTTCATCAACATCCCTTTGGTCGATGCATTAATGCAATTGCTCGGTTATGCAAAGTTCGTGAAGGAGCTTCTGAAGAAGAATCATATAGTTGATATGGGCACTGTGGAAATATCACACAGCTGCAGTGTTGTGATGATAAGCAATATCGCTCAAAAACAGAAAGATTTGGGTGCCTTCACCATCCCGTGCACTATCAGAGTGTTTGTATTCTGAAAGGCTTTGTGTGATTTAGGGACAAGTATCAACTTGATGTCTCTTATTATTTTCAAGAAGTTAGGTTTGGGTACTCCTAACGTCTATCAAACATCCTGTAGGGATTCTATTCGATGTATTGGTCAAAGTCGACAAGTTTATCCTACCAGCCAATTTTGCAGTCTTGGATTGTGATATAGATCTTGAAGTGCCCATCATATTGGGGCGACCATTATTGGAAACTGGAAGAGCTTTGGTTGATGTGGAGCTCGGGGAACTCATGTTTTGGGTTGGGAGCAAGAAAGTTCCTTTTAATGTATGCCAACCCATGAGACCACCAGATGTGTTTCGAGTTGCATCTGTGATAAACATTGAGGGAAAGTTGGTGGATTCCCATAATGAGTTTGAGATAAAGGAGGTACCCGAGCCTATGATGTTGCCACCTTTGTAACAAGATAATCCTATGAAGATGTTGAAAGAGAAATTCCCTTTCTTGGGATGGGGCCACGCCAATTGGATTGACATGATTCCAGATAATGGTTGAAGATTGAGGTACTATCATTGAGCCACGATGTAAAATAGAGTGCTTCTTAGAAGGCAACCCGAGTGTTTTTACTTTTTATTTTTATTACCTTTTGTTATTTTTAGTGTGTTTTAGGAATGCAGGAAGAGAAAAAATGACTAAGTAGAAAAAACCAGCCAAGATGGCACATGCGGAAGGCTGTGTAGTCTACACCAGCTATTGTGCACATCACACGGGGTAATGCATCCCAAACAACAAGACTGGGAAGAAAATTGGAAATTAGAGGTGACGTGCGATGGGCTGTGTGTGTCACATATCCCTTTGTACGCGTCACAACTCTATCGCACCCCAAGTCAGAAGGCTGGACATATTTTAGGTGAGAAATAGGATGATGCAAAGTTGTGTGCAAGTCTCACATTGTCTTATGTGAATCGCACATCGCGATGTGATAACACTCAAATGTACTTTCCAAGATAGAGGTATTGGCGATCGTTAAGCAAAACACAATTTATATTATCGATGGGATTCGGGGTCGATCCCATAGAGAAATGTAACTTAGCCAAAGAGATTCTATAAAGGACCTCACAACGAGTGTAGATCGCTCAAAAAAACAAATAATGTAAAAAGGGGGGAATTGGGAATCTGTCACAATTCAAATTCCAAACAAAGAAATAAAGTAAAAATGCGAGGTGTAAACAATAGAGATAGGATGACTAGGGATGTGTTTCTGATGGGACTTGAATACGGGTCAAGGTACTTTCTCAATTGCGTAAATTCCTACTAAATAACATAGGTAGCATTGGTTTTAGACATGCTTGTTAATTTCTCGATCAAACAATCATTTATCCAACGGTCTTTGTTCAAACACCATTGATTAGGCACAAACCAACCAATATATGCTTGGGGAGGTCACACTATCTCTAGCTTAGACCCTTAAATGGGTGTTTCCGGCGAATTGAGCTATTTCTAGTCTCAATCTAAGTGGAATACCAAGTACCCACTAGAAATTTCACATCCGAAATTGTAAACTCATTTTTTAAGCAAAAACACAATCAAGTAAAGTAAATCAATGTTTGCAACCACCAATTTTAGAGTTAAAATATGGTGAAATCACTAGACTCATATCATATTAGCAATTATAAACACAAATAAATAAGACCCGTACCCTTTTATCAAGTACCCATCATCAACATATCCCTAGCCAAGGAGACTTAGACACTCATGCTAAAGGAATATGAAAGTATGCCCATATGGAAATTCAAATTCCTTTTCATTAATTGTAGCTAGAATCCAATATCCAAGCTCAAATTTACAAGTCCAAGGCTAAAGATTAAGAGAATGGATTGAAACCCTCTTTCTTGCCTTGGGAGAGAAACTTGCTTTCCAAAACTGAAAACTATTCAAAACTATGAAAAACTATGCCTTAATTGGGTTTTTGAATATTCCCAAATTATTGTTGATACCCATTTTTGCCCTCCACTATAGGATTAATTATCGAGCTTTTAAATTTTTAACCATTTTTAATAATTAATTTTATGATTAAAAGAATTTTTTAAAATTAATTTTGGAGAATATTCTATAATCTTCATAAATAAACATACATGTACGTATATTCACATTATATATAGATGTATATTATTTTGTGAGTTTTAATATATATTCGGAAGATTTTTCCAAAAAATTATTTCAAAATATTTCAAAAACTGTCCATTTTAGTCAAAAATAATTTAATCGGGAAATAAGTTGTGAAAAGTGGTGTTTTATAAACTCATTAATTAAAATATGATGTCAAATTAATTATTTTTTGGTTGTTTAAATAATAAAAAGCTTGATTAATTAATTTTGGTTTATCTCAATCTCAGTTACGACCTTAATTTCCTAATTAATTCGATTAGGTCATATTTTAAATCTAATTTGGCCACAATTGAAATGAAAGTGGCCGAATCTTAAAGAAAAATTGCCAAATCTTCAATTAATTTTGCTCATTTTCCTTCAGCTCCTATTTAAACAAACAAATCAATTCCTCTGGCCCAATTTACCTAAACTAACCCAGCCCAACTCCCTCTCACCCCTTATTACTCTTTTTCTTCTCCTTCTTTCCTTTTCAGAAATACACCAAATGACCCCTTCTTCTTTATTATTTTTCACAGACAACAATGACAACAACACCCAGAAGCTCTCCATTAAACACCTACCAAACAACGACTACAACACCTCCAAAATGATCCCAAATATCTAAGAAATCATTATCCCTCCATTTGTTTCCCTCCACTTCATTCATTGTACGAAAATGATGAGTTGTCCAGGTTTTAGAAGAACCCAGAAGAGGACAGATGGCACCTCAACATTCCTTTCCTCGAAATCATCGGCTCTTGACCGATTTCGTACCACAAGTACTAACGTTTCTCAATCTGGGCGGGGTTTTGATTTTGATCTTTGAAATCCCCAACCCTTATCCAAAATTCCTCATTGTTTTCCCCCCATTTCCACCCGTTGGAAACCCAAAATTGTCTCCTATATAAACTCCTACTTCTTCACCGAGGAGGGGTGAGTTTTTGGGTAGCAAAAATCTTAGAGAGTCCTTTTCTCTGATTTTTGGAGAAACCTAAGAATTCAAGCTGAAACAAAGCAAGAAATACTATTGTCTTTGAAAATTTTCTGGGTCTGCTTGTTGCATTTCAAAAGGGGAATCTCGAGTCCGTCTGAAAGTCACTAAAAATCTCAACTCGTTGTTCCAGTTGCTACCCAGAAACAGGTGATTCCCTTGATAAATGCTCAAATCATGCTCTCCAATTAAGGAGGTCACAACGATAGAGTAGTCAAAACAAAATATATAACCCAATGGATATCTGGGTCGAACCCAAGGGACCTAATTTAGCTAATTAGAAATTGTGCGAAGCGATTTCAAAATGGGAGTAGTTGTTCAACGAAACCAAACCAATAAAATGGGGAAATTGGGAAAGTTATCATGACTAACTCAATTCAAGTAAAAGTTGTAAAATCGAGATGGGTGTACCATATAGAACTAGATGACTAGGGGTGTATTTCCGATGGGGATTTTTCTATAGGATAGGGTGATCACTAATTCACTTAAATTCTCACCTAGTGACATGGGTAGCATTGGTCATATGTATGGAATGCTATCTCTCGATCAACATCCTTATATCCGATGATTTCGGTTAGAACATCATTCGGTGTGCTAACTAACCAACCAACATTTGCTTGGGTAGGTCGTCCTATTTCTAGATCGGACCCTTAAATAGGAGATTCCGCAATTGGAGCTATGTCTAGCCTCCAATCTATGTGGATTCCCAAGTACCCACTAGCAATTTCACATCTACAACTACAAAATCCTCTCTCGAGCAACTAAGTAGCCAAGTAAGGTAAATTCATGTTTGCAACCACAAATTATTATATTAAAACATGGTGAAATTACTAGACCCACATCAGATAAGCAATTATAAGAGTGATTTAGCAACACCCACGCCCATTAGCTACACACCCATCATCTATACACTCCTAGACAAGAGAGATTAGCCACCCATAGAAGGGAGAGAAGATATACCATCTGGGTAAATCAAATTCCCATCCATTATAGTTGATTCTCAAGTTCTAGAGTCAAATTAGCACACAATTTGTTAACCAAAAGATTGGATTGAAAACCCTCTCTCAAATGAGATGGAGAAAAGTGCTTACAAGACAAGAATATCTCCAAGTTTGCTACACTGAATTGTATATACAAAACAAGCCTAAAATTGCCTTTTATATATTCCCAAAATATTCACATAAATTTAGGAAAAAATTGCCCTCCGGGTGGTGTGCGATGCGGCATGCAGTTTGCACGTCGCAGTGTGCGCGTTGCACATCGCCTTCAAGTTGACCAGTGACTTCAGTCGCTTAGGTAGGCCTTGTGCGGAGGGTGATGCATTTTTCACCATGAGATGTGCGCGTCGCATGACTACCACATGTTGTAAAAGAATCTTCAGTCCTCTTTGCAGCTCTATGCGGAGGAGGTGCGATGGCACCTCGACTTGTACATGTCACACAACCACCGCACCTCTCGACAGATTCTCTAGCTTTTCTCAACTCTTCACACTTATCTCCTTTTTGGCTCTTTTTGGGTCGATATACTTGTTTCTCCTCTTCTATCCAAAGCACCAACATAGACATCAATAAAGGTCATAAGAACCTCTAAATTAATTCAAAACATAGCAATAATTCATGGATTTAGGCTCAATAAGTTGGTAGATTACCGACTTATCAAACCCCCAACCTTGAACTATTGTTTGTCCTTAAGCAAGATACTTACATGGAAAAGAATGAATTATGCTAAGGCTCAATTAAGGCACAAAAACTATTCTACACTAGAAATTAAAGAAAAATAAACAAACAAAAGACTCAAACAAAAGACTCAACTACTATGCTTGTCTCAATTTGAACCCCCACATGCTCAAGGCAATTGATCATTTCAAAACGTTTTTCAAAAAGGACATCATATCTCTTTTAAAACTCAAGGGAATTTGCCATTCAAAACAAGACATTTTAGTGTCTCAAGTCATTGGCATGGACCGTCAAGGTTTGCCTCGAGATTCACCATACAACTTATCTCATTCATTCCCCTCAATTGAAATAGAGACTCTATGCTTCAATTCGAGTGCATGATTCCACTCACCACAAGAGAGAATCCCACTCACAATCTTTCATTTCACAAAACACGAGATTATAAGAGAACTAAGAAGACTCTCACTCTCTCAAGAAAGTTCAAGTGCATGCGCATCAAACCGTAGGCTTGCCCTTTATGTAAATCGCTACTAATGTAGGGTAGCCAAGCTCGGAATCACTAAGGACTTGCGGGTTGTAATGTTGGCTAGCGTTAAGGTGAGGATATCATTTGGTTCAAGTGACTACACCTCTCTAATGCTCTTTGTTTTGTCATTTCAATCGTCGCTCACATTTTTCAATCTCCAACTTCACCTTGTTTCTTCCTCACACAACCCAAGATTTCTCCCTTTAACCTCATGATTATTCACACCTTATATCACCTTTACTTAGTAGTACCTATTTTTGCTTTTCAATTTGCTCATTTGGATTGATCTTTTGGAGCAATTTTCAATTCTCTATTCAAGGTTCTACCTTGTACTTGAAGTGCATTCCTTTTCTTCTCCTCATTTGATCACATGCACCCTCCAAACTTAGGCATTTGCCTATGTTATCTTTTGTTCCCCCCCAAACTTAGGCTTTTAACCTACATTTAATTTTCAAGCAATTAAGGAGGACGGGTGCCAATCTAGAGGTTCCAAGAAGGTCAAGGTATTACAAAGGTGCCAAGGAATGGTCACAAGCTCAAAGGGGTTCACTAGAATTTGATGTCATTGGGAGGTCATTTGAGTGAAGTGACTATCAAAAAGGGCCTAAGGTCATTTTCCAAGCTTGGTTACACCTAGAATTTCGCCTTGAATCACATTTGGGGCAAGTTCTAGACGACACTTATGCACAAAAATCAAGGTAAATCCTCACCACACAAGGCATCATGCCACAAGACTTCATCCATTAGTCCCACAATCAATTGGGGAAAATGACTTTTGACAAGTTATTTCGAGTTCATTACACACTCGTTTGTGAGTCAATCAAGCCAAAGTGAGAGTGTGCAAGTCATGACAAGAGAACGCTTTACCTTAAAATTTATTTCCCTTCTTCCTTTCCTTTTCAAAAGCAATTTACCAAGAAGAAATTTTTCGTGGGCCCATTTCGAGACAAGCATTTACAAACTCAATTCTAAACTAAACTTGGCATTTTCCATTAAGAAAGTCACCTCTCAATCTATCATAGGGAAACGGCAATCCGGTTCGACACACAAAAACAAAAGAAAAGAAAAAGAAAATAATCAAAACTTTTGCTCCTTGGGAAAGAACCGCGGTATTAAGAGAACCCTCGGAGTTTATTTCTACACTACTATGAACAAGGCGATCCACAATTTTTTGCGCTCATGAATCAATCAAGAACGAGCCTCGGCGTAGGCATTTAGCGCATTTGTAAGGCACGGGTAGTCAAACAATAGGGCATATAAGACCAACCCGGCACACCATCAATAAAATTCAATCCCGATGAGGGCACAATTAAGCTCAAAGGAAAATGAAAACATAATCTAAATAAAGGAAATATAATAGCATCACAATCAATCCAAAGTATGCCCAACAAGGGCCAAATAAAACTAAGCAGACTAATCAACTAGGCTCGAAAAGGGTAATAAATTTTCTCAATCCCACTCACGGGCACCAAAAAGCAAGTAAAAGAAAGTCACCCCATCCCATGAAAAAAGCATTGTCCTCAATGCTCATAGTGCAATGGGAAAAGGGTGGAACCCCCTGTAGGGACTAGTCCTCATCATCAGCATCACCAGGAGCAGGCTCAACTACGGCCATCACCCCCCTATTTGGGAGTGCGAAGAAAGTGTGGAGTCGTGAAGCACCCTCTAAAAAATCTGAATCATAATCATCCTCCAGCTCTCGATCTTCGGTCTTGGGTGGCTCTTCCTCCTCATAAGAGGCCAACAAGTCATCCAAAGGTCTAGAAATCTTTTGAGGTGGTGGCAATGTAGTCAAATCCTCTTGCACCATAGGGGCCTTTCCTTTAGCTTTGTCAATATCTCTTCGGAGTGTCATGATTGCTCCCTCCATGACATCCACCCATTTGCATAGGGTGTTCAAGCTATCCACTACACCCTTCACTACACTTTTGACTGCCCTGTTGATCATCCCTAGTAGTTTAATGGCTAAGTCAAAAAGTTGCTTCTCATGCCTATAGGCTTTATCCACCATATCCGGAAGGCTACTTTTGGTCATCGAGGGGGCTGTGGCATGTGCTTGTGGCTTGGAAGTTACCCGGGAGGGAGATAGAACACCCGCTCTATCATCAAGGTCGCCTCCAGTAGCTGCCACTGATGCCTCAGTCCTTTATCTCTTAAATCGGGGAACATCCTTGTCTGTTTTCTTATCAAAGATCAATCATCCCCACAACATGGGTGACTTTGTCACAACTGAGGTAGGGAATCCTTTCTTTAGCACACAACTTGATGATCAACACTGGGAAAAGGAATGCATCCTTTTCTGAATGGGCCCTTTTCCAAATAACCATGGCTGCAATTTCCCCAAAATTCACATGTTCACTTGTCATGATGGCCGAAACTAACATGGAACCCTCTTGAGATATTTTCTGATCATTTTGAGAGGGAAGGAACCTATTGCAGACTAGATCATACCACAGTCGGGCTTCAAAGCGTAATGTTTTTCTTGGGATATCACCCCCCACAAGGGACCAAGAAGGAACATCTCAAGCAATGATTGGGGCTGTTGCTTGATATGGTTTTGGTTCCACCATCAATTTATCCATGAGGGATGGTGCAAGGTCGATTGGTTGGCCCCAATAGATGGTGTTGATAGCAGCGGGGGTGATGCTAACCTTCTTGCCTCTGACTATGACTGAATTCAAGTTGGGGAATTTCTCCGCGGACCCTTTGTATCTTTTGGAGTCTTGGGTAGCCTGGTATGCCACGAAGAATTTCCTCACCACTTCCTCATAATATCCCCTGGGTACATCCTGAAATGGGTGCCACTCTTGCTCAGCCATCTGTCGGTGCATGTTTGGTAGTTTATCTCCAACCTCTCCTAAGTTAAAACTTTGCTCCTCATTGAAGCCTCTATCTTTGTCTCGTTTGTAGATAGCTTTCATAACCTCTACTCCAAAACAGAGCCTTGATTCTTCGGCAACACTTTGCTTGCTAGAAGACATGGTCTGCATCCAAAGATTGTGAGCCAAAAACAAAACAAAATCTACTAAGGGTGGAATGCAATGGAATAGAAAAACAAAGTAGGTGTCTGTTGTCTTGTGCATACCACCTGAAAAATGCACTAGGAAGAGTGCGTGTCGCAGGCGCTGTCGCACAAGTCAATAAAACCTTCAGGGAATTTTTCTATTGATGTGCGAAGCTGGTGCGATCCGCACCATCAGAAGTGCGTGTCGCATCAAGCTTCGCCCCTTAAGTCAATGTTCTTCACTTTTCTTTTCACCTTGGTGCGATGCCTTGAGCCACCCGCATATCAAGATCTGTGTATCGTATGCGGAACACACAAAGACACAATTGGAATTGTTAGTTCCTTGTGTTCTTGTGAGTTACACGTATGATCCATAGAGCAAGATGTGCTTCGGCACTTAGCACCACACACAACCAATTCATAATAATAAAGGGTGGCAAAGGGGATTCATGACCATAACTTCTGGGTACTCAGACTTACCCGGATTTCCATTAACACATAATTAGCAAGAAATGATTCAATGACTTCCCTTAAGATGGATGTTACCCCATCTATCATTGGGAACATCAAGCCCTCCTTGCAACAATGGGCACAGATAGCATATCAACAATTAACCCCCCTTCCCGCACAATATCATATAACCCAACAAGTTTTTGAATTAGAATCATGGGCCTACTATCAGTAACATTCAACCTCAATTATCAATTATCAATCAAAACCTCATGACTAATGATGATTTTCCCTTAAGAACGACATCACCCAATCTATCATCGGGCCAAGTCAAGCACTAGTCACAAGTGGGTTACTCACACTTCACCCTATCACATATATTAAGGCTAAACATCACTACCAATCAATATGCATAGTCAAGATTTACAATCTACCAAGTTGACATTACAAGATTTCATCATTACAACTCAAAATTGGGGGTCCAAAATTTTTCGACCTCACCCATTATCAAGATGGCTAATCTACTAACCATGCTTCACAATATGAGTTCCCAACAATAATAAAAATAACTATTTAACATCGGGAAAATTACCACAATTGAAGATTGCGAAGGGAAGAATGGAAATCAAAGCTTTTTAAATTCCAACAATGATGACCCGCAAGACCTCTCGGAGAATGACAACGACGATGTGGGGAAGTGGTGGAAAAGATTGGGTGAGAAGAGTATAAGGATTTATGGGAGTTTAAGGGGTTTGGAGATAATTTTAGTGGATGGTTTTGAGGGTTGTGTGGAAGAGTGGTGGAAAAGGGAGAGAGAGAGGCGGTTTTAAAAGAAAACTAAGAAGAAAAGTCGATCAGGTCATCTCCGGGTCGGGTCGGTCAATGGGTTAGGTCAATTAAAATTCATATTTACCTCTTGTGCACTGTGACATGCGATTTGCACCAGACGAGGTGCAGACCACATGGCGTATCGCACATGTCTTTTTTTCTCCTTGAATTTGCCCAGGCATCTATTTCCTTATGTGATGGAGGTGCGACGTTCACTTGGGTTGTTGCGATCCGCACAGCACAGCGCATGTCACCTCCATTTTTTCAATTTTTCTTCCAGGCCTTCTGTTTTGGTGGGCGGCAAGTTGTGCGACCCACACAATTGCTTCTGCGAACCACACAATTGATTGTGCGGTCTGAACTATCCACCATAATGCACATTTTTGCCTCATTTTCCTTTGTCCATGTTTTACATGCCATGCATTCCCTACAGAATATCAAAAACAACAAATAATACCCAAAAAAACAAAAAAAGAAACTTGGGTTGCCTCCCAAACAGCGCTTGATTTAATGTCGCGGCACAACGATGTTACATCAATCCTCATTCATTTTAGGGGTTATTGATGGTGTCGCTGGGAAGAGTTCCCTTCATCCTTGGGTTCATTTGGCTTAATAGGTGGGTCATTTGGGCCTCAAGATGTTTGATCGAGGCACTTTGAAAGCTCACTATTTGGTGAAGTGTAGAAACCTCACTCTTTAGGTCACTCACTTCCGAGTTTGTAGTGTCCACCTTCTTAAGAACCAAGGACAACATGTTCTCTAACTTGGATTGTCCGGGATTGTTTATGCCCGGTTAGTAGAGAGAATCATATTTGTTAGGGGGGAATGTAAGGATACGAGCTTCAATGGTTGAAGCGATCACCATCCTTCTCTCTTTCACGCCAATTTCCATCCCTCGCTTTGTCTCTAATCCAACCTTGATTCTCTTCCCGTGGGCGATAATACCCTGGGCGAGAACCCTCCAACACATAACATAGCTTACCATCAACCTCAGTCATAAGCTCAACATTATTCACCTCAATCTCTGGTGTACTCACTGCATTCACTTTCTTAACACCAGCTCCCATCACATGCTAGGCCATCAAGTCAATTTGTGTCATCATTTTGGCTAAATCTTCATCTCGCTCCTCATCTTTTCTCCTTGCTTCATTTGTCAAGATTGTTGAGGGCATTCCCGAAGTCGACACCTCTGCCTCTCTTGTATTCCAAGCTTGATTGGTCTTGGTTATTTGTTCCAATAGCATCGAGGCAATGTGAAACTCAAGGTCCATAAAGGTGCCACCTCCAAGATTATCGGCCACTGATTTGTTTACGGAGTTCAATGACCGGTAGAAGCATTGTAATAACACATTGTTTGACAACTCATGGTTTGGACACACGAGAAGCTTCTTCTTGAATTGTAGCCAAACCTCATGTAAGCAATCATCGGGGAGTTGCTTGAAGTGGGTAATCTCATCTCTTAACTTCATCATTCGAGATAGAGGAAAGAATCTTGAGGTAAATGCCTAAACCAACTCAGCCCAAGATATGATGGATTCATCTAGCAATTCCTTCAACCATTTTGTGGCTTCCCCCATCAAATAGAAAGAGAATAGGCGCAATTGGATGGATTCTATGGAGATATTGTGAATTATGAATGGTTGGTAAATCTCCAAGAAGTTCCGAATATGCCAGTTGGCGTCCTCATGGGCAGCTCCACTAAATAACCCCTTCATTTGAATCAAATGGAGCATGGTGCTTGTCACATGAAAGACAACATTTCCAACCGTGGGAGGTAGGTGAATTTCACCTACACCTTCGTGCATCATTGGCTCAGTAGCATTGGCGTTGTCAAAGCCGCTAATGTCCTCATTGTCCTCGGCTTCTTTCATAGCCGACCTGCTCAATCAAAACTCAAAAACAACAAAAAGTAAAAGAAAACAAACACTCTCAAGTTGACTTCACAACAACAATCAAAAACTAGCTAATACTCAAGTCCCCAGCAACGGCGCTATTTTTGATAAACGCTCAAATCGTGCTCTCCAATTAAGGAGGTCATGGCGATCGCGTAGTCAAACCAAAATTTATAACCCAATGGATGTCTGGGTCGAACCCAGGGTACCTGATTTACCTCATTAGAGATTGTGCAAAGCAATTTCAAAATGACAGTAGTTGTTCAATGAAACCAAAGTAATAAAATGGGGGAATTGGGAAAGTTTTCACAACTAACTCAATTCAAGTAAAAGCTGTAAAATCGATATGAGTGTACCAAATATAACTAGATGACTAGGGGTGTATTTCAATGGGGCTTTTGCTATAGGATAGGGTGATCACTAATTAACTCAAATTCTCACTTAGTTACATGTGTAGCATTGGTCATAAGTGTGCAATGCTATCTCTCGATCAACATCCACATATCCGATGATTTTGTTTAGAACATCATTCGGTGTGCTAAATAACCAACCAATATTTATTTGGGTAGGTAATCCTATTTCTAGCTCGGACCCTTAAATGGGAGATTTCGCGATTGGAGCTATGTCTAGCCTCCAATCTAAGTGGATTCCCAAGTACCCACTAGCAATTTCACATCCACAACTACAAAATTCTCTCTCGAGCAACTAAGTAGCCAAGTAAGGTAAATTTATGTTTGCAACCACAAATTATTAGATTATGGTGAAATTACTAGACCCACATCAGATAAGCAATTATAAGAGTGATTTAGCAACATCCACACCCATTAGCTACACACCCATCATATATACACCCCTAGACAAGAGAGATTAGCCACTCATAAAAGGGAGAGAAGATATACCAGCTGGGTAAATGAAATTCCCATCCATTGTAGTTGATTCTCAAGTTCTAGAGTCAAATTAGCACACAATTTGTTAACCAAAAGATTGGATTGAAAAACCTCTCTCAAAGGAGAGAGAGAAAAGTATTTACAAGCCAAGAATATCTCCAAGTTCTGTACTCTGAATTGTATATATAAAATAAGTCTAAAATTTCCTTTTATATGTTCCCAAAATTATCATATAAATTTAGGACAAAATTGCCCTCCGGGTGGTATGTGATGCGAAATGCGATTTAAATGTCGTAGTGTACGCGTCGCACACCGGCTTCAAGTTGACTAGTGACTTCAGTCGCTTAGGTAGGCCTTGTGCAGAGAGTGATGCATTTCGCACCATGAGATGTGCGCATCGCATGGTGATCGCACGCTGTAGCAAAATCTTTAGTACTCTTTGCAGCTCTATGCATAGGAGGTGCGGTCACACCTCGGCTTATGTGTGTCGCACAGCCACAGCACCTATCGGCAGATTCTGAAGATTTTCTCAACTCTTCACACTTAGCTCATTTTTGGCTCTTTTTTGGTCCATATCCTTATTTCTCCTCTTCTATCCAAAGCACCTGCATAGACATCAATAAAGGTCATAAGAACCTCTAAATCAATTCAAAACATAGAAATAACTCATGGATTTAGGCTCAATAAGTTAGTGGGTTACTGACTTATCAGCCCTCGCTCAACCTTCTCTTCTCTCTCATTCTTCATGGTTACTGCAATTTAGGATGGTTTGGACTGGTCTTATTTGGAAATGTGTGTTTTGACGTTGGGAAAGTTGTTAATAAGTGTTTGGAGTTTTGTATGTTTATCTGAAGCTACTGCAAAGTTTAAATTTTGAAATTGATGCTTGTTGTTCTTGTTGTTTTTGGTCGTATTTCTGCCCTATGTGAACATCATTGTGTTGTTCTTGTGTGTTCAAGATTTTTTTCCTAAATTCTTATTGGTTTATAGGGCCAATGTAAGGAATAAATAAGGATTGGTCTTGGGGATGCTCTTTAGCGTCCCCCGAAGAATCAGATGAAAGAATGAAATAAAACTTTGTCATAGTTTGGATTTCGTTCTACCTGCTTGAAGCAGTTTCTGAATCCCTTGTAAGCAATGTGTTTGTCTTAAGTTGCTTGGATGCTGCCTATTCTACTAGCTTTTTTTTAAGTCAAACCAAAAATGTTCATTGGGTTTTCTTGATCCATAAGAAAATCGATGAACTAAAGTTTGGGAGTATGTTCTTGCTTGAGAAAATCGATTAAAATCCGGTTAAAAAGCATGTTTCGCGCGAAGGGTCTTTAGCATGCTATAATAATTCGGGGATATGTTTGTTTTACCTATTGTTTCTCATCTCCTCTAGAGATTGTGGTTTGTTTCAATTGGCGTTAAGTGTGATTCCATTAGTATGAAATGGGTTGCCTCTATCTGCCTTATAGAAGATATTTAGACGTAAGAAGATTTCAAAGTGTGTCGAGTGAGTCTAGGGTCTTTTTTATCCGTGGTTGTCTATGATCATTTTTAAGATCGGACAGATGTGTCATTCTTAGTCATTTTCTAAATTCAGTGTTTAAATTTTGTAAATTTAATTGTTGTTACGAGCTGAACATAAAACCATGAAGTCCATAAGAAATGACTTTTTGCAGAAAGAGTAAGTCCTTGTAGGTGTCACGACCCGAAACCGGGCAATGATAGATCTACATAACCCCCTCCCCCCCGATAGTGTCATGCCCCGAGGTTACCCCCTAGACGTAAAACGGGACTTGGGACCACAAGTGCCCCAAGCTAACCCTTGGTCATAGCATTCTCAAGCATAACAAAAGATAAGAGGAAGCATAATACGGAAACCTAATAAGGAAACATCAATAAAGGGTCTAAGGGCCCCATAACATACAATATCCAAAAGGGAATTCGAATACAAACTATGACTGAAAGCCTCTAGTCATAACATAAAGAGTTGCTAGGACAAGACCCTAGCTAACTCGGAGTATAGAAGTAAAGCTAACATAAGAAAAGCATAACTAGTCCTCACACTATGAGGACTCACCAAAGCTGGGCGTGAGTGGCCGAGAATTCTAGCCACGAAGCTGTGAAGGGACACCTGAATCTGCACCATCAAAGGATGCAATGAAATATGCGTTAGTACTATAGAATGTGATAAGTATGTGAGAAATGCATGAACATGATGAAAACATGCTAAGTGTACATAAATAACAGAAATCATGCTTTTAAAGATAACTGAATGCAATGACTCTTAATATATCATAAGATGTAACATAAACATAAGTAATAAGTCTGAAAACTGCATAAAAGTCAAATGTAACGTATATCACAAACTGTTTATGTGGGAGGTTCTATAACCGACATAGACCATTTGAGCTACATGGAATTAGATGTATACGCCCCATCGAGAGGACCCAATGTACCTTGTCAGGGGTACAAAGGCATGCCTAAAATATGATCACCTGAAAGTGATGCCCAGCACGGGACTTAGAACCTACAGGGGCAACGTAGTTCTGGGACATATGGGTACTCTCACCTGTCCAACTCGGTTCTAATACTACTCCCAAAACATACATATAGCTCATATAATACCAATGACATATATGATGCCAAAGCTGATTCATAACCAATGACATATCTGAAGTCAAAGTTAGTTCGTAAACTGGTGACATATCTAATGTCAAAACTATTTAAAAACCCAATGACATATATAATGCAAAAGCTAAGTAAAACCAATGACATATATAAGGCCAAAGCTATTTTGAAAGGCAAAAGACATATCGGATGCTATGAAATTCAAAGTCATAATCTGAAGGCTTAAATTAGCCATAGTTCAAACATGCTTTTTGTTCCAACTTTGTTCTTGAAGAATCATGCATTTTCATAAGTTCGCAAATGCCATGATACCTAATCATGCTATCTTTCTCTTGAAAACATGTAAATTCATGAAATCATGCTAGAAATCAACTTTCATGCTTGGTCTTTCAAATTTGAAAAGGAAATCATAATCAAATCATGAGTAATCAATAAGAAACCATGAATTTAAACATATTGAACTGATTTCATAAACTTTCCCTAAATTTTGGTTTAAAACCCTAATTTCATAGCTTCATGATATCAAAATAAGACTTGGAGATTTTTGGCACAAGGGTGGAAGAAAACCCATTCCTAAAGACCCACATACCTTGGTGGAAGATTACCCACTTGATTGGAAAAGAATAAGGAGACTTGACTTGGAGCTTGAACCTTGAGCTTGAGAGGAAGAACTTGAGAGAATTCTTCCTTTTTGGGAGAAGAATGGAAAACTAAGGAGGCACTTAGGATAATATGGGTGAAAACCCTACTAGAAGTAGTCAAAACGACACCACTCAATAGGTAAAAAGGGTGGAAAATGACGAAAATGCCCCTGGACTTAATTTAAGAAAAGTTGGGAAAATTGACGAAGCCGATGACCATGAGTTGGATGACGGTCCGTCATCTAGAAGGACGGACCATCTAAGGGAAACGTGGTTTGACTGAAAGAGTCTGGCGGCTACTGGACCTCAGGGATTATGGTTGGAACGATGACCCATCATCTCGAAGGACGGGTCGTCCTTCGACTCATCATTTTTGGCACTTGGAAGATAGGTTTCTGAACTTAGGATGACGAGTACTAGGAAAGCTTAGAAGATGGTCCGTCGTCCAGAAGAACCGACCGTTCTTGGACTCGTTATTTCTAGGATTAACTTAGGAGTCTGCTTGATCTCGGACTACGGGTGGGAACGATGGTGCGTTGTCCAAAAGGACAGACCATGCTTCAACCCGTCTCCTCTAGGACACTTTGAGGGGTCTTTTGGAAATGGGACGATGGGTGCACAGGATGGGCCCGTGCTTCCAGATGACGTATCATCGTCTGAGTCGTCGTCTCTGGAAACTTGAATTTTTTTGAGATTTTTAACTTAGATCGCTGGATACATGTAAGGGTGTTACAATATCTCCCCCTTGGGTTTATTCATCCTTGAATGAAGGTTAAAGAAGGAAAACTGAGGAGAAAACAGCCCAACCAACATCACAACATAGAAATCAAGGGGTAATCATGAAAGTTGAACTTCTTGACTTGAAAACATGATAAACTAACTTCATAAAACATGTATCCATGCTAGGATCATAAGGAAAACTGGTGGAAGTGAATTGGAGGGCCATACTAAGGATGGAATTCCTTTCTCAAGCTGAAACTGTATCAAAAAGAAGAGGATGGTGGTACTTGGCCTTCATGGATGATCCTGCTTCCCAAGTAGCCCTTCAATTGAGTTGTAAAAGCTGAAGTACCATCATTATAACCAACTTCTGATAAAAACTAAGCTGGATTCATGAGACATGTATACATGCTGAGGATGTAAAAATGACCAACAGGATAGGAACTGGATATCCAACATGATAACTAGTCTGGGATGAGAGTAGGAACTCAGCTAAAACTCATAAGGAACGAACATACTCTAGAAATCGCAGTTACCAAAAGGGACACCAAACTGAGAGAAGTAGATATACGGGGAAACTATTCTCTTCTGAATACCACTCCTACCATTTGCAACTAACAACCTCAACAGCGCACATAAAAGTACTAAGGTCTGAGTCTAACTACCCGATCCTCCATGTTTAAACTTATCTCGACCAGATCTTTTGCATCTAGAACATCTTCTAAGGATAGTATTCCCTCTTATCACAACAACCAACTAACCTAGGGCTCCTAACCAAAGGGTCACTAGTTGCGCAAAACAATTATCCACATGTATCCCATCATGATATTCAATCTTATAACTATGGGCACCTTATGATTTTGTAGCTTACCCTATTTAAGACTTCTTTCCTCTCCCTTATCATAACTAGGAATCGCAGATTCAGGGAATTCTACAGGGGACATACCAGACTACCTCTTCTAACTATTTAGCATGAATAATCCTTACTTTATAATTCACCCACACCTAGAAGTCAAGGTGGAACAAGTACACTAACAAGGAAAAGGAATCTGCTACCTCTTAGCTAGGATACTACAAGGCCTTCTCCCCTAACACTTATAACATCATAAACCAGAACCATTGAAAGAAAAGAGCAGGAGCAGGAGCGTCACGAATGAAGGATTACAAATTGATCTTAAGTTACACTTAGCGTAATCAAGCCACTCAAGGTGAGGCTTGGGGAATTGAGCGAAATAGGCATGAGCACTTCACATAATGGTCACGTAAGACATGAGTTAGTGGGGATCACCACCTCTCGTCATCACAGGCAAAGATCCTAAGGGCTTTAGAATAAGGAAATTATAAGCGTGAATCATTTCAAGAATCAGGTCTGAGCATATACATGGCGTAACATGCTTTGATTTTCCATTGAGGTATTTCTGAAGACTGACTGAGTAAACATAACTAAGCATACTGCGATACATGAGTTCACATAAATAACAGACCTCGGGCCATTCTAGAATCTGAACATGAGCGTGAGTCTGAAATAGGACCATGGAACTGACACACAAGGCATGCAAAAGGTATCATAATGGAAGAAGTATACTTAGGACGCTAGGATGGAAATAAGCTTCTGCCTCCCCTCTTGACTTTGTTTTAACACCCACAAGCATCGCTACCTGAGCCTCTAAAATCTGACTGATTCTACATTCTACCGTCTCCCCCTTAGGTTCATGCTACCCTCCTAAGTCTATGGACCTCTAACCAACCTATCAAACGAACTATGATCATTTTACCCTAACAGAACATACACTACTCTAGAATCTACCACGAACACCCACTTCCTTCTATAATCTAAGACTCCCCTTCTTGTAAAAGTCTAGGCCTCAACCCTCCTATCCCCACTTAGTTCTAGGTCAAGAAAACTCACAATCAAGCAAGAATAGGGGTCCGGGGGCTATGGATGCATAAAGGAAGAAAATCTAGTGATGTTCCTGATTCAATTCTTGGAGGAATACTCTGATCCGACTGGCTAGGCAATGAAAGGAATTGGTTTTGGAGCTGAACATCACAATTTCTCTGCTTAGATGAGGGGCAATTCCTGATCCTATGGCCTAACTGACCACACCTAAAATACCCTTCCTTGACTGCAAGTCACTCACCTAAATGAAACTTACCACAACTACTACAATGAGGGTACCTCAAGGTCTTCAGAGCCTTATGGTGACAAGACTGAGAGTCGAGGGTAGGTGTGCCAACTGAAGATGGGGTTGGTCTGGATGACCTCTACTGAGAAGATGATTGGTTCTGTGTTCTGGTCTTCTTGTTTTTCCTCTTCCACTTCTTTAGTTTCTCTTTCTAATTCAACTGAGTTGTCATGGCTTGAGCCAATATACAAATAGCTTCACAAAATTCTGCATTTGTAACCCCATGATCTGGAGTGATTGGATTAGCATTCCTCGTGGGGTTTCTTTGCGGAGACATTATCTGGAATGCGTAAGGAACATATTAGAAGGGTAAGTAGAGTCAAACTCTATCGCATGATAGTGAACATGAAAAAGTAAAGTTTTTCCTAAAACATCTCATAGCCTCCCCCTCATAAGTGTGGCGCTCTTCACACCCATGAAAGAGATTCCACTCGATGCGGCTTTCAGGCATCCTAGGACTCTTGAACCTATGGCTCTGATACGAAGTTTGTCATGCCCTGAGGTTACCCCCTAGACGTAATACGGGACTTGGGACCACAAGTGCCCTAAGCTAACCCTTGGTCATAGCATTCTCAAGCATAACAAAAGATAAGCGTAAGCATAATACGGAAACCCAATAAGGAAACATCAATAAAGGGTTTAACGGACTCATAACATACAATATCCAAAAAGGGAATTCGAATACAAACTATGACTGAAAGCCTCTAGTCATAACATAAATAGTTGTTAAGACAATACCCTAACTAACTTGGAGTATAGAAGTAAAGCTAGCATAAGAAAAGCATAACTAGTCCTCGCACTATAAGGACTCACAAAAGCTAGGTGCGAGTGGCCGGGAACTCTAGCCACGAAGATGTGAAGAGACACCTGAATCTGCATCTTCAAAGGATGCAGCGCAATATGCGTTAGAACTATAGAATGTACTAAGTATGTGAGAAATGCATGAACATGATGAAAACATGCTAAGTGTCCATAAATAACTGAAATCATGCTTTTAAAGATAACTGAATGCAATGACTCCTAATATATCATAAGTTGTAACATAAACATAAGTAATAAGTCTGAAAACTGCATAAAAGTCAAATGCAACATAAATCATAAATTGTTTCTATGGGAGGTTCTATAACCGACATAGACCATGTGAGCTACATGGAATTCCATGTATACGCCCCATTGAGAGGACCCAATGTACCTTGTCAGGGGTACAAAGGCATGACTATAACTTGATCACCTAAAACCGATTCCCAGCATGTGACTTAGAACCTACGGGGGCAACGTAGTTCTGGGACATATGGGTACTCTCACCCATTTGAATCGGTTCTAATACTACTCCCAAAACATACATGATGCCAAAGCTGATATAATACCAATGACATATATGATGCCAAAGCTGATTCATAACCAATGACATATCTGAAGTCAAACCTAGTTCGTAAACTGGTGATATATCTAATGTCAAAACTGTTTAAAAACCCAATGACATATCTAATGCCAAAGCTAAGTAAAACCAATGACATATATAATGCCAAACCTATTTTGAAAGGCAAAAGACATATCGGATTTTATGCAATTCAAAGTCATAATCTGAAGGCTTAGATTAGCCATAGTTCAAACATGCTTTTCGTTACAACTTCGTGCTTGAAGATCATGCATGCAATTTCATAAGTTCACAAATGCCATGATATCTAATCATGCTATCTTTCTCTTGAAATGATATCAACTTTCATGCTTGGGCTTTCAAAACCGAAAAGGAAATCATAATCAAATCATGAGTAATCAATAAGAAACCATGAATTTAAACATATTGAACTGATTTCATAAACTTTCCCAAATTTTGATTTAAAACCCTAATTTCATAGCTTCATGATCTCAAAATAAGACTTGGGGATTTTTGGCACAAGGGTGGATAAAAACCCATTGCTAAAGACCCACATACCTTGGTGGAAGATTACCCACTTGATTGGAAAAGAATAAGGAGACTTGACTTGGAGCTTGAACCTTGAGCTTGAGAGGAAGATTTTGAGAGAATTCTTCCTTTTTGGGAGAAGAATGGAGAACTAAGGAGGCACTTAGGATAATATGGGTGAAAACCCAACTAATAGTAGTCAAAACGACACCACTTAATAGGTAAAAAAAGGTGGGAAATGATCAAAATGCCCCAGGACTTAATTTAAGAAAAGCTGGAAAAATTGATGAAGTCAGTGACCACGGGTTGGACGACGGTCCATCGTCTAGAAGAATGGACCATCTAAGTGAACCGTGGTTTGACTGAAAGAGTCTGGGGGCTACTGGACCTCAGGGATTATGGTAGGAACGACGAGACATCATCCAGAAGGGCAGGCCATCCTTCGACTCATTGTTTCTGGCACTTGGAAGATAGGTTTCTTAACTTAGGACGACGAGTACCAGGAAAGCTGAGAAGATGGTCCGTCGTCCATAAGGACGAACCATTCTTGGACTCATCATTTCTGGGATTAACTTAGGAGTCCTCTGGAACTCAGACTACGGGTGGGAACGATGGTCCGTCGTATAAAAGGACGGACCATGCTTTGTCCCATCTCCTCTAGGACACTTTGAGGGTCTTCTAGAAATGCACCAACGGGTGCACAGGATGGGCCCGTGCTTCCAAATGATGGATCGTCATCTGAGCCGTCGTCTCTAGAAACTTAAAATTTTCTGAGACTTTTAACTTAGATAGCTAGATACGTGTACGGGGTGTTACAGGTAGACAAGCCAAAACCCAACAATTGCAAAAGATAGTAATAATAATTAAACTAAGGAGAAGTAGAAGATATAAAGAAAAGACAGGGCCAATAGCATATATACATACCAACGTACAAAATATACAAAAGAATGACCCTAAAGTGACCGAATAGACAAAACATACATGAGAACCAACCCGGATCTGGTGTCACAAGTACAAGAGCAACTAAAGTAAGGACTAGCTATACAACAGACTCTGTATATCCAAAAATACAAAATATAGACAAGATGTACAAGATGGAAAGCATGTAAAGTCTCCAAAAGCACCGGGAGCTCACCGCGATCCAAACTGCAACAGGCCTTGAATGACAGGAGGGTCAAAGAGGGTGGCTCGTACTAGGTGTTACATCAAAAAAGATGCACAATGTAGTATGAGTATTAAGACAACGAGTACTCAGTAGGAATCATAGGCCGACCAAGTGCAGAAAGATAATATATAAATAATAAGATACAGGAAAGCAGTTAAAATATAAGGATCAGCCTAAATCTAGTTATAAAGCCTAAAATCAAAACAACCAAAGCTATAAAAGGTGAAGTAATAACAAGATCAACTCAAATCAGCCAACAATCCAAACTCACCCAAAGCAAATGCAATGTGATGCAACAATGATGTAATGTATGAATGTATACAAGTCAAACTCGGTATCTAGTACACCCAGGATGGGACATCGAGCTTATCAAATGAGTGCAGGAAGAAAAAGACCCGAAATAGGGCATTGGGGTGCCCGAAAATGACCTCGCACTCATCAACGTATGCATAAAATTAAAACCTGAGGTAACACATTGGGTGCCCAGAATTTAACCTCGGACTCATCAAAATATGCATAAAAACTAGTATTTTTCCCTTTTCCTCCCAAAATCAGTAACAATTCCAAAGAATCCTTTTAAAAGCCAAATGATCATGCAAACCCAATAGTTGCCAAAAGTAGGACCAAAAAGCCTTAAAATCCTTCTTTTCCGTCCGATAAGCATGACAATACAGTATGAGCACATAAATTTCTATATTCATAGAAAACAGGCACAACAATGCAAAATAGGTCAAGGTACCCTCCCAATAAAGAGAATTAACCTGGAACTCCGTCAAAATCCAAGCTATGGCCTCGAGCCCACAATTATACATAATGGTAGAATAGAGCAAAAAGGGTATCGAAAATAAAGTGAAAAGCACCGAGAATCTCTATTGTACCTCAAAAACCTCCTAAAAATATATTAAGGATCCTATACTAGCCATAAAGATACTACAAGCTCCTAGGCTAAGGATAACATAACAATTCTAAACTAAAATCCAAAATGGCCAATTAAAGCAATAAATAGGATTTAAGCCTAAATCTATCTAAAATCCAACCCAACTTTCCAGTATCAAATAAATATATAAAATCTAACTACACTCAGTCTAGAAAGTAAATCGTAACCCACCTCGGGGCCGAACTGCAAGAAGGAACTGTCACTCGTGTGCCTTCCCCTTCTGAATGTCCTCTGAAAGCTTCCACGCTATCAAGAAAATAATCTAGGTATCAAGACAAGAAGAACAACACCCATATTTCTATACGGAAAATCGGGTCGTAAATCGAGTCTGAAAAATGACCCTCGGGGCCTGCACAATGAAACTAAAAACAAAATTCACAATTATGCTCACGGTGGGTCAAAGAACCTATACCCAAAGTTTAGGTGCAAATGGAGCTCAACTCAGGGCCCAAAATAACCCCGAAGTGCTACAAACTCAAGGAGTCAAAAATGGGAAAGCTCAGAATTTAAAAGGCAAAAGCTTACCCCGAACAAGAGAAACACGCCACGAAAGTGAGTTGCACTGACTCACGAACATGCAGCCCCAATAGAACAAATTTCTACAAGGATCACCCAAACTTAAGAATTACAACAATGGAGTTTTAGTGGGAGAATTATGAGAATACATATAGAAGGAGGAGAGGGGTGATGAAGGGACTTATCGGATGAAGAACACTGATGCAAAGAAGCTGGAAAATGGAGCTTGAGAGCTTATCAATAGAGTTGTTCGAAATTGTGAAGGAGAAAACAAAGTTGGAGTTGTTAATAGCTATCAGGGGTCCTTCTTCGCGATCGCGAAGAACCCCAGGCGTTTGCGAGGAAATGCTGGTCAGACCATCGCGAACGCGATGGTCTAGCCCCGCATTTGCAAAGAGAAAACTGGGCCAGGTCCCAACCGGCTTCATTGCGGTCACGAAGGGCGACCCACATAATTGTGATGGTCAAGAAGCTAGACCATTGTGAATGCGATGGCCACCTAGCGATCGCGATGAACAATTGGTCTGCAACTTTTATAGCAGCAACCAGCTATTCCCAAGGCCAAAATTTCATCCGACGGACCCTCAAGATTCATCTGAAACTCTGTGAACACAAACCAACTATTCTACCCTATCAGAAACAGCATTCCAAACTCAATGGAATCAAAGAAACTGCCAACAGAGATTGTTTTAACAAAAAGTGGGCCCAACGCCCAAAACCAACTCAGAACTCAAAACCCTAAAACAAGTCTGGAAGCCTCGGGACTCGAACCAAAGTTCCCTCTAGCCTAAAGTCAACATTTCAGAGCTGACAGCGCTGATGGAATTTCCTTCCGAGGTCGTCTTCTTCGAATGTTGACCAAGGTCAACCCTACCAGCCAAACTAGCTTGAAAACACAGAAAGCAACCCAAAACCAAACTGAAAGCACTCAAATCTAGACCAATGGTCTTACTAGACCAAAATCCTCATTATGGAGCCAACAGAACTATCGAAATTCGATTCTGAGCATGTTTACCAAGAATATTGACCGAAGTCAAAGATTTTCTAAGTTCAAGTTCTAAAATAAGGAAATGGTCATAGCGACCTAACAAACAGCCCATGCACCGAACTGTCAGTCCCGGTAAGTCATAAATGACCTGTAGGCACTGAGGAAAAGCTCGAAATACAGAAAAACATGGAAAATAGAAAAATGACTTGGAGGGTCATTACAACATCCACTATTAAAAGAACTTTCATCTGTGAAAGTTAGAAAAGGATAGTACCTGAAGACTCGAAAAGACGAGGATAACGGGTTCGCATGTCGGTCTCGATCTCGTAAGTAGCCTCCTCGATAGGACGATGCCGCCACTTAACCTTAGCTGACGGAATCTCCTTGGACCTCAACTCCCTAACCTGCTTGTTGAAAATAACAACAGGCTCCTCCTCAAAGGCTAAGGACTCATCCAACTGAACCAACTCTAACTGAAGCACATGAGACTCATTCGGAATATACCGCTGCAACATAGAGACATGAAACACAGGATGCACACTAGAAAGAGCAGGAGGCAAGGCTAGCTCAGAAGCAACATCTCTAATATGATGAAGGATCTCAAATGTCCTAATGAACCTCGGACTGAGCTTACCCTTCCTACCGAACCTCATCACTCCCTTCATGGGCGATACCCAAAGGAACACATTGTCACCCACCATGAACTCTAGATCTCAAACTCTCCGATCAGCATAACTCTTCTGCCTACTCTGGGCAGTGCGAAGTCTCTCCTGAATAACCCAAACTCTATCTATCGAATCACTAAGCAAGTCAATACCCCATGGCCTAACCTCGAAAGCATCAAACCAACCCACCAGAGATCTACACCGCCTACCATACAAAGCCACGAACGGAGCCATCTTAATGTTGGAATAGTAACTGTTATTATATGAAAACTCTTCCAAGGATAAACACTGGTCCCACTGACCCCCAAAATCAATAACACAGGCTTGAAACATATCCTCTAGAACTTGAATAGTATACTCTGACTGACCGTCTGTCTGTGGATGAAAAACAGTGTTAAGCTCAACTTTAGTACCCAACTCTCTCTGAATAGACCGCTAGAAGTGCGAAGTGAACTGAGTACCTCGGCCGGAGATGATAGAAACTGGCATACCATGCAAATGGATAATCTCCCGAATATAGATCTGGGCTAACCTCTCGGAACTGTAGGAAGTCTAAACCGGAAGAAAGTGAGAAGACTTTGTCAATCTATCCACAATAACCCAAATAGCGTCAAATCTCTGCAAGGTGCATGGAAAACCGACTACAAAGTCCATGGAAATCCTCTCCCAATTCCACTCTAGAATGGGTAGCCTCTGAGACAGACCACCGGGACTCTGATGCTCAAACTTCACCTGCTGAAAGTTCAAGCACCTCGATAAGAAAGCTAAAATATCCCTCTTCATCCCACCCCACCAGTAGTGTCGCCTCAAGTCATGTTACATCTTAGCTTCCCCGGGATGAATGGAATATCTAGAACAATGAGCCTCCTCCAATATCAATCTTACCAAGTCACCCACACTAGGAACACAGATATGACCCTCGATCCTAAGAATGCCCTCTGAATCTATAGTCGCCTTCCTAGCCTCACCACTCAACACCTTGTCACGAATGATTCTCAACCTTGCATCACAAAACTGTTGTTCCTGAATCGGCTACAACAAGGAAGATCTAGCCTCAACACAAGCAAGAATACGACCCAACTTAGAAATGTCAAGTCTAACCAACCTGTTAGCTAAGGACTGGATGTCCCAAGCTAAAGGTCGCTCCTCAGTCGCTAAGAAAGCCAAGCTACCCATACTCACTACCTTCCGGCTTAAGGCATCCGCCACCACATTTGCCTTGCCCGGATAATAGAGGATAGAAATGTCATAGTCCATCAGTAGCTCCAACCACCTACGCTGCCTCAAATTTAGATCCTTCTGGCTGAAAATGTATTGAAGACTACGATGGTCAGTAAAGATCTCACAATGCACGCCATAAAGATAATGCCTCCACATTTTCAATGTGAAGACTACCGCTGCTAACTCCAAGTCATGTGTGGGGTAGTTCCTTTCGTGAACCATCAACTATCTGCAACCATATGCAATAACCCAGCCTTGCTGCATCAACACACAACCCAAATCGATACTTGATGCATGACAATACATGGTGAAATCCTGACCCTCGACTGGAAGAGTAAGAATCAAAGCTGAAGTCAACAAAGCCTTGAGCTTCAAGAAGCTCGCCTCACACTCATCTGACCACCGGAAGGGAACGTTCTTCTGAGTCACTCTAGTTAATGAAGTTACTAGCGAAGAAAATTCCTTCATAAACCATCTGTAATAACCTACCAACCCAACGAAATTATGAACCTTGGGAGGCAAAGTAGGCCTAGCCCAATCACGAACTACCGCAATCTTCATCGGATCTACCATAATCCCATTCTTGGACACCACGTGCCCCAAGAATGCCAAATACTCAAGCTAAAACTCACACTTAGTGAATTTGGCATACAACTGATGGTCTCGCAAGGTCTGAAGTACAACTCTAAGATGCTGCTTATGCTTCTCTCCACTCCTCGAATAAATCAAAATGTCATTGATGAAGACAATCACAAACGAGTCCACGTAGGCACTAAATACATGGTTCATCAACTCCATAAATACTGCTGGGGCATTAGTCAACCCAAAAGACATGACTATGAACTCATAATGGCTGTATCAGTCCTAAATACAGTCTTTGGGATGTCCTCAACCCTAATCCTCAACTGGTGATAACCGAACCTCAAATCTATCTTAGAGAACACTTCCTCACCCTGTAGTTGGTCAAACAAATCATCAATACATGGCATCAGATATCTTTTCTTAATTGTTACCTTATTCAACTACTTGTAGTTAATACATCTACGCATAGACCTGTCTTTCTTCTTCACAACCAGAATCGGAGCACCCCACGGAGACACACTAGGCCTGATGAACCCTCTACTCAATAGATCCTGGAGCTGATCCTTAAGCTCCCTCAACTCAACAGGTACTATCCGATACGGAGAAATAGAAATGGGCTTGGTTCCCAGCTCAACATCGATATCAAAATTAATGTCATGATCAGGAGGAAGACTCGGAAGATCATAAGGAAACACATCTGAATACTCGCAAACCAGAAGAACACACTCAAGAGGAGGTATGGTGGCACTAGTATCACGGACATAGGCAAGATAAACTAAGCACCCCTTCCCAACCAACCGTTGGGCGCTCAGAAAAGATATAACTCCCGTCGGCATGTGGATATCGGCTCCCTTCCATATGATAGGAGAGATACCAGGCATCCAAAAAGGAACAGTCTTGGAAAACCAATCCAAGACCGCATGATACAGAGATAGCCAATCCATGCCCAAGATTATATCAAAACCAACCATATTAAGAACAACCAAGTCTACCCACGTGTCATACCCCAAGACAGTCACCACACAAGCTCGATACACCTGATCCACTACTAAAGAATCACCTACTGGGTAGATACACGCAAGGGCACAGTCAAAGACTCATAAGCAAACTCCAGACGAGTAGCATAATAAGTAGATACATATGAAAATGTAGACCCCGGATCAAACAAAGCAGAAGCAGAATGATGGAAAATAGAGATCATACCTGTGATCATAGCATCTGAAGACTCGACCTCTATCAAGCCCAGAACTGCATACATGTGGCTCCGACCGCCATGACCACCTGACCTACCGGACTAAGGACAACCTCTAGTACCCTAGGGACAACCCTTACAACCTTGTGAACTACCTCTAGCTGGTGGTGCTGGAGCCTTGGGGGCCTAAAATAACTGATTGTGTCATCTCTGATGCGGTACTAACAGATAATCTCTAGAAAAGTGGCCTATCTCGCCACACTCGTAACAACCCTGACCATATGTACCCCGCTGTGAAAACCCAGCTGAATCAGAATGACCACTATGACCTATGGACCCTGAATGACCACCTAATGGAGCAGGAATGATATTCTGGCTACTCTGACCCTCAACAGTATGTAAGGCTACTTGAATAGGCCAGCTTGGGTGGAAGCGTTGCTGGTGCAAACCTCTACCATAGTAGCCTCTACCACAGGCCTGTGAACCGCTGAAACTGCCCTGATGGCGGGGCCTCTTATCGCTGCCCCTTGGGCCTCGAGAAGTACAGCCTCAATAGTATGGGCATGATCAACTACCTCAGAAAAGACTTACCCAATGCTACCATACCCTCTATGGCCAAATGAAGATTCAAGGTCAAACCTCGAACGAAGCAGCGTACCCTCTCATGCTCGGTTGGCAGAATCATAGTGGTGTGTCTGGACAATTGATGGAACCAAACCTCGTACTCAGACAAAGTCATGGAGCCCTACTCCAACCCATTAAACTGGTCCACCAGATGATCTCTTATGCTACGAGGTACATACGAAGTAAGCGGAGGTGACCCGGCTGGTCTGTAAGCAACATATGACCTCCACCACTACTTCGATGGATGATCTAGCTAAAACATGGTGTAATCTGCCCCATGTCACTCAACTAATCCCAAATTATGTAACCTCTGCTGGAAGCTAGTTAGAAACTCGTGCGCATCATCCCTAGAAGCACCTAAAAACCTCAGAGAACACAATCTCAAGAGCCTACCAAGCATCTTCTGCTCCTCAGAAGACATAACTGGCACATCTGGAAGAGGGGGAGAAACTGTAGGGACCGGTAATACCTCCAATCAGGGAGCTGCAGTAGCAAGCTATGCTCCTGAACCATGTGGTGTATCCTGAGCTGAAGTCTGAGCCTCACCTCAAACCTGAGAACCAATCGTAGTGCTCGATGAAGATACTAGTGAAGTCATACCCTCAAGGAACCTCAACAATCGAACTAAGGTGTCCTGTAATACTGAAGTAGCCATAAAACCTACCTAAAGTTGGGCTGGCCCCACATGCTCTGGCTCATACTGAACCTCATCCACTCTAACCTCAGGCTCTGGTGATGGTAGTCTAGATCGAGCTCGAGCTGGCGTCGCAGTCTATGCCCTACCTCGACCTTTGGGTCGACCTCTACCCCATCCCTTAGCTGAGCCTCTAAGTGCAGGAGCAGGGGTCTCATCCTCACCTACTGCAGATCTCGTCTAAACCATCTGAGAAAGAGTGAAACAAAGGTACTTAAAAGTTGATCAAGTCAAGAATGCACGACAAGGAATCAAACAAGACAACATATTTCCTAGGAATGTCCTATAGACTCTCGTAGATTTGGATACGGATGTCATCGTATCGATCCACGAGACTCTACTAGGCACTTTGTACTTGTACTAGAGAGACCGGTCAACCTAGTGCTCTGATACCACTGTATCACGATTGGAAACTGGGCCATGATGGCATCTACATAACCCCCCGATAGACAAGCTGAAACCCAACTATTGCGGAAGACAGTAATAGTAATTAAACTAAGGAGAAGCGGAAGATATAAAGAAAAGACAGGGCCAATAGCATATATACATACCAATATACAAAATATACAAAAGAAAGGCCCTAAAGTGACCGAATAGACAAAACATATATGGGAACAATCCCGGACATGGTGTCACTAGTACAAGAGCGACTAAATTAAGGAGAAGCTATACAATAGACTCTGTTTATCCCAAAATACAAAATGTAAATAGGATGTACAATATGGAAAGCATGTAAAGTCTCCAAAAGCGTCGAGAGCTCACCGTGATTTGAACTGCAACAGGCCGTGAATGACAGAAGGGTCGAAGAGGGTGGCTCGTACTAGGTTCTGCATCATAAAAAGATGTAGAGTGTAGTATGAGTACCAAGACAACGGGTACTCAGTAGGCATCATTGGCCGACCGAGAGCAGAAAGATAATATATAAATTATAAGATACAAGAAAGAAGTTAAAATAAAGGGATACACCTAAATCTAGTTATAAAGCCGAAAATCAAAACAACCAAAGATATAAAAGATGAAGTAATAACAAGATCAACTCAAATCAGCCAACAATCCAAACGCACCCAAAGCCAATGCAATGCGATGCAACAATGATGTAATGTATGAATGTATACAAGTCAAACTCGGTATCTAGTACTCGGGCACCCTGGATGGAACATCGACCTTATCAAATGAGTGCAAGAAGAGAAAGACCAAAAATAGAGCATCGAGGTGCCCGAAAATGACCTCGGACTCATCAACGTATGCATAAAAGTAAAACCCGAGATAACACATCGGGCCCCCATAATTTAACCTCAGACTCATCAACGTATGCATAAAAAGTAGTATTTTCCCCTTTTCCTCCCAAAATCAGTAACAATTCCAAAGCATTTCTTTTAAAAGCCAAATGATCGTGAAAATCGAATAGTCTCCAAAAGTGAACCAAAAAGACTTAAAATCCTTCTTTTCTGCACCGATAAGCATGACAATACAATATGAGCATATAAATTTCCATATCCAGAGAAAACACGCACAACAAGGAAGAATAGGGTAAGGTACCCTCTCTATCAAGAGAACTGACCTGGAACTTCGTCCAAATCCAAGCTATGGCCTCGGGCCCACAGTTATACATAACGGTAGAATAAAGCAAAAAGGGTACCAAAAATAAGGCAAAAAGCACCTAGAATCTCTACTCTACCTCTAAAACCTCCTAAAAGTATACTAAGGATTCTATACTAGCAATAAAGATACTACAAGCTCCTAGGCTAAGGATAACATAACAATTCTAAACTAAAATCTGAAATGGCCAATTAAATTCATAAACAGGATTTAAGCCTAAATCTATCTAAAATCCAACCTAATTTTCTAGTATCAAATAAATATATAAAATCTAACTACACTCAATCTAGAAAGTAAATTGTAACCTACCTCAGGGCCAAACAGCAAGCACGAACCATCACTCGTGTGCCTTCCCCTTTCGAACGGCCTCAGAAAGCTTCCATGCTATTAAGAACATAATATAGGTGTCAAGACAAGAAGAACAACACCCATATTACTATATAAAAAATTGGGTCGGAAAAATCACCCTCGGGGCCCGCTCAATGAAAAAGAAAACAAAATTCACAATTATGCTCGTGGTGGGTCAAGGAACCTGTAACCAAAGTTTGGACGTGAATGGAGCTCGATTTGGGGCCCAAAACAGCCCCTAAGTGCAACTAACTGAAGGAGTAAAAAATGGGAAAGCTCAGAATTTAAAAGGCGAAAGCTTACCCCGAACAAGAGAAACACCCCACAAAAGTGAGTTGCACGGACTCACGAACATGCAGCCCCATTAGAACAGATTTCTACAAGGATCACCCAAACTTAATAATTACCACAATGGAATTTTAGTGGGAGAATTACGAGAATAAACACGGAAGGAGGAGAGGGGTGACGAGGGGACTTACAGAATGAAGAACACTGATGCAAAGAAGCTGGACAATGGATCTTGGGATCTTATCAATGGAGTTGTTTAAAATTGTGAAGGAGAAAACAAAGGTGGAGTTTTAAATAGCTGCCAAGGGTCCTTCTTCATGATCGCGAATAACCCCACGCGTTCGCAAGGAAATGCGGGCCAAACCATCGCGAACGCGACGGTCCAGCCCCGCATTCGTGAAGAGAAAACTGGGTCGGGTCCCAGCCAACTTCCTCACGGTCACAAGGAGTGACCCACACGATCGTGACAGTCAAGAAACTAGACCCTCGCCAACGCGATGGCCACCTCGCGATCGCAATGAACAATTGGTCTGCAACTTTTATAGCAGCAACCAGTAATTCCCCAAGGCCAAAAGTTCATCCGATGGACCCTCGATATTTATCTGGAACCTTGTGAACACAAACCAACCATGCTACCCTACCAGAAAAAGCATTTTGGACTCAATGGAATCGACAAAACTCCCAACGGAGATTGTTTTAATGAAAAATGAGCCACATGCCCAAAACCAACTCGGAACTCAAAACCCAAAAGTAAGTCCAGAAGCCCCGGGATCTGAACCAAAGGTCCCTCTAGCCCAAAGTCGATATTCCAGAGGTGACAGCGCTGACAAAATTTCTATCCGAGGCAGATTTCTCCTAATGTTGACCAAGGTCAACCCTACCAGCCAAACTAGCTTGAAAACACAGAAAGCAACCCAAAACTAAGTCAAAAGCACTCAGATCCAGACCAATGGTCCCACTAGAACAAAATCCCCATTTCAAAGCCAATAGAACTGTCAAAATTAGATTCTGAGCACATTTACCAAGAAAGTTGACCAAAATCAAAGATTTTCTAAGTTCAAGTTCTAAAATAGGGAAATGGCCATAGCGACCTAGCGAACAGCCCAGGCACCAAACCTGTAGCCACTGAGGAAAAGATCGAAATGCAGAAAAATATGGAAAACAGAAAAATGACCTGGAGAGTCATTACAGTAGGTTGGCATGAGCAATTTCCCATACGATTTTCTTAATTTCATTTTAATATATTCTAGAGAGTTCATGGAATGATCTGTGTTATACTCGAGTGTCTGATTGCTTTGAATGACTAGTTCTAAATCATGTGGAATTCTTAAGAGAATAATTGATCACTAGTCTCTTTTTCCAAAGATAAATCATGCTTAGTCCAGATAGAAGTTTTATGTGCTCAAATACTTATGTAATGACCTTAACCTTCGGATGTAGTGATTCATTTCGTTCTAATCCAGGCTAAAAATTAAATAATTTCCCTTCTACGATTAGTTTTGGTTGAATATTCATAGTAGATTTATTCATGTGAATTCTCTGTTTCAAGTTGTCGATTAAATGTTCCTCAAAACATGTTTTCACTTAACTTGTATGCTAAATTGTGTTGTTGGCCTATACTCTAGTATGTTTAATAGTACTACTGAGATATTCAAGTCCCATGAATTGGTTTCAACCCATGAATTCACTATTATGGACTAGTAAAAAATTTCAAAAGTGTTTGAAGATCCAAATTGGGTTTCCAGCAGCTTAATAGGTCAAGAAATAAGCTTTGATAAATTACCCAGGCGTTTACACATAAATAATCATAAGATGCTCGTGCCTTTTGTGTTCACTCTACTAGTTTTATGTCCTCTTCGTTCTTCAATTGTATTAGTTTGCTTAAATATGACTCGGTGATTATTCTAATTTTTAATGCATTCCTATGGCAATTCTAGATACTCATCCTTTATTTTGTTTTCTTATCATGAACCTCATCCGAGTCCCATTTGGACTCTCCCACTTCTTGTATTTCATGTTGGGTCGAGCCCTACAACCTCGAGAGTCGAACCAAGCCTAAAATAGGTGGATATACAACAATATACAGAGAAAGGGAGCAAGTATACAACTTTATGCACTGGTATACAGTGCGTATACAACAAAACACGTAGAGAAAGGTTGTGATATATAGCTGATATACAGCTGCAGAATAGACCAAGTCCATGAAATTGAAGTCAAAATCTGGACAATTATTTTTTATTGGGCCAAAAGGGGCCCAAATCTCAACTTTTCTCTTACTTTCATTTGTATTTAACTCATTTGAATTATTTGTAATAACTAACTTTAATTTAATTAATCTAAATAGATCTCCTAAGTATGGCCACTTTAATTTACTCTTTATTTATTTGGACTTCTCACTTTATTTGTACTTGTTAAAAATGGATTAAAATGAACTCTTGTGTTAATTTCCATTCAAAATGGTTTAAAAAAATCCTTTAAATGATTTCCCTATAAATCGATTTTCGTTGAAAAATGATAAAAGGGCCTTTTCATATTGTCAAGAAATTTTTTCTCCATTTTAGTTATGTTAATTCCAAGCCATTTTCTTAGATGAGTTTTTATTTGTTTCAGTCATCTTCAAAATGACCTTGATTTATTTTAACTTAGATTTCTCACAAGATTAGTTGAAACAATTTCTTAACTTTTCTTACTTATTTAAGTTATTATTTTCTCTAAAAATTCTTATCCTTAAATCACTTTCTATTTTGGTAGAATAAAATCACGTCTTTTCAAATGACCTCCTTTTTCATGAGTTACTTATTTTCTTGTAATTCTAATTATTTTTTCATAACTTTTATTGTAAGAATTTTTGTTTAAATCCTTTATTCAAAATTTTATTTCATCTCCTTTAAGTGAATTTTCCTTTTACTTAACTAAAAAAAAGTTATTTCTTTGAGGTTATTATATTTTTCAAATCTTTAATATCCTTACTATCTTTCATAAAATATTTTCATGATTTCAACTCTTTCGAAAATTAGTCATTTTTATTTAAGTCAGTCAAAATCATTCTTTGGAAAACCGTTTTTTAAACGGACGTTCTTAAGTGCCTTAAACACCTTCTTGAGACGTTTTTGAACCCTTACCTATTTTTTCTAATTTTGAAGATTTATTTCTGTTTGTAAGTCTTTAAACTTCTTTTAAGTTTTCTTAATTTTTTTATAAAAATTAAGTGGCGACTCTGTTTGTTTTAGAATTATTTTGAAATATTATTTTTTTGAAATAATTTTAAAGTGTCAAAACCATTTTATTTCCTTTTTAAACAAAAACAAAATTCCAAAAAGGGGTAAAACAGAAATGACGACTCTGCTGGGGATTTATTTAGGTTCTTACCAAATTTTAACTTTTTGACTAACTTTGTATGACTAACTATTTGAAATATTGTAATAGTTAGTAAATTTTAAATTATTATTTACTTATGTGTTTATTTATCGCAAATATATTGTCATTGCATTTCATGGCATCTTCCGCCACATGGCACGCAATTTGATTTATGTTTAAGGGAGGCTCACGATCGAGGATTATCGAAGCCATCAACTCATCCCTATCAGTGATTTCCTCTATGTTTAAACCCACAAGCAACAGTCTAGGAGATGGAATTGAGCATTCTTTCAAAAACTATGATGTGTTCTTGGAGGAGTTTTTTGAGGCATCATGAATCAAAAAGCTGAATTTGGAAGAGCAATTGCAGAATTAGACCTCCACTCCACTCATGATTTCCCGATCACTATGGTAGATGAAGGAACAACTCTAAATTTTCCAGAAATTGGTGATGGTCCGGATGAGGCCCGAGACCCACCATTTATTTCTTTATTTCCCTCAGTATTTTTTTACTGCTTTCCAAAAGGCATAAACTCATATTCGTGCGAGCTATATCCAAAGTTTGTGAATGTTTTCAATATCAATGAAAGCCTCACCCATCTCAAAAAAATCAACCATTTTTATTTACCTTTCATGTTTAAAATGTTAAATCTAACCTTGTTTAAACATGATTTCAGTAAACAATTTAAAACCTATCAATGTCATATCATGTCATAGGGTGAATGAAAACTTGAGTAAATGCTGATGAATTTGAAGAATATGGAGATTATGGTCCCCAGACATTTAACAGAGGAGTTACAACAATTCGATAAATAAGAGAAACTCAATTTGGGAAAAACCGAATTGATAGAATTTTGAAGATGACAATCGAGTCAAAGAGACCACAACCAGAAGTGGACAGTTGATCCCTTCCTCCCTTGAGATAAGCACAAAGAAAGTTCACACCAAATTAACGAAGACGTCATGACATCCATATGGTGTTATCCGGTGGGGCTTTGATTCTGTCCGAGATGGATGGCCAAGTGTAGCCAAAACCGGTCAACTCCAATGCTGTCAATAGATACTACACCTGAGAATTGGTGTCTTCTTATTTTCTTTCCTTGTAGCCATATTTTCTGAATTGTAATCATGTTTCTTCTTTGTAGTATCTCACAATTCCCTACCATCTTTCTACGAACTACGTTTGATCTGAATTCTCAATAATTGAATATGTAGGCAGCCTGTGTTGGCTTTGGTCAATCCCTTTGAAAAATCTATCATTTTCCTTGCTACCTTGAACTATGTGATGACCTGAATTCTTAAGAATGAGATACATAGGGGGCCTTTGTCGGCTTCGGTCACCCCTTTAATTATTTTCCATTTTCCCCACTATGATTGTGAAAACTACGTTTGACCTGGTTCTTGCTTCAACGGGATACGTAGACTCCACAATGGCTTGGTCATATATCTTAGGAAATGGAAACTGGGGCAGAATTTTTGAGAAAGGAATCTCAAAAATTCAGAAGGCAAATACCGTTCTCCAGCAAGTTGGAATGCAAATTGTACCATAGAGCAACTGAGAAGAATCTCGAATCTCATAATCCCCACAGAGTGTCAAATCTCTTATCAATGGGATGAGATTCATCATGAAGACTTTAACTGGGGCAGAAATTTTGAGGAGGACCTCAAAATTTTCACCAAGCTTCACTTATGAGTTTAAATACAACTATAAGAATTCCCCAGCACCAAGAGATAAGAGTCTACTTCAGAAATGTTCTGCTGTAATAAAAGTCTGAGCTGGACTAATCCCCAAATATGAAAGATTTCTTAAAAGATCAGTCTGAAACTCTCCATCTAGGATGCTAAAGGATCTCTAGAGCTCGCCAGCAGCATGTCAGATATGTCAAGGCCTCAAGTGAACGGCGTTCGTGCATGACATGATAGTATTGACAGAGATTTTTTCAAACCATTTCTTCAAAATCGATATCTTTCAAAACATAGTCAAAAATCCTTACAAATTAATTTGTTCCTTTACAATTTGACTTTGTCTTACATCTACTGTGACCCGAAGAGTCGCAGATGACAAACAACCAAGGATGGCAAAGCAAGGAACAGAAGATCGAAGGAGGTCGACACAGATCAGTTTCACCAATAAGCTAATATTTTTTCTATAGATGCAGGTTATACTAAAAAGTGTCAGGGATCAGCAAAAATCCCTCATCATTCAGCATATTCAAAGTAATACGATGAGATTAAGTTTCCAAGATCAGCAAGAAAGAGTTGAAGCAATGGGAAGGGGTCGAAGGAGGTAGAGTTTCCTAGAACTGACGAATTTTCTTATATTTTGCAAGAACTATCAGATAAAGAGAGATCGATGACATCCTCTAATTCCCAACAGATCAAAAATCACAGTGAACACACGATGTTTGAAAGTGGTAGTAATAGTTGTCCTCGAATATGGGTTCAACCATTCATTTACATTCAGAATAACCCCTTGTTTGTCTATCTACTTCGAAAAGAGGAGGAAAACTTGCAAGCAAAGTTATTTTGATTAACATCATGAATGTTTTCTTTAAAGCTTTTCTTAGATTTGAATCTGGTTGCTAGTAAAAGCGATGTTGTGTCTACTAATCGTTCACCTTGAAGTGCAGGTACATGCAAAGGAATAAAAGTGACAATACAAAAGCTAAAGGTGATGTTTTCTGATAATTACCAAGAAGAGCCAGTCACAAGTTTACATTTGTCACAAGATTACTTGAAGTTTGACAATTCATGGGATATCTATAAGTCACGTCGATACGAAAGATGCACAAGACTTACCCAAAGTCATATGCAAAGATTATCACCGATAGCCGAGATGTCTATCATATTAGAAACTATTACAAGCAATCGCGAAGATCATCATAATCAACGGCCAAGAAGGTCATCATATTCAAATAATCATCACACTCAATTGCCGCAAAGACAATCATGTCTGACAGCCGCAAAGGCTATTATGTCTATTATCATAAAGTTATTACAAATGGCTATAAGGGCCGCACTTTGATATTGGGTAGACCCCCCATAAGCAGTTTATATATTTTCTTTCCCACTCGAGGGCCTACACTTGAAATTATGTTTGGGTCGACCCCCATAAGTGGTCTATATATTTGCTCGCCTACTCAAGGGCTCATACAGGAAATTAAATTGGGTTATCCACCGCATAAGTGGCATATTCACGTGGAGACGTCCACCTCTTTTGGTATATTTATATATTTTCCAATATGATGCTTACTTTTCTAGTTTGGTTCGTCTGCCCTAAAAGTGACCATTAGGCTAAATGCATACCTATTTCACTTTGCTTATGCATTCGTCCTAAAATTGTGATCATTAGGCTAACTCTGTCGTTATGAGATGCCTATTTTGTAATATCGAGCCATCCACCTCATTACAGTTGGATGAATATCGGCCATCACCTCGTTACAGTTGGATTTATATTGAGTCATCCACCTTATTACAGTTGGATTAACAAACACTTCTAAGCCACAATAATAGGCATCCGCAAAGTGTTCGAGTCACAACAATGGGAATGCACAAAGTCTTTGAGTCGCAATAACAGGAATGCACAAATCTCAATACTTCTAAACCATAACAACGGGAATACGCAAAGTGTTCGATTCGCAGTAACAAAAATGCGCAAGCAGCCATAAAATCATCATATACTGTAAAATACTGCTTTTTCTTATACCAGGTACAGGAAAAGAAGGCATCTCCACCCGAGCGGACAATACACACAAATATCATAAGAGACACTACCTCTCTATTTCCATTATATTTTCTACTAACAAATCTTGTTCCAAATATTATTGAGAGCATCTGAGACGATGAAATTCTCAAAACAAAACCACAGGTGCGAACTACGCCAAAAGGGACATCGCACAACATAAACCTTGTTCTTAATGAACTGGGACATAGTCCGATGAAGAGGTATGACAAAGAAACTATCTCTCCATATGGAATTATGTTACCACTAACAATATAGTTTTGAAATATTGCCGAGAGCATATGAGAGGATAAAATTCTTAAAACAAAACCACAGGTGCGGATGACACCAAAAAGGACGCAGCACAAAGTGGAACTTTTTCTTAGCAGCAAACTAGGACATAGTCTAAAGAGGCATGTCAAACTCTTTGGACGCGAGTTGAGGATCGACTTTCACTTCAATCAAACCATAACCCTATGAGAAGGCATGTGGGTATTTCCTTGGGTTTTAACATTTTTAGTTTGGCATCTAGGGTAATTTTCAACTCACACTGGAAGCAATATCGTTCTCTTTCAAATCCAAGCGACAATACTCCTAGAGTTTTGGAAATTATTCTTATGTAAGTTCTTATTTATGGGTGTGAAGGATCCCATATTCATAGTTGAGAAGTTGTTAGCCTCTTTTCCATAACTCAATAAATGGTCACCCTCCCGAGCCAAAGGTTATCTTGGCATAAAAGATTATCTTTTTCACCGATTGAGTCGAACTACAAGAAGACTGATTCTGTGTGTCCTGGGATATGTAGGTGGGCTCTATGTTAAAAACTCAGTTGCATTCCAAACTCCCCCCAATCATCTTACTCCTCAGCCTTTCGGTCTCTTCGTCCTCTGAAACCGGGATAGTTTGGAATTTCTTGAAAATCATGCGTAAAATCAATCATCTTTAACTACAAATGGCCTGAACTCATGTAAACTGAGATATGTAGGAAACTCGATATCGGGGTTCGGCCATAATTCCTTGAAAATCATGCTAAAACCAGCCGCTTTCAAGTGATGAACTAGTGGTCGAACAAAATTGGGATTGTCAATTCCCTTTGCCAAGGGTACATTACACTCACCCTACCCAAAGGGAGGGGCAGTTGTTGACACCCAATATTTTCCCTCCTATCGAATAAATTATTGAGCTTTTAAATTTTAAATAATATTCAATAATTAATTTTATAATTAAAAAATAATTAAAATTAATTTCAGGGAATATTCTATAATATTCATAAATAAACATATGTCTATGTATATTCATAATATATATATAGATATATATTATTTTGTGAGTTTTAATAGATATTCGAAAGATTTTTCCAAATAATTGTTTCAAAATATTTCAAAAACTGTCCATTTTAGTCAAATATGATTTAATCAGGAAATAAGTTGTGAAAAGTGGTGTTTTATAAACTCATTAATTAAAATATGATGGTGAATTAATTATTTTTTAGTTGTTTAAAAAATAAAAAGCTCAATTAATTAATTTTGATTTATCTCAATCCCAATTACGACCTTAATTTCCGAATTAATTCGATTAGGTCATATTTTAAATCTAAATTGGCCACAATTGAAATGAAAGTGGCCAAATCTTAAAGAAAAATAGCCAAATCTTCAATTAATTTTTCTCATTTTCCTTCAGCTCCTGTTTAAACCAACAAATCAATTCCTCCGGCCTAATTTACCTAAACTAACCCGGCCCAACTCCCTCTCACCCCTTATTACTCCTTTTCTTCTCCTTCTTTCCTTTTCTAAAATACACCAAATAACCCCTTCTTATTTATTGTTCTTCACAGAAACCAACGACAACAACACCCAGAAGCTCTTCGTTAAGCAACTACCAAACGACGACTATAACAGCTCTAAAATGACCCCAAATCTCTAAGAAATCATTATCCCTCCGTCTTTTTCCCTCACCATTGCTCGTTGTATGAAAATGATGAGTTTTCCAGGTTCTAGAAGAACCCAGAAGAGGACAGATGGCACCTCAATGTTCCTTTCCTCGAAATCATCGACTCTTTATCAATTTCGTACCATAAGTACCAATGTGTCTCAATCTAGGAAGGGTTTTGATTTTGATTTTTGAAATCCCCAACCCTTATCCAAAATTCCACATTATTTTCCCCATTTCACCCAGTTGGAAACGCAAAGTTTTCTCCTATATAAACCCCTCCTTCTTCACTGAGGAGGGGTGAGTTTTTGGCTAGCAAAAATCTTGGAGAGTCATTTTCTCTGAGTTTTGGGGAAACCTAAGAATTCAAGCTGAAACAAAGCAAGAAATACTATTGTCTTTGAAAATTTTCTGGGTCTGCTTGTTGAATTTCAAAAGGGGAAGATCGAGTCCATTGGAAAGTCGCTAAAAATCTCAACTCGTTGTTCCAGTTGATGCCCGAAAATAGGTGACACCCTCACTCAACCTTCTCTTCTCTCTCATTATTCAGGGTTACTGCAATTTAGGATGGTTTGGACTGGTCTTATTTGGAAATATATGTTTTGACATTGGGAAAGTTTTTAATAAGTGTTTGGAGTTTTGTATGTTTATCCGAAGTTGCTGCCAAGTTTAAATTTTGAAATTGTTGTTTGTTGTTCTTGTTGTTTTCAGTTGTATGTCCGCCCTATATGAACATCGTTATGTTGTTCAAGAATTTTTTCCTAAAATTTTTCTTGGTTTATACTGCCAATGTAAGGATTAAAGAAGGATTGGTCTTGGGGATGCTCTTTAGCTTCCCTCGAAAGAACCATATGAAATAATGAAATAAAACTCTGTCATAGTTTGGATTTCGTTCTACCTGCTTGAAGAAGTTTCTGAATCCCTTGTAATCACTGTGTTTGTCTTAAGTTGCTTATATGCTCCATGTTCTACGTAATGACCCTCCAGGTCATTTTCCATTTTCTATGTTTTTTTTGCATTTCGAGCTTTCCCTCAACGTCTCCAGGATATTTATGACTTGTCGGGACTGACGGTTTGGTGCCCGAGGCATTCGTTAGGTCGTTGTGACCAAATCCCTATTTTAGCTTTTAAAGTTGGTAAATCTTTGACTTCGGTTAACTTTCTTGATTAACGCACTCAGAATTGAATTCTGACAGAGGATTTTGGTCTAGAGGGACCATTGGTTTGGGCCTGAGTGCTTCCGGTTTGGTTTTGTATGGCTATGTGCGTTTTGGAGTCAATTTGGCTGGTAGGGTTGACTTTGGTCAACATTTGGAGAGGACTGCCTCGGATGGGTATTCCGTCAGCGCCATTAGCTCCAGAATGTTGACTTTGGGATAGGAGGACCTTTGGTTCGGGTCTCGAGGCTTTCAGGCTTATTGATGGGTTTTGAGTTTCAAGTTAGTTTTGGGCGTATGGCCCACTTTTCATCAAAATGGTCTCCGTTGGGAGTTTCATCAATTCCATTGAATCTAGAATGCCATTTCTAGTAGGTTAACATGGTCGGTTTGTGTTCACGGGTTACGGATGAATCCCGAGGGTCCATCAAAAGATTTTTGGACTTGGTATTTTTGTTGGTTGTTGCATTAAGTTGCAGACAACTTTTCCCTTCGTGATCGCGGGGACCCCATCGCATTCACGATTATCTAATTTCTTGACCATCATGTTTGTGAAGGGTTCTTTCGTATTCGTGATGTAGCTAGCTGGGACCCGGTTCGGCTTCCTCTTTGCGAACGCGGCCTGGACCATCGCAAATGCGATGGTTGGGCCGGCTATTCTCCGCGAACGCGGGGGTCCTGTTGCGATCACGGTGAAGGATCCCTGGCAGTTATATTAAGTCCCAACTTCATTTTCTCCTTTATTTGTCCATAAATCTCCATTGATTAAGCTCCAAGCTCCCAACTTCCAGCTACCTTGCTCAGTATCAATCACCCGGGAAAGTCCCATTGTCACCCCTCCCCCTTTTTCGTGTAAATTCCCGTGATTCTCCCGCTAAATTCCCTTGTTGCTAAATCTTTAGAGTTGGAGAATTCTTGTGGAATTTGATTGTTTGGGGACTGCATGCTCCAAAAAAATTGTGCAACTCACCTCCGTGATTGCTTCTCTTGTTGAGGTAGGTCCCCGCCTTAAAATTCTGAGTTTTTTTGTTTTAATCCCATGAATTAGTAGCATTTTGGGGCTGTTTTGGGCCCCGAAACAAACCCTGTTTGCGCCCAAACTTTGGGCATAGGTTCCTTGACCCACCGCGAGCATAATTGTGAATTTGGTTTTCTGTTTCATTGTGCAGGCCCCGAGGGTTATTTTTTGACCCAATTTTTGGCCTGATTTTCCGTATAGCAATATGGGTGTCATTATTCTCGTCTTAACACCTAGTTTATGTTCTTGATAGAGTGGCAACTTTTTGAGGCTGTTCGGAAGGGGAAAGCACACGGGTGACGGTTCATGCTTGCAGTTTGGCCTCGAGGTAGGTTACGCTTTACCTTCTAGACTGAATTTAGTTGGATTATATATATCTGTATGTTACGGGAATGCTAGGTTGGATTTTCAATAGACCTTAGGCTTAAATCCTGTTTATCATGTTAATTGGCCATTTTGGGTTTTTATCACCAGGACTGTATGTTATCCTTAGCCTAGGAGCTTGTTTCTTCTGTGTGACTAGTCTAAGACCCTTAGCATGCTTTTAGGAGGCTTTAGAGGTGGAATAGAGCTTTCTCGTTGTTTTCTGCTTTTATTTTCTGCTTTATTCTATCATTGTATGTAACTGTGGGCCCGAGGCCATGGCTAGGATTTGGATGGATTCCAGGTCAGTTCTCTTGTTTTGGAGGGTACTTTTTCCCTATTTGATCGGATGGTGTGATTATTCCTCTGCTTGTGAACATTCATACTCATATCGCATGGCATATCATTGGTACAATACAGAAAGGAGTTTCAAAGGCTTTTGGGTTTGAAAAGAGGTTTTTCTACCGTTGTGATGAATTTTGGACTAAATCGAGCTATTTTTAGTATCACCTTAGTTTTTGAGAGGGAAAGAGGAACTACTATTTTCTGTATATAAATTTATAGTTTGATGCGGTATTCTGGACCCCCGATGCATTATTCTAGGTATTTTACTTTCTCTTTATATACATATTAGTCTGATGCGGTATTCTGAACCCCCGATATGTTATTCCTGGTATTTTATTATTTCATATATATATATGCATAGTCTGATGTGGTATTTCAGGCGCCCGATGTGGTATTCTGGATTTATATTATATTGCATTTATATATGCATCATCGTGTATCGCATTACATTTGCTTTGGCATATGTATGGACTTTGGTTTGGCTTGATATTGTTTCTCTTTTTTCTTTTTATTTACTGGCATGTCTCCGGCTTTATAACTATAATTAAGAAGATCCCTGTATAGTTAGCTACTTTTCTATAATCTATATTTATATATTATCTTTCTGCGCTCGGTCAGCCTATGATGCCTACAGAGTACCCGTAATCTTTGTATTTATTCTACACTCTGCATCTCTTTTTTTAATGCAGCACCTAGTACGATCCACCCTTGTTGATCTCCTGTCGTTTGAGGCTCATTGTTGTTCAGATCGCGGTGAACTCCCGGCGCTTTGGAGACTTTACTTGCTTTCTATCTTGTACTTCCTGTCTATGATTTGTATTTTGGATAGACAGAGGTTTTTGTATAGCTACTCCTTACTTTAGTCACTCTTGTACAAGTGACACCAGGTCCGAGTGGGTGTTAAGGTTGTTTTGTCTTTTTCAGTCACTTTAGGGCCATCTTTTGTATATTGTGTACGTTGATATGTATATCTATGCTTTTAGCCCTATCTTTTGTTATATCTTCCGCTTTTTTTTAGTTACATTATTATTTACTTCTTTTCGCGTGTTTGGGATAGGCTTGTCTACTGGGGTTTTATGTAGACGCCATCATGGCCTGATTTCGAGTCATGACAGAGTGTTATTAGAGCTTTAGGTATACCGGTATCATCGGTACAAGAACAATTGTCTAGTAGAGCCTCATGGATAAGGTACGATGACGTCCGTATCCTATCTGCGAGGAGCTATAGGACATTCCTTAGGAAAGGCTTCATTTTGTTTGATTCTTTATCGTTCTTACTTGACTTGATCAACTTCTAAGTATATTTGTTTCACTCCTTCTTAGATGGTTCAAAAGAGATCTTCAGTGGGTGAGGACGTTGCCCCTGCCCCTGCAGTTAGAGCCCCAGCCAGGGGACGGGGTAGAGGTCGACCCAGATGTGGAGGTAGGGCACGGGCTGTGGCACTATCTCGGGCCTGGGATAGGTCACTGTCACCAAAGCTTGAGGTTAGAGCGGATGAGGTTCAGTATGAGCCAGAGCATGTGTGGCCAGCCTAGTATCCGGTAGGTTTTATAGCTACTCCAGTATTGCAGGACACCTTGGTTCGATTGTTGGGGTTTCTTGAGGGTATGACTCCACCAGTCGCTTCGCCGAGCACTCCAATTGGTTCTCAGGTTAGACGTGAGGCTCAGACTTTAGCTCAGGCGACAGCATAAGGTTCAGGAGCACAGCCTATTACTGCGGCTCCCAGATTTGAGGTACTACCGATCCCTGCAGTTCCTCCCCCTCTTCCAGCTGTGCCAGTTATGTCTTCTGAGGAGCAGAAGAAGCTGGGTAGGTTCTTAAGATTGGGTCCTCGAGGTTTTCAGGTGCTCTTAGGGAGGATGTGCATGAGTTTCTGACTAGCTGCCAGGAGAGGTTACATAATTTGGGATTAGTTGAGTCTCACGAAGACGATTACACCGTGTTTCAGCTGGATGGTCCAGCTAAACAGTGGTGGAGGTCATATATGCTTGTAGATCGGTTGGGTCTCCTCCCCTTACTTGGGATCAGTTCTCAGCAGCTTTTCTGGAGAAGTATGTACCATGTAACATGAGGAAGCGTCTAATGGATCAGTTTACTGGGTTGGAGCAGGGCTCCATGATTGTGTCTGAGTATGTGGTTCGCTTCCACTAGCTGTCCTAACATGCCACTATGATTCTACCCACCGAGCATGAGAGAGTACATCGATTTGTTCGGGGTTTGACCTTGCACCTCCACTTGGCCACAGAGGGTATGGTAGCATTGAATCAGTCTTTTCTGGAGTTAGTTAATCATGCCCATACTATTAAGGGTATAGTTCATGAGGCCCAAGGGGGCAGCGATAAGAGGCCCCACAATCAGGTTAGTTTCAGTGGTTCACAGGGTCGTGGTAGGGGCTACTATGGTAGAGGTCAACACCAGCAGCGTTTCCAGCCGAGCCAGCCTGTTCAGGCAACATTACAAACCACTAAAGGTCAGAGTAGCCAGATTCTCATTCCTGCTCCCCGAGGTGGTCATTCACGGTCTATAGGTCATGGTGGTCGTTCTGATTCGGCCGGATCTTCACAGTGGTGTACATATGTTCGGGGTTGTTGTGAGTGAGGCAAGATAGGCCACTTTGCTAGATAGTGCCCGTTGGTACAACATCCTAGGTGACAAGATCCATTGGTTCAGGGCCCCAAGGCTCTAGCACCTCTAGCTATAGGCGGTTCAAAAAGTAGTAGGGGTGGTCCCCAGGGCACTAAAGGTGGCCCTCAGTCTGTTAGGGTAGGTGGTCGTGGTGGTTAGGGCAATATGTATGTAGTTTTGGGCCGGATAGAGGCCGAGGCTTCAGATGTTGTGATCACATGTATGATCTCCGTTTGTCATTAGTCTGCTTCTTCTTTGTTTTATCTGGGGTCTATATTCTCTTATGTATCTGCTTATTATGCTACTCGTCTGGCGTCTGCTTGTGAGTCCTTGCCTGTGACTTTGTGTGTATCTACTCGCGTAGGTGATTCTTTAGTAGAGGTTCAGGTGTATCAAGCTTTTGTGGTGACTATCTTGCGGTATGACACCTGGGTTGACTTGGTTGTCCTTGATATGGTCGATTTTGATGTGATCTTGGGCATGGATTGGTTGTCTCCTTATCATGTGGTCTTGGATTGCTTCGCCAAGACTGTTACTCTTTGGATGCCTGGTATCCCTCCTATCATATGGAAGAGAGCCTTTATCCACATTCCGAGGGGAGTTATATCTTTCCTGAGCAACCAACGGTTGGTTTGGAAGGGGTGCTTAGCTTATCTTGCCTACGTCCGTGATACTAGTGCCACCACACCTCCTCTTGAGTTGGTTCCTATGGTTTGTTAGTATTCGGATGTGTTTCCTTCCGATCTTCTGGGTCATTCTCTTGATCATTACATTGACTTTGGTATTGATGTCGAGCCGGGCACTAAGCCCATTTCTATTCCACCATATCGGATGGCACCTGCTGAGTTGAGGGAGCTTAAGGATCAGCGCAAGGATCTATTGAGTAGAAGGTTTATCCTGCCTAGTGTGTCTCCATGGGGTGATCCAGTTCTGTTTGTGAAGAAGAAGGACGGGTCTATGCGTATGTGTATTGACTACAGGCAACTGAATAAGGTGACAGTTAAGAACAAATATCCGATGCTGCGTATTGATGACTTGTTTGATCAGTTACAGTGTGCAACCGTGTTTTCTAAGATAGATCTAAGGTCCGGTTATCACCAGTTGAGGATTAGGGCTGGGGACATCCCAAAGACTTTATTTAGGACTCGATACGGCCATTATGAGTTCCTGGTCATGTCTTTTGGGTTGACTAATTCCCCAGCAGCATTTATGGGGTTGATGAACCGTGTGTTCAGTGCTTACCTGGATTCATTTGTGATTGTGTTCATCAATGACATTCTGATTTATTCGAGGAGTAGGGAGGAGCATGAACAACATCTTAGAGTTGTACTTCAGGCTTTGCGAGACCACAAGTTGTATGCCAAATTCACTAAGTATGAGTTTTGTCTTGAGTTTGTGGCATTCTTGGGGCACGTGGTGTCCAAAGATAGGATTATGGTAGATCCAACGAAGATTGCAGCAGTTCATGATTGGGCTAGGCCTACTTCTCCTACCGAGGTCCACAGCTTCACTGGGTTAGCAGGTTATTACAGACAATTTGTGGAGGGATTTTCTTCGATAGAAGCACCATTGACTAGATTGACTCAGAATAATGTTCCCTTCCAGTGGTTAGATGAGTGTGAGGTGAGCTTTTTGAAGCTCAAGGCCTTGTTGACTTTAGCTCAGATTCTTACACTTCCAATTGAGGGTCAGGGTTTCAACGTATATTGTGATGCATCAGGTATTGGTTTGGGTTAGGTGTTGATACAGAAGGGCTGGGTTATTGCATATGCTTCCATACAGTTGAAGGTTCACGAGAGAAACTACCCCACACATGACTTGGAGTTAGCAGCGGTAGTCTTCGCGTTGAAGTTGTGGAGGCATTATCTTTATAGCGTGCATTGTGAGATCTTTACTTACCATCATAGTCTTCATTACATTTTCAACCAGAAGAATCTAAATTTGAGGTAGCGGAGGTGGTTGGAGTTATTGAAGGACTATGACATTTCTATCCTCTATCATTCGGGCAAGGCAAACGCGGTAGCGGATGCCTTGAGCCGGAAGGCGGTGAGTATGGGCAGTTTGGCTTTCTTAGCTATGGAGGAGCGACCTTTAGCTTGAGACATTCAGTCCTTGGCTAATAGGTTGGTTCGACTTGACATTTCTAAGCTGGGCCATATTCTTGCTTGTGTTGAGGCTAGGTCTTCCTTGTTGGAGCAAATTAGAGCACATCAGTTTGATGATGCAAGATTGAGGATCATTCATGATAAGGTGTTGAGTGGTGAGGCTAGGAAGGGGACTTTAGATTCAGAGGGTGTTCTGAGGATCGAGGGTCGTATTTGCATTCCTAGAGTTGGTGACTTGGTAAGATTGATATTGGAGGAGGCTCATTGCTCTAGGTATTCCACTCATCCCGAGGTAGCTAAGATGTATCGTGACTTGAGGCAGCACTAGTGGTGGTGTGGGATGAAGAGGGATATTTTGGCTTTCGTATCCAGGTCCTTTAACTATCAGAAGGTGAATTTCGAGCACCAGAGGCCAGGTGGTTTATCACAAAGGCTACCCATTCTGGAGTACAAGTGGGAGCATATATCCATGGACTTTGTAGTCGGATTGCCAAGTACCTTGCGGAGGTTTGATGCTATTTGGGTTACCGTGGACAGGTTCACGAAGTCTACTCACTTTCTGCCAGTTAAGACTTCCTACAGTTCCGAGAGGTTGGCCCAGATCTATATTCGAGAGATTATCCATTTGCATGGGGTGCCAGTTTCTATCATTTCGAACTGAGGTACTCAGTTCACTTCGCACTTTTGGCAGTCTATTCAGATAGAGTTGGGAACTAGAGTTGAGCTTAGCACTTTCTTTCATCCGCAGATAGACGGCCAGTCAGAGCGTACCATTCAAGTTCTAGAGGATATGTTGCGAGCCTATGTTATTGATTTCGTAGGTCAGTGGGACCAGTGCTTATCCATGGCAGAGTTTGCATATAATAATAACTACCATTCCAACATTCATATGGCTTTGTTCGAGGCTTTGTATGGTAGGCGATGTAGATCTTTGGTGGGTTGGTTTGATGCGTTCGAGGTTAGGCCGTGCGGTAATGATTTGTTTTGAGATTCTATGGATAGAGTTAGGGTTATTCAGGAGAGACTCCGTACTACTCAGAGCAGGCAGAAGAGTTATCCGCTTTTATTTACCATTTTACCGCTTTATTCTATCATTGTATGTAACTGTGAGCCCGAGGCCATGGCTAGGATTTGGATGGATTCCAGGTCAGTTCTCTTGTTTTGGAGGGTACTTTTTCCCTGTTTGTTCTGATGGTGTGCTTATTCCTCTTCTTGTGAACATTCATACTCATATCGCATGGCATATCATTGGTACAGTACGGAAAGGAATTTCAAATGCTTTGGGTTTGAAAAGATGTTTTTCTACCGTTGTGATGAATTTTGGACTAAATCAAGCTATTTTGAGTATCACCTTGGTTTTTGAGAAGGAAAGAGGAACTACTATTTTCTGTATATAAATTTATAGTCTGATGCGATATTCTGGACCCCCGATGCATTATTCTAGGTATTTTACTTTCTCTTTATATACATATTAGTCTGATGCGGTATTCTGAACCCCCGATACGTTATTCCGGGTATTTTATTATTTCAAATATATATGTGCATAGTCTGATGCTGTATTTTGGGCGCCCGATGAAGTATCCTTGGTTTATATTATATTGCATTCATATATACATCATCGTGTATCGCATTACATTTGCTTTGGTATGTGGATGGACTCGGGTTTGGCTTGATGTTGTTTCCCTTTTCTCTTTTTATTTGCTGGCATGTCTCCGGCTTTATAGCTAAAATTAGGAGGATCCCTGTATAGTTAGCTGCTTTTCTGTAATCTATATTTATATATTATCTTTCTGCGCTCGGTCGGCCTATGATGCCTATTGAGTACCCGTTGTCTTGGTACTCATACTACACTCTGCATCTATTTTTCTAATGCAACACCTAGTACGAGCCACCCTCGTTGATCTCCTGTCATTCGAGGCCCGTTGTTGTTTGGATCGCAGTGAGCTCCCGGCACTTTGGAGACTCTACTTGCTTTCTATCTTGTACTTCCTGACTATATTTTGTATTTTTTATAAACAGAGGTTATTGTATAGCTACTCCTTACTTTAGTTGCTCTTGTACTAGTGACACTAGGTCCGGGTTGGTGTTCGGGTTGTTTTGTTTTTTTGGTCACTTTAGGGCCATCTTTTGTATATTGTGTACATTGGTATGTATATATATGCTTTTGGCCCTATCTTTTGTTATATCTTCTGCTTCTTTTTAGTTACATTATTATTTACTGCTTTCCACGTGTTTGGGATAGGCTTGGCTAATGGGGTTTATGTAGACGCCATCATGGCCCGATTTCGGGTCGTGACATTCTACTAGCTTTTTTTTAAGTCAAACCAAAAATGTTCATTGGGTTTTCTTGATCCATAAGGAAATTGATGAACTAAAGTTTGGGAGTATGTTCTTGCTTGAGGAAATCGATTGAAATCTGGTTAAAAATCATGTTTCGCACGAAGGGTCTTTAGCATGCTATAATTATTCGGGGATAAGTTTGTTTTACCTACTAATTCTCCTCTCCTCTAGAGATTGTGGTTTGTTTTGATTGGTGTTACGTGTGATTCCATTAGTATGAAACTGGTTGCCTCTATCTGCCTTATAGAAGATATTTAGACGTAATAAGATTTCAAAGCTTGTCGAGTGAGTCTAGTGTTTTTTTTATCCGTGGTTGTTTATGATCATTTTTAAGATCGAATAGATGTGTTTTTCTTAGTCATTTTCTAAATTCAGTGTTTAAATTTTGTAAATCTAATTGTTGTTATGAGCTAAACATAAAACCATGAAGTCTATAAGAAATAATTTTTTCTCAAAGAGCATGTCCCTGTAGGTTTGCATGAGCAATTTCCATACAATTTTCTTAATTTCATTTTAATATCTTCCAGAGAGTCCATGGAAGGATGTTTGTTATACTCGAGTGTCTACTTGCTTTGAATGACTAGTTTAAAATCATGTGGAATGCTTAAGAGAATAATTGATCACTAGTCTCTTTTTCCAACAATAAATCTTGCTTATTCCAGATAGAAGTTCTATGTGCTCAAATACTTATGTCATGACCAGAACCTTCAGATACTGTGATTCATTTCCCTCTAAGCTGAGCTTAAAATAAAATAATTGTCCTTCTACGATTAGTTTTGGTTGAAAAGTCGTAGTAGATTCATTCATGTGAATTTTTCTGTTTCAAGTTGCCAATTAAATGTTCCTCAAAGCATGTTTTCACTTAACTTGTATGCTAAATTGGGTTGCTGGCCTCTACTCTAATATGTTTAATAGTACTATTAAGATATTCAAGTCCCATGAATTGATTTCAACTCATGAATTCACTGTTATGGACTAGTAAAATTTTGCAAAAATGTTTGAAGATCGAAATTGGGTTTCCAGCAGCTTAATATGTCAAGAAATAAGTTTGATAAATTACCCAGGCGTTTACACATAAATAATCATAGGATGCTCGTGCCTTTTGTGTTCACTCTACTAGTTTTCTGTCCTCTTCATTCTTCAATTGTATTAGTTTTCTTATATATGACTCGGTGATTATTTTAATTTTTAATGCATTCCTATGGCAATTCTAGATACTCGTCCTTTATTTTGTTTTCTTGGCATGAACCTCATCCAAGTCCCATTTTGACTCTCCCACTTCTTGCATTTCATGTTCGGTCGAGCCCAACAATCTCGAGAGTCAAACCAAGCCTAAAATAGGTGGATATAAAGCAATATACTAAGAAAAGGAAGCAAGTATACAGGTTTATGCACTGGTATACAACAAAACACATAGAGAAAGGTTGTGATATACAGCTGCAGCATAGACCAAGTCCATGTAATTGAAGTCCAAATCTGGACAATTTTTTTTAATGGGACAAAAGGGGCCCAAATCTCAACTTTTCTCTTACTTTCATTTGTATTTAACTCATTTGAATTGTTTGTATCAACTAACTTTAATTTAATTAATCTAAATAGATCCCCTAAGTATTGCCATTTTAATTTACCCTTTATTTGTTTGGACTTCTCACTTTATTTGTACTTGTTAAAAAGGGATTAAAATGAACTCTTGTGTTAATTTCCATTCAAAATGGTTTTAAAAAAAATCCTTTAAATGATTTCTCCTATAAAACGATTTTCATTGAAAAATGTTAAAAGGGCCTTTTCATATTGTCAAGAAATATTTTCTCTATTTTAATTATGTTAATTCCAAGCCATTTTCTTAGATGGGTTTTGATTTGTTTTAGTCATCTTCAAATGACCTTGTTTTATTTTAACTTAGATTTCTCACAAGATTAGTTGAAACAATTTCTTAACTCTTCTTATTTAAGTTATTATTTTCTCTAAAAATTCTTATCCTTAAATCACTTTCCATTTTGGTAGAATAAAATCACGTCTTTTCAAATGACCTCCTTTTACATGAGTTACTTATTTTCTTGTAATTCTAATTATTTTTTCATAACTTTTATTGTAAGAATTTTTGTGTAAATCCTTTATTCAAAATTTTATTTCATCTCCTTTAAGTGAATTTCCTTTTACTTAACTAAACAAAAAAGTTATTTCTTTTAGGTTATTGTATTTTTCAAATCTTTAATATCCTTACTATTTTTCATAAAATATTTTCATGATTTCAACTCTTTCAAAAATTAGTCATCTTCATTTTAAGTAAGTCAAAATCATTCTTTGATCAACCGTTTTTTAAACGGACGATTTTAAGTGCCTTAAACACTTTCTTGAGACGTTATTTGAACCCTTACCCATTTTTTCTAATTTTAAAGATTTATTTATGTTTTTAAGTCTTTTAAATTCTTTTAAGTTTTATTTATTTCTTTAAAAAAAATTAAGTGGCGACTCTTTTTGTTTTAGAATTATTTTAAAATTTTATTTTTTTGAAATAATTTTAAAGTGTTAAAACCATTTTATTTCCTTTTTAAACAAAAACAAAATTATGAAAAAGGATAAAATGATTGTCACATCAAAATGGATAAAAATGCCCTTCGGGAGCTGTGCAGCGTGACGTGCATTTTACATGTCATCTTGTGTGCGTCGCATAGCTTTGCACAAGTAATCAGTGACTTAGCCAATTTCCAATCATCGTGCAAAGTGGGGTGCGGTTCGCACCAGGCCTTGTGCCTGTCGCACGACGGCCGCACCCTTTAACAGATCATTCTCTTCTCTTCTGAGCTTCGTGCAGAGGAGGATGTGGATCGCACCTCATATTGTGCATATTGAACGAGGTTTGCACCTCATGACATAATCTTCGTCTCTTCCGATCAACTTCACACTTTAACTTTTTTTGATCTTTTGGATCAATTTCCTTATATTCTTCTCTAGGACAAGAGTACATGCATTCATGTCAATAAAAATCATAATAAACTCTAAATCTTATCAAAATATGACAATAATTCATGAGTGAAGGCTTAATATGATGGTAGATTACCGACTTATCAAACCCCCAAACTTGAAATATTGCTTTTCCTCAACCAAGATACTCATACGGTAAGGAATGAATTATGCTCTAAAACTCAATCAAGGAACAAAAGACTAATCTATTCTAAAACTAAGAAAAAAAAAATAATAAACAAAAAGACTCAAACAAAAAACTCAACTACCATGGTCATCTCAATTTGAACCACCACCATTATCAAGGCAATTAATCATTTCAAAACCTTTTCAAAGGACTTCATTTCTAATTCAAAAATTAAGGGAATTTTTCATTCGAACCAAGATATAAAGCTTCTCAAGTCATTGGCATTGACCATCAAGGTTTGCCTCGAGATTCACTACACAACTTGTCTTATTCATTCCTCTTAATTAAAACAGAGACTTCATGTTCCAATTCAAGTGCATGATGCCACTTACCACAAGAGAGAATCCCACTCACAATCATGCAATTTCACAATACAAGGTATTATAAGAGAACCGAGAAGACTCTCACTCTCTCAAGGAAGTTCAAGTGCACACATGTCGAATCATAGGCTTGCCAGTCATGTAAATTGCCACTAATGTAAAGTGTCCAAGCTCGGAATCACTAAGGACTTGCAGGTTACGATATTGGCTAGGGATAAGGTGAGGATTGCATTTGGCTCAAGTGACTAAACCTCCCTAACGCTCTTTCTCATTATTTTGGACACCGTTCACATTTTTGAACTTTGACTTCACCTTATTTCTCCCTCACACATCCCAAGCTTTTCCCTTTAAATCTTGATCATTCTACCTCCTTGTAACACCTTCACTTAGTAGCACCAACTCTTTTCTTTTCATTTTTCTCATTGGATTGAAATTTTGGACCAATTTTCAATTCAACATAAGGTGCTACCTTGCACTTGAAGTGCTTTCCTTTTCTTCTCCACATTAAACACATACACCCCCAAACTTAGGCTTATGCCTATGTTATCATTTTATTTCCCCCTCCCCAAACTTAGGCTTTTAGCCTACGTTTGACTTTCAAGATATTAGGGAGGATGGGTGCCAAGATATAGGTTCCAAGGAGGTCAAGGTGTCAAAAAAGGTGCCAAAGAACGGTCACAATCTCAAAAGGGTTCACTAGGATTGATGTCAAGGGAAGTCATTTGGGTAAAGTGGCTATTAAAAAAGGGCCTAAGATCATCTTCCAAGCTCGGTCACATCTAGAATTTTGACTTGAATCATATTCGGGGAAATTTCTAGATGACACACATGCACAGACTCAAGGTAAAACCTCACCACACAAGGCATCATGCCACAAGACTTCTTAATATTAATCTCAAAATCAATTGGGACAAGTGACTTTTGACAAGCTATTGCAAGTACATTACACTCTCATTTGTGAATCGATCAAGCCAAAATGAGAGTGTGCAAGTCATGACAAGAGAATGCTTTCCTCAAAAAATTCATTTTCCCTCTTTCCTTTCCTTTCAAAAATGTCTTGCCAAGAAAATTTTTTGGTGGGTCCATTTCGAGACAAGAAATGCGCTGACTCAAATTTAAAATAAAACTTGGCATTTTTCCTTAATAAAGTTGCATCTCATTCTATCATAAGGAAACACCAACCCGGTTCGACACAAAAACAAAAGAAAAAGGAAATAAAGAAAAATATTTGCTCATTGGAAAATAACTGTGATATTAAGAAAACCCTTGGGGTTTATGGCTAAACTACTATTAACAAGGCTATTACTAAATTTAAATCACCCCCAAACACAAATGGAGCATTGTCCTCAATGAAATTAGAGTATAGGAAAAGAGAATACTCCCTAGGGACCATGTCTGAAATACACAGTGTCTGGGGCGAACCGCATCATAAATCGCACCAGCATATGGAGCATTGGTGCCAGTGTACTGGACGCTGCTATGAATCAGACGCGCGAGGCGCACTTTGTGATGTGCAAAATGCCTCACAGTCGTATTGTGGGTTGAATTTTTTGGTGAAGTTTCTAGTATTCTGGATGATGGTGCGAAACTAGCGTGCGACATGCACAATTGATGAGGAGAACCGTATGCCCATCGCATGCCCATGCTTCAGACTTATAAATTTTGCCTATGTTCTATCACCTCTATGTGAAGCATTGTGCGATACGCATAGTGCGACATGCGATCGCACAGTGTGGTGCATGACACATGATTGCTCCAACACCTATTTTGTTTGGTTCCTAACTACAAAGCCAACAAAAACAATACATAAAACAATACCAAAAAATAAAAAATACAGAAAGTAAAGGCGAATGCTTGGGTTGCCTCCAAAAAAGCGCTTGGTTTAACGTCACAGCTCAATAATGGTACCCTCTATTCAAGGCTCATCAAGGTAAATGACTTTGAAGAGTGCAACTTCCTTCTGTATGCCCAAGTACTTCTTCACTCACTGCCCATTCACAAAAAAAGTTAAGCCATTTTCTGCTTCGAGCTCTATTGTACCATTTGGAAATACTTGACACACTTTGAAAGGGCCAGACCATTTGGACTTCAACTTCCCCAGAAAGAGTCGGAGTCTAGAGTTGAACAAAAGGACCCAATCTCTGAGGGAAAATTCTCGCTTGAGAATTTGCTGATTGTGATAGTGCTTCATGCACACTTTATAAATTGATGCGCTCTCATATGCCCTCATTCAAAACTCATCCATCTCGTTGATGCCCTCAACTCTATCATGGGCTCCTTTTTCCCAATCTAAGTTCAGCCTCTTCAAAGCCCACATAGCTTTATGCTCAAATTCTACTCGGGATGGCAAGCTTTACCAAAAACCATTTGATAGGGTGGCATACCAATTGGGGTCTTGTCCGCAGTTCGATAGGTCCATAGGGCATCGTACAACTTCCAAGCCTAATCCATCCGATGGACATTCACCAACTTTGTAAGAATAGACCTGATTTCCCTATTGGATACCTGAACTTGCCCACTCATTTGTGGGTGGTAGGGGTGGCGAATTTATGCTTGACTCCATACTTTTTTAGGAGAGCACTAAACAACTTGTTGCATAAATATTTACCCCCATCACTAATGATGGCACAGAGGGTATCAAACTGGGTGAATATATATATATGCTTCTTTAGAAAAGCTGTTATGCTTTTTTCCTTCATTGTTTGGAAATGCCACAACTTAAACCCACTTATAGACGTAGTCCACATCCACAAGGATGAAGGTATTTCCATATGAACTCACAAATGGACCCATGAAATCAATGCCTCACACGTCAAATATTTTCACTTCAAGGATTGGTGTTAATGGGAGCTCATGGCACCGAGACATGTCCCCTTCGCATTAACATTTGTCACATTCCTTCACCAAATCATGGGCATCTTGAAAAAGAGTCGGCCAATATAATACACATTGTAACACTTTCGAAGCCATGTGCATACCCCCATGGTGACCACCAATGGATGAAGAGTGGCATGCCTTAAGAATAAGCATCATATCAATTTCGGGGATGCACCTCCAAATCATTCCATCGGAACAAATCATAAATAGGTAAGGCTCATCCCAATAGTACTTCCAGACATCATGCAAGAACTTCTTTTTATAGTGTAAATTCAAACTATCCGGGAGCAAATCACTCGCTAAAAAGTTAGCAAAGTCAACGAACCATGGTATAAGATCATGCGAAGAAGCAAAAATGTGCTCGTTGGGGAATAAGTCATTTATCTCAAGTTCCCCTACGGGCCTTCCCTCTTCTTCTAGTCTTGATAAATGGTCATCCACTTGATTCTCGCATCCCCTCTGATCTTTTACTTCAAAATTGAATTCTTGGAAGAGTAATTCCAAAGGAATTACCTAGGGCTTGCCATATTTATTTGTCATCAAGTATCTTACTGCCGTATGGTCAGTGTGCACTACAACTTTGGTCCCCAAAAGATATGCCCAGAACTTTTCAAAGGTAAAGACTACGACCAACAACTCTTGTTCCATCACGGTGTAATTTGTTTGAACCATATTCAATGTTTTGCTCGCATAGAAGATTGGGTGGAAGAGTTTCTCTCTTCGTTGACCAAGTACAGCCCCCAAAGCTACACCACTAGAGTCGCACATAAGTTCAAACGATTTTGTCCAATTCGGTGCAATGATGATGGGGGTTGAAGTTAAATTCTCTTTCAGAGTGAGGAAGGCCTTCATGCAACTACCATCAAAGTGAAATTTGGCTTCATTTTCAAGCAACTTACACAAAGGATAAGCCACCTTCGAGAAGTCTTTGATGAAGCGCCTATAGAACCCGGTATGACCAAGAAAACTCCTTATCCCTTTTACAGTTTTTGGAGAAGGTAGCTTGGATATGACTTCAATTTTAGATTGGTAAACTTTAATTCCTTTTTCGGATATTTTATGCCATAATACTATCTCTTTGTTTACCATAAAATGACACTTCTCCCAATTTAACACTAGGTTTTTTCCTCACATTGTTTAAGCACTTCCTCTAAGTGTTCTAAACAATTATCAAACTCATCCCCAAATACCGAGAAGTTATCCATGAAGATCTCCATAATAGCTTTGACCATATCTGTGAATATAGACATCATGCATCATTAGAAGGTGGACAGGGCATTGCAAAGTCCAAAGGGCATTCTTTTGAATGCAAAAGTTCCATAGGGGCATGTAAAGGTCATCTTCTCTTGATCTTCCGGGGCGATTGAGATCTGGTTATAGCCGGGATAACCAACAAGAAAGCAATAAAAACCACAGCCAACCAACTTATCTAGCATTTGATCCATGAATGGGAGAGGGAAGTGATGCTTCTCTATCCATGAGTTCAATTTACGATAATCCATACACACCCTCCATCCAGTCATGGGTCTGAGGGCTATCATCTCATATTTTTTATTTGGCACGACAGTAATTCCCCCTTTTTTAGCACACACTGCACTGGACTAACCCATGTAATATCAGAGATAGAAAATACCACCTCGGCATCTAACCACTCAATAATTTCCTTCTTCACCACATCTTGCATAGGTTGGTTTAGCCTTCGTTGGTGCTCAATTGAATGAGTGCTTTCTTCTTAGAGATTTATCTTGTGCGTGCATATCCCGAGGGGTATGCTAATTATGTCAACAATTTTCCACCCGATGACACGAATGTGTTTCTTCAACACGCCGAGCAATGCTTCCACTTGTTTGTCACTCAACTTGTTGGAGATGATGACTGGCAAGGTTTCATTAGCACCCAAGTAAGCATAATTCAAATGAGATGGTAACGGCTTGAGCTCCAATGTAGGTGGTTCAATAATTAAAGGTTTGGATGAAGGTGTTTGCCTATTCTTCAAGTCGAGGTCAATCTTCTTTGTGGTGTAGGAGTAAGAACCAATTCCCACTAAAGCACAACAAATCTAGTCATATTCTTTTATCCCCTCACAATTATAGTTTAATAGCACCGCTTCTAATGCTTCATCCACGAACTCCACTTTCACGTGTAGGTCAACACTTTCCTCAATCTTGCCAATTCCAAAAGCCATTTGGAGGTCATTTGGTTATTTCATAGATCTACATAAGTCGAAGGTTGCTTCTTAATCATTCCTGGAAAATTTTAATTCTCCCACGTCAAATTCGCTCAAAGTGCGCCCTTTCTTTAAACTTGGTTGCCCCAAGATAATTGGTATCTTGAAGCCTCCTTGGCAATCAATCACAACAAAATCTATAGGGTACACAAGTCGATCCACCTTTACCAGAATATCGTATCCAACCCCCACGGGCTGATTTATTGACCGATCGATCATGAGAAGCTTCATATATATGATGATAGGTTGCCCAAGCTCTAACCATCTAAAGGTGGCTAGCGACATCAGTTTTACGCTTGCATTTTCATCACACACCAATTTTGTAGACTTGTGCACTCCATTCGCATCAGAAATAGTGTACACACCCGGGGTCACCTCATTATTAACCAAGTCACCTTATAATATTGCACTACTTTGAGGTGACATATGAGGAATTTCACATTCCACAAAGTTTCATGTAGGGCACATTTCCTTCATGAACTTGGCATATTTAGGTATTTTGTTAAAAGCCCTACTTGCTAGGACGTTGATGGTGATTCTCTTCAACATAGATTCAAAACCTCTAGAAGTTTCACCCCCTTTTTCTTGCAATAAATGCTGAGGGAAAGGAGGTGGACATATAGGGAAAGCTTTATGAATTTTAGGTACCTTTCTCTCATGATGTATAGGTTGGAATGACCCTTTTCACCAAGCCCTTTTGTTTCTAGGCTTACTTATATTTGGCATCACAACTTTAATAGGGTCGGTTGATTCCCTTATATCATCACTTCCGTCACCTCTCTTTACTTGCAAAAAATTGAATTGAGAGGTGACCCAACCCATTCTCTCTTTGATATGTCGAATGGCGATGGAGTGTGATTGTACCATTTAGGCAAGGCTCCCAAGATCAAATCTCAGCTCCTTGATGACTCCGTCAGTGGACTCTCCCTTGTACAACACTCTCACAAGCATACATTCAATTCTAGAGCCACCATTTCATTCGTTCTAACCTTGATCCCCATGATCATGTCTCTCCACACTTTAGGGACTTCCATGGGAACCCATCTCGTGGTCCGCCAAAGATGCCACTTCCACTAGTCGCACAGCCCCAACAACACCAATGGTACTGACTATTTTGAACTGGTGACTCGCTGCGATAATTGCCATGAATTCAAGAAGTGTGGTGGTGATTGATATATCTTTATCCCTTCATGAACCACTCTTTACCCAATCCTCAATTTCTTTAGCGGAGTTCGCACCCATTGCTCCCTCGACTCCCAAAATATCCTACTCACGGTCTAATAATGTTTCATTCTCAAGTGCACATGGGTTGAGTGAGAAGTACTGGGCATTGGTGCTTGAGGAATGTCTACCTGCAGCCAATGAATAATAACAACAAACCAAATAAAAATAACAAACACTCTACAAGGTGATTTCAATTCACAATCAAAAAGGTTATTCAAACACAATTCCCCGGCAATGACGCCATTTTTGATAATGCTCAAATATACTCTCCAAGTTGGAGGTATCAGTGATCGTTAAGAAAAACACAATTTATATTACTCGACAAGAGTCGGGGTTGATACCACAGAGAATTATAGCTTAGCCAAAGAGATTCTAGAAAGGACCTCACAACGAGAGTAGATTGCTCTAACAACAAATAATGTAAAAATGGGGGGAATTGGGAATATATCACAACTTAAATTCCAAGCAATGCAATAAAGTAAAAATGTGAGGTGTAAACAATAGAGAGAGGATGACTAGGGATGTGTTTCCAATGGGACTTGAATACGGGTCAAGGTACTTGCTCAATTGCATAAATTCCTACTAAATAACATAGGTAGCATTGGTTTTAAACATTCTTGTTAATATCTTGATCAAACAATCATTTATCCAATGGTATTTGTTTAAACACCTTTGTTTAGGCACAAATCAACCAATATACGCTTAGGGAGCTCACACTATCTCTAGCTTAGACCCTTAAATGGGGATTTTCGGTGAATGAAACTATTTCTAGTCTCAATCTAAGTGGAATTCTAAGTACCCGCTAGAAATATAAGAACCAAAATTATAAACTCTTTTTTCAAGGAAGAACACAATCAAGTAAAGTAAATCAATATTTGCAACCACCAATTTTAGAGTTAAAATATGGTAAAATCGCTAGACTCATATCATATTAGTAATTATAAACACAAATAAACAAGACCCATACCTTTTTATTAAGTATCCATCATCAACATATCCCTAGACAAGGAGACTTATCCACTCATGCTAAAGGAAGAAGAAAGTATACCCATAGGGAAATTGAAATTCCTTTTCATTAATTGTAGCAAGAATCCAATATTCAAGCTCAAATTTACAAGTCCAAGGCTAAAGATTGAGAGAATGGATTGAAACCTTCTTTCTTACCCTAGGAGAGAAAGTTGCTTTCCAAAACTGAAAACTATTCAAACTATGCCTAAATTAGGTTTTAGAATGTTCCCAAATCGTCACATAAAAATGGATAAAAATGCCGTTTAGGAACTGTGTGGCGTGACATGCATTTTTCATATTATCTTGTGCACGTCGCATAGCTCGGCACAAATGATCAGTGACTTAGCCGATTTCTAATCATCATGTAAAGTGGGGTGCGATTTGCACCAGGCCTTGTATGTGTCGCACGACGGCCACACCCCTTAACTAATCTTTCTATCCTCTTTTGAGCTTCGTGCAAAGGAGGGTGTGGACTGCACCACATGTTGTGGGTGTCACTCGAGGTCCACACCTTATGATAGAATCTTCATCTCTTCTTATCAACTTCACACTTCAACTCTTTTTGAGCTCTTTTGGGTCCATTTACCTGTTTTCTTCTCTAGGATAAGAGTACTTGCATTCATGTTAATAAAGGTCATAAGAACCTCTAAATATTATCAAAATATGTCAATAATTCATGAGTAAAGGCTTAATAAGTTGGTAGATTACCGACTTATCACGACGCACCCAAGTAAGTTTTTAATTTTTTTTTGACCTACCTATTGACTTACCCAGTTCGAAGACTGACCCGTTGAACTTTTTCTTATTTTATCTCTTATAAGCCATCACCCCCACTTCATTTCTCCCATAACTCACACAAAACCTCCACAAAACTCTCTCAAATCCTCCAAATACCTTCAACTCTCCCAAAATCTTCTTCTCTTTCACCCAAACTTCATTACCACCACCTCACTACCTGGTCACTATCGTCTCTGTCCGGTCAAAATTTTGGGTCACCATTGTTGGCACTCCAAAAGCTTAAATTTTTTCTTTTACCTCCATCTTCTCTACTTTTGGAACATGACTTCTTGTAGGAGCCTTTCAAAATGATATGCCACTGGTCAACCCTCGACCTCTGAAAATTCGAGGCCTTTTGCATAAAATGTGAGACCATCTGAGTTGGAAATTGGATTTAGTCTTGAACGAATGGAGGCCTATTAAATTAGTTTCCTTGAAAAGCGACCCTTCTTGGAGGAGGCAAGGTTTAATGTGGAAGCCTTCGAAGCCAATTTCCCGAATATACCCAAGCAATTTAGCATAAGGAAATAGGACCACTTTGCCAAAACTCTATGCCCATATTTCCATGATTTGGTACTATAGTTCTATGCCTCATACTGGGCTAGGTAAGACATTATAAAGAATAAGGGTAGGAAAAACAAGCTACCATGCCTGGATTCGATGTTAGTGAGGGGTAAGGAGGTATATATCACTCTAGTAGCCATCCATTATGTCATATGGGTTGATGAACCAATTATAGTGTCACAATAATTAGAACATGTCACTACAAAGGCTAATCAATATGAGTGGGTTGCTAGTATCATTGCCGAAGGAACTCCTTTTTAGGATATCTCAAAAGGACCCATTTATCGATCGGATCTCAAGTTCGAGGCTCGAATGTGGTTGGATTTTGTATACACATGGCTCATCTTGACATATCACCACAAAAGTTACTATAAAGGTGGCTATTCTCATTGCATATATCAGGTCTAGCCTCTTGATAAATAAAGAGGAAATTATTGCAGAACAATTCAAGAGGAGAGCTAGACACGACTCCACTTCCATGGCCTTCCCAGTTATCATCTGCCTTCTGTGCTACAGGCAAACTGCCCTTTATTTTGGTCATTAGACAAAACTCGCCAAACTACTGGCATGATTTACTTGGACACAAGGTGGGACAAGAATGCTCCACTTATAAAAAAAAATACCTTGCTCAACACGTAAGTGCCATGGTAGGTATTGCACAAGCTAAGAATGTGGATCATAATCATGTGGACATTTCATCTCCTCCTCATGAAGTGCCAGACACTACCCATATGGTTCCTCCAGTTGATAATGCTTTGGGTGGGTTACTAAAGTCTGCTCAACTTGTTTGCCAAAATGAGGAGTAGTTACAAAAGTTGGCTAAAAGCATCTCGGACATGATTCAATCCAAAATCAAGTCAGCCGTTAAACCGGTATGGGCTAACGTGCACAACTTGTGTACTAGAGTTGACATAGTAGAGCAAGATATTGGAGCACTTTGATAAAGAGTCCCTTAATCTACACCAAAAACCTCCCACTTGGACCTTAACTTACCGACCCCGGACTCTACCTCACCTCCAAGGGCTAGGAGTCAGCCAGATGATTGGTGGGTGGATAACATCCCATAGATGAGTTCAGCCACACTCGAAATCTAATAGGTATTCCTACAAGATGAAGATGTTGTGATGCCACCAGAACCACCTATGCAAGTGCAACCCTTACATCATATGTCAGCCCGAGATCCTCAACCGACACCCAATTGGACTGCCATGTTTCCTTCATACCATGAAATGATGACTTATCAAGATAAGTGGGAGATTGTGGAACAATTTTTCCTCCTTTAGGTTTGGGTGGACTCATTGATTGCCTCTGTGGAAGGATTCTAAATAGATCAAAAACATGCCTACATCCCTCCACCATTACCACCTTATCCCCAACAGACCTAGTACAATGTTTATGCATGAAGAGATCATAATCATTGTTAGATCTACCCGAGAGTCCTTGACATCCATCTTTTTGCATAATTTTACGCATCGGGGGATATGCTTTATTTAGGTTTGGGTGTAAGTAGTGTTTAAGCCATCGCGAGGCATGTCTTATTATCTTATTATTCATTTGTAGTTATTATGTCTTAAATATGCCCTTCCGAGCTTGATTTAGCATATTGATGTTGTGTTTTAAATACCTGGTTGGTCTTACACAATTCATTGTTTTACTATCCGTGCCTTGCAAACACGCTTAGTGCCTCGATTTCAAATGACTCATGAAGCCTTTTTAAAATTTTGGTCGCCTTGTTAATAGTAGATTAGTGAACGGGTTTTCTTCGTACCATAGTTCTTTTCCAAGGAGCAAATGATTTCTTTTATTTTTGTTTTCTTTATTTTTTTTTGTTTATTTTTATGTCGAACCGGGTTGGTGTTTCCCAATGATATATTAAGAGGCGACTTTCTTAAGAGAAAATGCAAAGTTTTATTTTAAATTTGAGTCTGTGCTTTGTTTGTCTCGAAATAGGGTACACCAAAAACTTTTCTTAGCAAGAGGTTTTTAAAAATTGAAGGAAGGACGGAAAATAATTTTGAGTAAAGCATTCTCTTATCATGACATGAACACTCCTCGTTTGGCTTGATCGATTCACAAATGAGTGTGTAAAGAACTTAGAATAGCTTATCAAAAGTCATTTGTTTGAATTGATTTTGAGACTCATTATGAAAATTCTTGTGTTGTGATGCCTTGTGTGGTAAGGCTGTACCTAATTCTTTGGTGCATGTGTTGTCTAGAACTTTCCCCGAATGTGATACAAAGCGAAATCCTAGATTTCACCAAGCTTAGAAGATGAACTTAGGCCCTTTTTGAATAGCCACTTCACCCAAATTGACTTCCTTTTTCATTGATCCTAGTAAGGCCCTTTGAGCTTGTGACTTTTCTTTGGCACCTTATTAATACCTTGACCCTTTACGGAACTTAAATCTTTGCACTCGTCCTCCCTAATAGATTGAAAGTGAAACATAGTCTAAAAGCCTAAGTTTGGAGGGGATTGAAATAATAACATAGGGGGTGCATGCACCAATGTGGAGAAGAAAAGGACGTGTTTCAATGCAAGGTAGCACCACATGCTAAAAGTAAAAATTGCTTCAAAATATCTAATGAAATGAGAAAAATGGAAAGAAAAGAAGGAATTGGTGCTACCAAGTAAAGGTTATAAAGGAAGTTGAATGATCAAGTTGAAGGGGTACTTTGAGATTGTGAGAGGGAGAAATAAGGTGAAGTAATTGTTCAAAAATGAGAGCAGTGTTTTGAATGATCACAAAGAGCTTTAGGGAGGCTTACTCACTTGAGCCAAATTAAATCCTCACCTTAACCCTAGCCAGTATCGTAACCCACAAGTCTTTAGTGATTCCCAGTTTGGTAACTCTATATTAGTGGCTAATTACATAAAAGGGCAAGCAAATGGTTCAATGTGTGTGCATTCGAATTTCTTTGAGAGAGTGAGAGTCTTTTTAATTCTCATATAATCCCTTTTGATTGTATATTGCATGATTGTGAGTGTGATTCTCTCTTGTGGTGAGTGGCATCGCACACATGAAAGGAATGATGAAGTCTTTATTTTAATTGAGAGGAATGAATGAGACAAGTTGTATGGAGAATCTCAAGGCAAACCTTGAAGGTCGATACCAATGAATTGAGAAGCTTGAATATCTTGTTTTGAATAACAAATTCCATTGATTTGAATGAGAAAGAAAGACCTTTTGATAAACATTTTGAAATAAGCAAATTGCCTTGAGAATGTGGTGGTCCAAATTGAGACGAGCATTGTAGTTGAGTCTTTTTTTTGAGTCTTTTCTTAGATTTCAGAGTTAGAGTAATATTGTGTTTACCCTGTGTGTTTTAGAGCATAATTCATTCCTTACTTTGTGAATATCTTGCTTGAGGACAAGCAATAGTTCAAGTTTGGGAGTTTGATAAGTTGGTAATCTACCAACTTATTGAGCCTTTATTCATGAATTATTGTCATGTTTTGATAAGGATTAGAGGTGCTTATTGCCTTTATTGATGCAATTGCAGGTACTCTTGGTCAAAAGTAGAAAATAAAGAAATTAGACCCAAAAGAGCTTAAAAAGAGTTGAAGTGTGAAGGTGATCAAAACTAATGAAGAATATGCCAAGAAGTGCGATCCACAGGCGACCCACACAATGTGGGGGGTAGATCGCACCTTCCTTCGCACATCACCCAACAACTACTAAAGTAATTGGTCAAGGAGAAGAGCGTTATGCGACGTGCACAATGTCTGGTACGATCACATGTCATGTTGCACATCGCATCGCACCATGTTCGATGGGAAATTTTATCAATTTTCAAGTGACGCATTAGGAAGCTTCTAAAGCCCAAATTGGGTAGTGTACCTGATATTATTGAACAAATTTTGAATAGTTTCAACATAGAGCTTTTCCCAAGGAAGATAGAGTGCACTTGTATCTCTTCAATTTTCACACTCATAATTCACCATTTTTGTACTCAAATTGAGCTGGGATTTGGATATTCGCCTGAGTATGAATGGAAATATGAATTATCCAATTGGTATAACCTCTTATTTCCTAAGCATGAGTAACTAATTTCCTTGTCTAGGGGTATGTGTATGATGGGTATTTGAATTAGGGTATGGGTCTTGTTTAATTGTACTTATAATTGATAGATTGATATGGGTCTATTGAATTACTTAAGTGTTAATGATAAAATTAATGGTTGCAAACATTGGTTGTATTTATTTAATTATGTTTTTGCTTGAAAGAGGAGTTCATAATTTGGAAGGAATTCAATAGTGGGAATTTGAGGTTTCCACCTTAGATTGAGGCTAAAAATAGCTTAATCGATGGAAACACTAATCTAAGAGTCTAAGCTAGAAATGATATGACTTCCCTAAGCTTGAATTGATTGGTTTGTGTTGAAACTATGGTGCTTGAGTAAAGACCATAGGATATATGTTTAGAAGATTGAGAGGTTACCAAACATGAATAAAACCAATCCTACCCATATTGTTTGTTGAGAATTTGAATAATTAAGCAATTACCCTAACCCCCATTTGAATCCCATCAGAAACATACCCCTAGTCTTCTTCTCATTGATACAAATCTTGTGTTTACTTCACATGTTAATTGAACTTGTGGTATTGATAATTTCCCTTTCCTTGTTTCCCCTCCAATTTTTAATTTAAGTTGTCTAAGCATTTACTCTCTTGGTGAATACTAATTGACTATCTTTTGGTGAATCATCACATCCACTCTCTGTGGGATCGATTCTGATACTCGTTGTGATATTTATTTGTTTTGCTCTAACATCGCTACTACCTCCTATTGGACAGTGTTTTTTGAGCGTTCTTAACAGGCATTCCAAGGACTACTTTAGGACTAATTACACCTTCTATAAGTTCCCAACTATGTCCTTTGGTTTGAACCATGCCCCAATAGGGGATGCGAATTTGATGTGTGATGTGTTCAGAGCCTATTTGGTTGTTACTATAGTATTCATAGGTGGCATTTGAGTCTACTCAAGGAGTAGTGAGGAGATTGATTAGAATTTGGAGTTAGGTTTCAGACTTTATGGGTCAACAGGGTATTTCAGAAGGGTCATGGAGGACTATCTCTATTGATGGAAACTTTGACTAGATTGATTCAGAAGATCATCCCTTTCTAGTGGTTTGGCGAGAGTGAGATGGGTTCTTTAAAGTTTGAAGACTTGCGGATTCTAGCATTGGTTCATACTCTTCCTGTGAAGGGCCAAAAGTTGTCAAGTGGTGAGATACTTATAATCTAGTAGAGTGCGTGGTGGTTCAGTAGTCCAGATGCTTAGATCCAATTTATGCATCGAGAATTTGGGACCATGGCAGAATGCCTAGAATTTAGTGTTGGTGGTTGGTTATGGTCTTTGTAGCATATTCGTTACATTTCTTGCATGGTTTTGGTGTCATTGGTGTCTTCTCTGATAGCTTGACCTAGCCTATTCACTTTCTACCCGATTAGACCTTGTGTGGTTCAGAGAGTTTGGTTTAGAATCTACCTATGGAAGATTGCTCTTTAGCGTAGGGTTCCTGGCTATATCATTTCTAATCCTAACGTTTCATTTACTGTTGGGTTTCTGATGATTGGTTTAGACGAGTTTGGGGTATCTGAGTGATCTTAGTGCAGTTTTCCATTTGCATATTGATGGTCAGTCATAGCAAACTAATCTAGTTCTAGAGGGTATGCTACGAGCATGTGTTATTTATTTTAGAGGTTAGTGGGACCTGTGTTTGGTTTTGGTAGAGAGGAAGTTTTCAGATGACTTTGTTAGAGGTAGAGTATAGTAGGAATCATAGCCTTCCGGTGGGTTGGTTGAGGTTTTAGAGTGTAGCTTAGGTGTTTGACCTATGCTTGGCTTCGTAGTTAGACTGCACCTGTTTCAGCATAGGCAAAAGAGTTTTCCGGATCAAAGGACTCATGGGTTAGAATTTTAAGGAAGTGGGTTTTATGTTTTGAGTTAGCTTGGTTACCGATTCTGTGTGATGATCACCTTGGTTTTCTTGGTTCTTGTGTTGTGTTGGTGCTCTCTGGTTGAGTTTCTTATGGTTTGGTTGGTTCGGTTCAGTTAACAGATTATTTAGCTTCTGAGTTAGAGTTATGTTGCTATCCTAATTTGGCTGGTAGGAGTTCAAGGTTATAGTAAACTTTCCTTTGAAATAGCTCTGTGGGCCGTTGTCCAATTGAGGAGGCTCCACAGGAAGCCTAGCTTGACATATGAACCAATTATCTTTCCATTTCTGAGTATGAGGTGCTTCATGTTTCTTAACTTTTGAGGATGAAAGTTCTTTTAGTAGTGGATATTGTAATGACCCTCTAGGTCATTTCTCCGTTCTCGTGCATTTTATGTAGTTTGAGCTTTCTCGCCGTGGCTACACATTATTTATGACTTGCCGGGATTGATGGCTCGGTTTTCGAGCTGTTCGTTTGTGTTTTAGAAAAAAATCCCTATTTTTGAACTCTTTAGGTTGAAAGGGTTGAACTTAGTCAATAATTTGAGAATACAGCCTCGGATGAGAATTCCATCAGTGTTGTTAGCTCTGTAATGTCAACTTTGGGCTAAAGAGACCTTTGGTTCGGGTCTCGAGGCTTTTAAACTCATTTTGGGCTATTGTGTTCCATGTTGGTAAAAGTTAATTTCTGGGCGTGGGGCCTATTTTTTTTAAAACTATCTCCTTTGAGAATTTTGTCGATTTCATTGAGTCTAGAATGCCATTTTTGGTTGAGTAGCATAGTTAATTTGCATCCGCGGGGTTCCGAATGAATCTCGAGGGTCCATCCGGTGAATTTTTGGACATGTTTCTGCTGATTTTGCTGTTGCTAGTGGATTCGCTTTTGAGAACTTTTCTCCGCCTTTGTGATGGCCGCTTTTGTATACTTTCTCTGCTTTTGCGGCAAAAGTCCAGTTTTGCAACAATGGATCGCTTTTGTGAAGAAAACTCTGCTTTTGCGAGGCAAAGGTAAATAGTGACCTCCGCTTTTGTGAAGGGTGTGTGGCTTTTGCGACGTCAGCTTTTCTGAAAAGACCTCCACTTTTGCGGAGGTAGCTGAGTTTTTATAAAAGATTTCAACCTTGTTTTCTCCTCATTTACTCCGAAATCCTCCATTAACTTAGAGCTTGAGAGCTGGGAGTTAGAGCTTTGATCATCTCCAACCATTTTGGTAAGTTCACAAATATTCCCTTCTCCTTTTCCGTCTTTTAATTCGCGTTATCTTTCGTTTATTTTCGTTAATTCCTTATTTAAAATCCTTTGATCTTGTGGACTTTTGGGGCTGTTTTTTACCCCGAATCGAGTCTCGTTCGCGCCCAAATTTTGGGCATGGATTTAGAAATCCATTATGAACATAATTGTAAAATTCATTTCTTGTTTCATAAAGTGGGCCCCGAGGGTTATTTTTGGACCCAATTTTTGGCCCGAAAGTTTGTATATCAATATAGATGTCATTGTTTTCGTCTTGACACCTAAATCATATTTATGATAGCATGGCAGCATTAAAAGGCTTATCGAGTGAGATAGACTCCTATCTTGTGGATTGTGCATGCGTGTTCGACTTCCAGGTAGGTTATAGTTTACTTATTTGTAGAGTTTGCTCGTGTAACGTATAAGTATAATGATTTTCTAATGGTTGGTCGGATCTTGAAGTTTGGATACAGTTCTGAGTAGGCATTTTAATCCTTATAGGTGATTTAGGGGCCTTAGAGTAGAGTCTGGATAGCAATTACTTAGTATAGGCTGTAGCTCTCCCGTAAGACTTGGGGTAGACGGTGTAGTATCCTTGGGATTAGGGTCAGATGCCTTAGCTTAGTTTAGGCTACTTGTGGTTGAGTTTATTAGATTAGGGACCCTTAGCATAGAATTAGATGAGGGTTCGTGATAGAGTATATGTTACCGTTGTTTTTATATTTATTGATCTTGCTCATATTATATTTTTATTTATCATATACTTGTGGGCCCGAGGACATGGATGTTGGATTGGCTGAACTCTAGGTCAGTATGATTGTGCTTTTTCTTAAGTTTGGATTAGTTGTGCGCCTTAGCTTAGCTCTGGTTAGTTGTTTACCTTAGGCGAGTCCCTTGGAGGTTGGTAGTTAGTGTAGTGGTTTTCTTTAATACTTACATTAGAATAGGCGGCCTTAGCATTCGTTGAGGTATAGTTCGTGGTAGAGTAGTTTCTTACTTGGCATACTGGTTGTTCTTATCGCGTTATTTTCCTATGTTTCGTTATAGTGTGAGGATTTGTGGTCCTGAAGCCATTATTTGGGCTGGCTGGATCCCAGGTTAGTACGATCTTGATATGAAGGGTGAAATGCCCTATTTTGATGTAGTTGTGTGCATTTACATGTATCCTTATATGCATTTGAGCTGGATCATTTTCATCCTTTTCACATACAAGGGTTATGCTACGATTTGACGGGAAATAAATGGGTCGACGAATTAATAAGGAAATTCTTCTTTTCAACTTATAGTTTTTAAATTAATGAAAGATTTCACCGGTTTAAGCTAATTATTAACTTTAAAACCCAAAATACCTCTTTTTTAAATAATTGGAGCTCCAGGGAGAGCATCCTACTATTATCACTGTTTTTAGTTATTAAAAAGGGGAAACAACTTCTTTTACTATTAAACCTGTGTTACTAAGGAGGAATTGTACCTCATTATTTTACTAATTTCTGAGTCGAAAAATACTACTATTTATGCACTTGATCTGAGAGACAGCTCCAAACTTACCTTTCATTGATTTGTTAGCATATTGCTAAGCTATGGTGGCCCTTTTGCATACATACGAAGTTTTACTTTGCGGTGCTCATTTATATTAGTAAGCTCCGGCGACGCATGAATTACTCTGGGTTTTTCCCTAATTATATGTGGATTATTTTTTATTGTATGTATTGATAAGCTCGAGCGTCGTGCGAGGATATTCCAGGTATTATGGTACGGTATTTGCTGATAAGATCTGGCGGCCCGTGAGATGACTCAGGGTTTCATTCATTATTGCATTGGCCACATCTCATTGCATTCATTTCGCATCGCATATTATGGTGTTCTTTCGCACATCTTTACTATCTAAATCTATTTGTAGTTAGCATTCCTTATTGTGTGCACCTTCCGAGTTTATGGGTGTCCGATTAGGTTATAGGTAGATTATTGTTGTATGCCTTCCGTGTCATTTACTTGTACTTCTCTTTATTATCTAGTATGACCTGATATTTCCTTCAGACAATCTTTCTTACCTTTGGGTTTATATTCGCATTTTGTTATTTTTTTATCTTATTTGAGCTCAGTCGGCCTATGATGCCTACTGTGTACCAAATATTTTGGTACTCAGGCTACACTTCTGCATCTTTTTCCTGATGCAAATCCTAGTATGAGTTATCGTTGTTGACACTATCATCGTGCATAGTGTCTTATCGGAGATATAGGGTGATCTCTTGGTGATCAGAGTTGATCCACCTCCCTCTACTTTTTGACTAGTCTTCTATTGTACTTTTGGAGACTTTATCTGTATTTTATTGTATCTGTCTAGCACATCTAATTTGTAGTAGCACTTGTACCGACTGAAACCTGGTCTTGGGGGAGTCTTTTGTATTTCTCTCTCTTCTCTCCCTTTTGACTTATACTTGTTTAACTTATCTTCCGCTATTTATTGATGTTCTTTCATTTTTGGTTTCATTCTTCTATTAGCCCATAATTTGTAGTTCTGGGCTAAGGGTTTGGCTTACCTATTAAGGCTTATAATAGGTATCATCACGACTTAAAATTTTTGGTCGTGACATGTGGGACTTGCGATGGCCCATCACAGTAGCTCGTGGGAAGCTCTTTTTCTGAAATTTCTCCCTCTTTCACTTTATCAGCTCCTGCACACTTAAACAAACATTAATCTTTGGTTTCTTCCCAAGCAGCGACTGATTTAACATTGCGACACGATGTAGGTTACTTTACTACTCAGACTTAATCAAGTTACACCCATGGGTTGCCTCCTATGCAACACCTGATTTAACTTCGCGGCACGATATAGGTCCCTTGGTTACTCAAACTTAACCAAGGTCCCAAACTTCCACAACATTAATCTCCTATGTAATTACCAAGTAGGCTTTCAGATGTTGGCCATTCGCCTTGAACCACTTGCCTTCATGGTTCTCAAGCTCTATTGCACCATGTGGGGACACATGCACCACTCAAAATGGTCCCATCCACTTAGATATTATCTTGCCAGGTAACAAGCAAAGTTTTGAGTTGAACAACAGAACTAAATTGATGAGTTTAAAGTCTCTCTTTTCAATCTTTTGGTCATGGCACATCTTCATTTTCTCTTTGTACAAGGCTGAACTCTCATAAGCTTTTAGACGAAACTCATCCAACTCATTTAATTAACCAAGCTGTTCGTAGAATGCGTCACACCAATTCATGTTTAACTTCTTGAGTGCCCATATGGCTTTATGCTCAAGCTCCACCTGTAGATGAAATGACTTTCAAAACACAAGCTGATATGGCGACATACCTATTGGAGTCTTGTAAGCAGTTCAATACGCCCACAAAGCATCATCCAGATTCATAGACCAATCTGTTCTATGTGCGTTCATAGTCTTCGCAAGGATGGTCTTTATTTCATAGTTGTAAACCTTAACTTTCCCACTAGTCTACGGATGATAAGGTGTTTCAATATTATGCTTCACTCCATATTTCTCAAGTAGGTTTTGAAACAATCGGTTACAAAAGTGTGAACCTCCATCATTGATGATTGCCATTGGAGTACCAAACCTTGAAAAGATGTTCCGCTTTAAGAATGCTATGACACTCTTACCTTTATTACTGGGAAGTGCAACCGCCTCCACCCACTTAGATACATAGTCAACAACCACCAATATGTACTTCATCCCATTCGAACTCACAAAAGGTCCCATAAAGTCAATGCCCCACACATCAAATAGTTGAACCATAAAAATAAGAGTGAGAGAAAGTTCATGTTTCCTTGATATGCCGCCTTCCCTTTGAAATCAATTACAAGACTTTGCAAAATCATGCGCATCCTAATGGAGAGTAGGCTTATAGTACCCGCATTGCAAGATCTTATGGGCTATTTGGATGCTACTATGATGTCTCCCAACAGGGGATTAATGACATGCTTCTAATATATCCACCATCTATGCCTCAGGAACGCATCTATGAATCATGGTATCAACACATAAACAAAATAGGAATGGCTACTCCCAAAAGAACTTCTTAACATCTGACATAAACTTCCTTCATTGATGGATGGACAAATTGGGAGGCACCACATCACTCACTAAATAGTTCGCAAAGTCTATAAACTATGTAATCAAATCTTGGGATGCAACCAACACTTGTTCATTTGGGAAGGTATCATCAATATCTACCTCATCCTTCAGCTTCAACATTGCCTCTTCCTCCAATCTAGACAAGTGGTCAGCTACCTGATTCTCAGTCCCCTTCCGGCCTTTTACTTCAAAGTAGAATTCTTACAACAGAAGTACCCACCGAATCAATCTAGGGGTTGCATCCTTCTTTGCCATAGGGTACCTAAGAGCTACATGGTTAGTGTGCACAATCACCTTGGTGCCAAGCAAATAAGACATGAACTTCTCAAGCGAAAAGACCACAGTAAGCAACTCTTATTTTGTCATAGTACAGTTCTTTTGGGCAGCATTAAGTGCTTTGCTAACATAGTATATCAGATGGAGAATCTTTTAATTTATCTGGACTAGGACTACTCCTAGTGCCACTCCACTAGCATCACACATAACCTCGAATGGCTGCGACCAATCAAGCACCAGAATAAGGGGCACATAGATCAAATTTTGCTTGAGGCATTCAAATGCCTTCAGACATCCATAATCAAAAACAAATTTCACATCTTTCTCCAACAACTTTCCCCAGGGATGTGCTATTTTAGAGAAGTCCTTTATGAACCTACAATAAAAACCAACATGCACCAAAAAGCTTTAAATACCCTTCACAGAAACTGAAGGAGTAAATTTCTCAATCACCTCAACCTTTGCTTTGTCAACCTCAATACCCTCCTTGGAGATCCACTGGCCAAGCACTATACCTTCTTTAACCATGAAGTTACACTTCTCCTTATTCAGCACCAAGTTGCATTCTTCACATCTCTTCAGCACACAACTCAAATGTGCTACACACTCATCAAAGAAGTCACCTGCCACTGCAAAGTCATCCATAAATACCTCTATAGTGTCCGCTACCATGTCTGGGAAAATTGACATCATACATCATTGAAAGTTCACTGGTGCATTACATAACCCGAATGACATCCTCTTGAATGCGAACATCCCATATAGGCAGGTGAAAGTGGTCTTCTCTTGGTCTTCAGGAGAAATCAAAATCCGATTGTATCCCAAGTAACCATCAAGAAAACAATACCATCATCTATCAGTAAGACGGTCTAACATCGTATCCATGAACGGCACCAGAAAATGATCTTTCTTGGTCCAACAATTCAGATTCTTATAGTCCATGCATACACACTAGCTAGTGACTGGCCTCATCAAAATTAACTCATTCTTAGAATTTGGAACCACAGTGATTCCACCCTTCTTAGGCACACATTGAACTGATCTCACCCACTTGCTGTCTGCAATAGGATAAACCATACATGTATCCAACCACTTAATAATTTTCTTCTTGACAACTTCTTGAATAGGCTGATTGAACCTACATTGATGCTTAGTACTAGGAATAAAATTTGTCTCAAGTTAGATCTTTTGCGTGCATATGCCTGGCAGAATACCAATGATGTCAGTAATAGACTATCCAATGGCCCTCTTGAACTTTCTCAGCACAAAAACTAGAGCCTCACCCTGCCTTTCAACCAAATTTGCAACAATAATAACTGGTATGTCGGCTCTAAAAACACATATCATAGGTGAGATGGGAGAACTTTGACAAGACAGAAGGCTTCTTAATAGAGGGTCTAGCTGGTGGGGTTGCCCAATTTTTCAAGTCCAAATACAGCTTCTTCGGAGCATATGTATAAGACCCTATACCGGCGAGTGCCTTAACCATATCATCATACACAATAATATCCTCTCCGCCAAAATTCATGATCACAGTTGTGAGTGCTTCAACACCAAGTCGCTCCTCAATAGGTAGTGGCGGCTTCTTTTTATCAACTACATCAATAACTGAGACTACATGCATGTCATTATGGTGCTTTATAGACTAATAGAAATCAAAGGTTAGTACATCCTCATTCAATATAAATTTTATTTGTCCAGCTTCCAAGTCAACTAAAGTAGGTCCGACGGTAAAGAATGGTCATCCAATAAAATAGGAACTTCAAAGTCCACATCACGGTTAAGAATCACAAAGTTCATAGGAAAGATAAATGACTCAACTTTGACAAGTACATCATAGAGAATATCCATAGGCCTCTTCACTGTGAGATCTTCCATAAGAAGTTGCATTATCATTTGTTTAAGGGATCCTAAGCCCAACTATTTGAACATTGCTAATGGCACGAGATTGATACTCACACCTAAATCACATAAGGCCTTTGCAAAGTGAATATTTCCTGATTTGCAAGGAATAGTGAAAGCTCCTGGATCCTCTTTTTTCTACATAAGAGAACGTGAAGCTATTGCACTACAGTGGTGCAAATTGTTAACAGGCTTAAAGCTCACAGTTCTCTTCTTCGTCACAAGATCCTTTATAAATTTTGAATATCTACGCATCTTCTCTAATGCTTCGACCAAAGATATGTTCACCGAAAGCTGCTTCAACATAGAGATGAACTTGTGATATTTGCCTTCTTCAGCCTTCTTGACCAATCTCTTTGGGAAAGGTGGCGGAGGTCGTGGCATTCGATTTAGTACCTAAGGAACCATTTTTTCCTTCCCATTTGTAGCTACAGGCTTCACAATAGAATTCTCATCGCCAACCTGATCTTCAGAATCAATTAACTTTTCAGCATCCATATTCTCAAGCTTGGCCAAATCATCAACAACTAAATGGATAAGAGGATTAATGGTCTAATTTCCACTTCAAGTAGTTACCTCCATGTATTTCCCATCATTTTTTTCGATTTGTAACTCTATTGCTAGAAAGTGTACCCTTCTAGTGCTAGTTCAAGGTTGTAGACATCTGACCCAACTGCTGCTCAATTTGCTTGATTATTGTGGGATGTGACTCAACTTTATGATTCATGCCTGAGATGTCATCATGAATTTCGTTCAAGTGGTCATCAGTCGTCTTCACCTTCTTTAGCACCTTGGACAACATATCTTACATACTAGATAAACTGGATCTTCCTTCCCAGTTACCAAAAGAGACATGTCAGCTATTTCTATAATTTTTAAAGCCATCCCTCTTGTTTCAATCACCATCTCTATCTCTACCTCTGCTCTTGTCTTTGTACCCAGACCGGTTGTAATTGTTGTCTCTATCTCTGTCTCTGCTCTGACCTTGATTTTCTTGACCCTGCCAAGTGTCTTGGTTAAACTCTTGGCCGTTGGCCTGGAAACCCGCTACCTGATCACGTAGAAAGTTTGAAACTTCATCAGACTTAGACTAATCATGCTTAGGTGCTTTACCTTGTGAAGCAACTATATTCACCTTCTCAACTCTCGTACCTATGACATGCTTAGGAATAATACCAATGCTCATCTAAAATATCGCCATATCTTGACCAAGATTTTGTAATTATTATTGGTCTATAGACTTGCCAATAACATAAGTCCTAGCTTAAACTTCAGACTCTCTCGTGTGCCAAGCCTTGTTCGTCTTTGTGACTCTGTACAGCATTTTAGATGCAACTACATAAGTGTTGTCCATGAGTCACCTCTAGTGGCAGTGTCAGCTACCGCCTTAGTATTTTCATTCAGTAACCTGTAGAAGATCTCCATCAAGGTCTCATTTGGGATCCTATGATTAAACACCTATTTCAGCTTCATATTGAGCCTAAACCATGTCTAATAGAGTGACTCTGTGTTCAACTGTCTGAAGTTATTGATTTCCTATTTAAACTGCAACATCTTGGATGGCGGGAAAAACCTCTCTAAGAAATTACTCTTTAGTTCCCTACAAGTAATGATTGAATCATCATGAAGCTCATCCAGCCAAAGAGTTCCTTCTCTAGTCAAAGAGAATGGGAATAGCCATAATCTGATAGCATCCTGACATAACCCAGGTAACTTGAAAGCTTTGAAAATCCCCTCGAAGTTCATCAAGTGTAAATTAGCATCATCAGTGGGTTTGCTTGCAAATAATCCCTTCATGGTCAACAACTGGATCATGGTACTTGTGATATAAAACTTTGCTCCAATAGATAGTGGTGGTGGAACTCTGGCATCGGTAGATCCAACATCATCCAAGTAAGCTTCATCATCATCAACGTCACAGTGAGGGGAATATCTTTGTTGTTGCTACTGAAAGCCCCTATTCCCTCTCTGCCTGGCCTGATCTTGGTTAATATTTTGATGGGCTGTCTCGTCTATTCTGACTTGTTCATTTAGTGCAGCCTGAGGGGAATCCTATTGCCTTGCTTGCTCTTCGGCTGCCTCTATGTGTTGTTTCTCTTCTTGCTGGTTGCCTCCGCTTGGCGAACCCTTTATTTCTCTTTAGCCATTAGTCTAGCTATGGTCTGTTCTGACGTTTAAATAACTCCATCTTTGACCATGTTTGTCAATGTTTGCTGAAGTTCAACATCAAGTGGAATCAGGGGATTGCCTTGGCTACGTGTCTTGGGAATAGACAAGTGTGTACCCTAAAAACAAAACAAAAACAACTAAAAAGTAAATCAGGAAATAAGGAATAAAAGTCAAATAAATACAATCAATCTAATCCAAAACCGTATTCCTTGCAAATGATGCCAAAATTTGATACACCCAAAATACACCTCCAAAAAGAAGTATAACGCAATCCCTGTACAAATATAGACCCTAACCAAGGTTAGGATCGATCCCATAGGGAATATGGTTGGATCTAGGTCAACTGTGCATATTTGCGCTCTTAGCCATCTTATTTTCCTAATATGGGGTTTTATGTAACAAGTAATGTTTGTAAGGAAGAGTTTAACGAATAATAGAGTATCAGTTTCCATTGTCGTTAATCACTGAGAGAAGTGACTAAGGTAGTGTTCCCATGAGTTCATAACGTAGTAAGGCATTGTACTAGCAATCTAGTCTAACGCTCAATATGCAAGATCGGTAAGTTAGGTTTAATGAAATGGTTGGTCACCAATATAGAAGAATGTTACCACACAACTTGGTCAGCCTACGGGTGTTTGCTTTACTAACTCTTACTATTGATCCCAAATTAGCTATTCCTGGACAAGGTCAAGCTATTAGATGAGGGTCGATAGTCTCAAATATCCATTGTATAATCTCAATTACCATTTGTTACCCCTTTGTTCAAGAAAGTAGGAATAAGGCAATTTCTAACATAGCACACCGTTAAAAAGCAATCAAAGCGAAGGAAAGAACAATACATGCATAAACACCATTCTAGAATTCCTAAGTTCTTTGCCCACTTTGTTAATCTGTCATGGTTCCCACAAAAATAGTTGTGGATTTAGCTACTCATGTTTCTAATAAAACAATTAGATTCAGATGAATAAATCATAATTATAACTTATAATATGAAAATAAGAAACCCAGAATCTTGAATTATCAAGAACACTTCAATTACCAAGAATCAATGATCGAATTCACAAAAATGTGTAAGAACAATGTCAACATTAAATTAAGATGTTCAATAAAAATAAGTAACAGCTAAAATAAACCCTAGGGAAAGTATTTATAGACAAAATGACTGAATCCTACAAAAACTAGGAAAGCTGGACGCGACACTTCTGACGGTCAGATCCCATAAGCCATCGTGGTTCCCACGGCCTGTCATGGATGCTTATTGAGATTCCTTCTCTAAGTGATCTATCCTTTGTCTATTTCCCACGATTAAAGCTAATGGGTTATCGTAATTCACACAGACCATCAAAAGTTATCTTTGTCCAGGGTCCCTTTGAGCAATATGTTCTACCTCTTTGTGATGGTCAGTCCCTATATCCCGTGACAAGTCTCACAGCCTATCGTAGGCAGACATCGGGTACTTTCTCCGTGTATTTTTTCACTGGCATGATTCCATGGCCACTTCCTATGGGCTGTGGTGTGTTCAATGGCCCGTGAGGCTTTGGTTTTATGCCAGAATCAACAAATTTCTTATCTTTTCATGCTCCAAGTTAGTCTCACTGTACAAGTAGCAAACAAGCATCACATTCAACAAAATACACTTAAGAACTCTTAAAAGTTTTGAGTGTCAAAAGTGCAATAAAATCCTGGCACATCAATAGAGTCTTCCTTTGTGTATCTCCCATGAAGGGCATGATGAGGTTTGGGAGGAAAGGCAAGATTAGCCTTAGGTTTATTGGGCCTTTTGAGATTTTGTGTCGCATTAGGGAGGTAGAATATGAGTTGTCCTTCCCTCATGCTCATTTGGGTGCTTACCCGATTTTCCATGTTTTTATTTAGAGGCGGTATGTATTGGATGTCTCACGTGCTTCAGTTGGAGTCGGTTAAGCTAGACGAATTGTTAACTTTCAAGGAGCAGCCTATTGCTATTTTGGACAAGCAGGTTAGAAAGTTGTGAACTAAGGAGATTTCTTCAGTTAAGGTTCAGTGGAGGCATCATCCAATTGAGGAGGATACCTAGGAGACCGAGCATAGCATATGGACCAGATATCCTTACCTTTTTTAGGTTTCAGGTACCTTCTTTTCTCAAACTTTCAAGGACAAAAGTTCTATTAGTACTGGATGTTGTAATGACCCTCATGGTCATTTTATCTTTTTTGTGTGTTTCTACTATTTTGACCCTTCTTGTAGTTTCCAAACTTCTTATGTGACTTGCTAGTATGGGTGGCACACTTCTCAAGGTGTTCTATCAGGTTTTAGCAAAGTTTTCCTGTTTTGAAACTCTTAAAGTTGAAATATTTGACTTTGGTCAATATTCAAAGTAAATGGTCTTAGATGTAATTTCTGTTAGCGCTATTAGCTTTAGAATATGAACTTGGGCTAGTGGGACTTTTGGTTTGGGTCTCGAGGCTTCCAGACTCATTTTGGGTACCTGGGTAAAATTTCGTGATTTTAGTGAAAGTGTTGACATTAGTCAATGTTCTGTCAAGACGACCTCTATTGGTCATTTTATCGATTCTGTTGAGTCTAAAATTTTATTTCGAGTTGGGTAGCATGCTTGGTTTCACAGGACTCCAAATGTATCTCAAGGGTTTGATTGGTGACTTGGTTATTGTGGGATGTTGTTGGTGCAACTAGTGTTGTTGCAGCCGCTCTTGTGGAGCTTGGCTTCCACTAGCAGATCCACACATACATAAACCATATGCTCATACGGAGCCTGGTGACGTTAGCCGACTTTTCTGCTGCAGAGCTTGGGCGCTCCTGCAAAGCTGCTGCTGGGGTGTTTGAGCCACTCCTACAGAGGGATAACTGTGCTCCAAGTTCAACTCCTGCATGGTTTTTCCATTGTTGTAGGCTCACTCCAGTGGGCTCATGGCCACTCCTATGGAGCTAGAGGAAATTGTTAACCTCCACTATTGTGAAGATTTCACCGCTCCAGCGATGCCGCACCTGCGATGAAAGTTTCATAGGAGCGACGATCACTGTGTGCTTTTAAAACCTTCTTCCTCATTTAATTATAAGTTTGTCAAAACATTTTCATTGAAGTCTAAGATTGGTTAAGAAGGTTCTCACCTATCTATAATCAATTTCCTATGAATTTGAGGTACGTCTCTTTCCCATCTCGTTCTCTTATGTGTCTAGGCTTTAATTCCATCTTTCATTCTTGATTTGGGTCTCAAAAATTGCATGATTCTCCTTCACTTTAAAGTGATAGTTTCAGACCATTTGAGGTCTGAATTAATCCCGTTTCTTCAAAAATTTGGGGCATGCATCCCTCTTCTCGAAGGAAGCATAATTGTGGAGATCATTTCTGATTTAGTTGGCGGGCTCCGAGGATCAATTTTTTACCCGATTTTTGGCCCAAAATTCTTTATATCAATATGGGTGTCATTGATCCTATCTTGATGTGTAGAATGTGTTTGTGATAGCATGCTAGCGATCCAAAGCTCTCGAGTGACGGTTCATGATTGCAGTGCGGCCTCAAGGTAGGTTACAATTTACCTTCTTTAGACTTTGCTCAGTTAGATAGCATATTTTATAAGTTTCAGAAATGCTATGGTTAGGTTGTAGGGTAAAATTGGGCTTTAACTATTTTTTAAAACTTTTGGCCAATTTTGGGACCGTAGAATAGTATTTTCTTTTAAACCTTAGTTTAGGTTGCTGATAAGTTGGTAATCTACCAACTAATTGAGCCTTTGTTCATGAATTATTGTCATGTTATGATGAGGATGATAGTTACTTATTGCCTTTATTGACATGAATGCAGGTACTCTTGATCCAGAGAAGAAAGCAAAGGAATTAAACCCAATGAGCCAAAAAGAAGTTAAAGTGTGAAGGCGATCGGAAAAGAGAAAGGAATTGTCAAGAGGTGCGAGCCGCACATCACAAGTTGCGACCACACCCCACTTTTCACTTGATCCACAAAGGCAATGGAACTTTATGTGTTACAAAAAAGGTGCGATCGCATGTGCCTTCGCACATCGGTTGCACCAGCCCTGAAGGGCATTTTTGTCCAAAATCTTGTGACGTAATTAGGAAGGTTCTAAAACCCATTTTGGGGTGTGTACATGAGAGAATTCAGTTTTTACTTTCCCCAAGGAAGATATTGAGAGTACACTCTTCTCTTTTCTCCTTCCCCAATTGAAAACACCATTTGTAAATATTTTGAGCTTGGATTTGGAGCTTAGATGTTAATATGAATGGAAATTTGAGTAACCCATTTGGTTTATCCTCTTGTTTCCTTAATATGAGTAGTTAAATCCTTTTCTAGGGGTACGTGCATGATAGGTGTTTGAATTTAGATATAGGTACTAATAGATTCTGCTTATGATTGGTTATTTAGTATGGGTCTATTGAATTCTTCAAGGTTTAACCATAAAATTGATGGTTGCAAATATTGATTGAGTTTACTAATTTTGTTCTTTCTCGAAAGAGGAGTTTATAAATTGGTTAAGAATTCAATATTGGGAATTTGGGATTTCCACCATAGATTAAGGCTAGAAATAGCTTGATCGAAGGAAATTCCCATCTAAGAATCTAAGCTAGAAATAGTGTGACTTACCCAAGTGTTAATTGGTTATTTTATGGTAAATCTATGGTGCTTGAGCAAAGGCCATGGTACATATATTTAGAGGATCGAAAGACTACCAAATATAGCTAGGACCAAGCTACCCATACCTATAATCGAAAGTTTGTGCAATTAATCAATTCCCTAACCCATTGTAGAACCCCATCGGAAGCATACCCTAGTCTTCCTTCTCTTGTTAAACAAATTGTGTTCACATTGCTCTTGTGTTAAGATTACAATTCGATAATTCCCAATCCCTTCCCCTAACTATTACTTTTAAATTGCTTGAACATTTACTCGCTTTAGTGATTGTTATTCAAAAATTTATTGGCGAATCATTACTCTATTCTCCGTGGATACGACCCTGACATCTGTTGGGTTTATTTATTGTTTTGTACGATGATTGTTACAACCTCCTATTAGAGAGTGCTTTTGAACTTCATAAAAAAATGGTGCTATTGTCGAGGAATGGTTCTTGATTTGCCATTTGATTGTTATTTAGTTCAATTTTGTTGAGTGTTTGTTCTCTTTTACTTTTTTATTGTTTGTGTTATTGTGAACAGGGTGTCCACGAGTCAAGTGAGCGACCAAGAGAGTGTCGATGGATATGTGGATGTAGACAATGAACCCGTGGTCCATGGTGTTGTAGGTACAATCTGCCTACCCACAACTGTTGGAAATGTCATGTTCTATGTGACGAGCACCATGCTTCATTTGATACAAATGGAAGGACTCTTTGGAGGGATGGCTCATGAAGACGCCAACCGGTATATCCGAAACATTATTGAAATATGCTAGCCTTTCAACATCAACAATATATCCCAAGAGTAGATCCGACTCTGATTATTCCCTTTCTCCCTTATGGAGGAAGTGACATCCTGGCTTGAGGAGCTCCTTGAGGGCTCTATTACAACATGGAACAGACTTGTGGAAGCCTTCTTGGTGAGATTCTTCCCTCCTTCTCGGATAATGCAACTAAGGGATGATATCACCAACTTTCGATAACTACCGGATGAACCATTGCATGAATCATGACTAAGGTTCAAGAAAAAGCTTCTATTGTGTCCAAACCATGGGTTGTCGGACAATGTTCTCCTTCAAAGCTTCTATAGAGCTCTAGACTCTATGAACAAATCCATCGCGAATAATATCGCGGGTGGGACACTTATGGACAAAAACTATGGTCTCGCTGCAGCTCTCTTAGATAGGATGACAAAGACCAATAGGGCGTGGCATACTAGAGAAACTGATGTCTCACTGGTGTTACTTCATATATTATGATGAGTGAGATGAGAAGAAAGGAGGAGGAAAGAGATGAGACTATGGCCAAAATAATGATGCAAATCGGTCTATTGGCCAAATATATGATAGGAGTCGGCACCAAGAGTGTCAACGTCGTGGTGCTTATGGGTCGAATGATCATGATGGAGTTGGTACTCATGCATCGGGAAATTAGAAGCTTTGTTTTTTAGCGGCAGATTCTTCACCCAAATATCATGGTACCAACTAAGGTCATTGACGTTCGAGAGACAAGAACCAAGGTTGGAACCGATATAAGGGAAATCAATGAAGAGATAGGGAGTAGGGTAGAGACTGTGAAGGTCCATGGCAAGAATGTGAGAGAGACGGTGATCATTACAATCACCATAGTGCTAACCCTTATGTGCCTCCACCAAAAGCCGATGTGTCTCCCTACCAACCAACGATGAGTAACCCCGGACATTCTAAGATTGAGGACATGTTATTTCAAGTGTTGAACAGAGTTGAATCGATGGATAGCGGGGTGAAAGATTTAAAAAGTAAGGTATCCACTCCTCATCAAAAAGTGAGTTCCTATTTTGCATCTATCAAGCACTTAGAGACTCAAATGAAGCATCTTTCTTCTCAAATGAACCCACGTTTGAAGGGTACTCTTCCGAGTGACACTCTTGCAAATCCAAAAAATAATGGCCATGTGATGGAAATTGTGACTCGAAGTGGAAGAATGCTTATTGGTGTGAGAAAACCTGCCATGGAAGTTGTTAGGGAGAATGATGAAAAAATAGAAGAGGATATCGTGAATGAGAACAAAGTTTATGAGAGTCCGAATATTGGGGATAAGCCTAGTGCACCCAATGTGATTGAAAATAATGAAGATCCACATGAAGAGAAGGATGAGACCTAGTTTCCTTCTCAAATTGCAATTGAGATTGAGGACGATGCTCCAAGTGTGCCAAATCCATTGCCAAAAGGTCCCCCTCCATATCTTCAGAGGTTAGCCAAGAAAAAGGAAGATATTCAATTCAAGAAGTTTACAGACATGTTCAGCAATCTAGCCATCAATATTCCTTTGATTGACGCTCTTATGCAAATGCCGGGTTATGCCAAGTTTATTAAGGAGTTGCTAAAGAAGAAAAGGGTGATCGATGTGGAAACATTGGAAGTGTCCTATAGTTGTAGTGTTGTGATGATGAGCAACATCACCCCTAAACAGGAAGATCTGGGAGCATTCACCATCCCATGAACTATTGGAGTGTTTCTGTTTCGAAAGACCTTATGTGATCTCGGGGTGAGTATCAACTTGACGCCCCTTGTGATTTTCATAATGTTAGGCTTGGGTACTCCTAACCCTACACCAATGAGGTTACTAATGGATGATCACTAAATTAAATTCCCGGTGGGGATATTGTTCGACGTGTTGGTGAAGGTAGACAAGTTTATCTTGCCGGCTGATTTTGTGGTCTTGGATTTCAATGTTGATCATGAGGCACCCATCATATTGGGGTGACCACTTTTGGCCACCGGAAAGCTTTTGTTTATGTGAAACTAGAGGAGCTCAAGTTCCGTATGGGAAGCAAAGAGGTTACGTTCAACATATGCCAACCTACTAAACCACCTGACGAATTTAGAGTTGTATCTGTGATCACTACCGAGGGCGAGTTGGTTGAAGCCCATCAATATCACTACAAGAAAAAACCTCTTCAAAGAGGGGAAATTCCATCGTTAGAAGGTCTAATCCAGTCGCTAAAAGTCAATAACGACCAGAACAAATCCAGTCATCTACGGTCGTTAAAAGCTCAATCATTAAAAGTTAATGACCAAATTTTAATCCCGTCGTTAAAAGAATATTTAACGTCAACATAAATTTTGGTCGTTATATGTTCTTTTTAGCGTCAGAGTTTTCCCTTCGCTAGTTTGTCATCCGACCGTTAAAAATCTTTAGCAACAACAATTAAATTGATAAATACAAGTACTTTTAATGACAAAAATTACTTTCGTTAAATGTATGCAAGTTTCAACACCAATAGTTTTAGCAACTAATTTTTCCGTCGTTAATGGCCATTTCAATATTTGATAAGCTAATCATAAAAGAGTTTTGAAGCCTACATTTTCATTCGTTATTTTATAAAATTTTATACTACCAAATAATTATTATTATTTCATACACAGACATATCCGAAAATATATTAAATAATCAAATTCATATAAGACTTCATTGTTAATACAAAGAACTAAAAAAAGATAATTTATATCCAAATTGTTTGACATCATATTTTTCTACTCCTAAAAAAAGAATATTTCGAGCGTATACACCTAAGATATCGTCATTATATCACCCTAACAAAATAAAAGCTTTCTTGAACTTCAGCTTGCTCCTTACTTGCTTGAACGGTAGATTCATCAAATTCAAATTCTTAAGCTGTAAAATAAGTTCGTGTTAGATTAATAACAAAGAATAAGAGTGTAACAAATAAACATAAGACCTCAAAAAAATACGAACTTGTTTCATGGTCTAATTCACATCAATCGGCGATGGAGTTACCGATTCCAATGAATGAGTACAAAGCTTCAGCAAATTCCTTTTTATCTCAATACGAGCCATTAACTCTACTTCATGCTCCTCTCTTCTCTATTCTAGTGGCTCGAAATCTTCAATCTATCGTCCTTGATATTCATGAACGAGGACTCAAAGCCATGATTATTAGCTTCATTATGAGCGTCATCCAATTGGGGTGTTAAAAAGCACATTGACGCTAAGAAGCAGAAGATAGTGGATAAGTTGCAAGGTTTTAGTAATATAGGTGGATGAATAACTGAGTTATCGAAGTCAGGTTTAGGTGAAAAAGTCCTAGTGCAGATAAAAGATGAGAAACAAAAAGATGTGACCTGGCAGGGCAAATGTTATGGTACGGTCTACATTGGCGGAAATGAGAATGAGAAACATTTTTCATTGATAAAAAAGGCATGGTCCGTGTTTGCACATACCAATCCTCTACATCTAAGTGTGTTCCCATGTGTTGTTAGATTTGAAGCCAAAGGTTGCGATGACAGTTGCAATTCTTGTTAGTAAGGAAAAGGCTTCTAAAGGACAAATTTGTGGAAATATGACATCAAGGGGTACGAAAAGTATATTATAAGTAGTTAAATCATCATACGACTATATGAAAGCTAATAAAGGGATCACTAAACCAGAAATGATAATACCAGTTATAAAGAATTTCGAGCAGATGTTAAAGATATGAAGCAACATATTAACAAAAACGCTATCATGATTGTTAGATTGGCACCTGGTTTCCCCCATGGCATAATTGATCCAATTGAGGAGCTTGGTTATTTGGCTTCTAGCTACCGAATTTGTACAGATGTACATAAGTATGTGCTGGCCCCAAAAGGAACTAGTATAGTTCTGTACTGAAATTGTGAAATATAGAAGCATCAATATGTTGTTGTCACTAAGTGTACTGGTGGGCTTTATGCTTCTACAACAATTGCAGGAAGCAGGCCTGGAGGTCTGATGGGGCTTGGGAAGCAATGATATCTTTAGGCTCCAGAGGACTTGGAAAACACCTAGCAGATCATGGAGGCATCAAAAAAAATTCAAAAAGGGAGATAAGAAATTCCTGAATTGTTCATGAATGGAAGGCCTGACACGAATACTTTGTACTTGTTGAATGCATTCTAAAATTTACCTGAAAGGATGCAGCAAACCATTAATGTTTCTAAAAAACATGTGAACAATAACTTATATATCGACCAGATAGTCCTACAAAATTTAATGATTTCCAAAAATCAAGATATAAAAATGTGTCCTAGTGAATAACTAATTTATCTTGTTAGAATTATGTTCAGGAACCTAAATTTTATATGCACACATGAACTTCATTATCCGCTAGTACAAAAACTTATGTATAAACAATGAAAAATAATATGGTTGTTAAATGTTGCAAAACAGTAAAATCTAATATAACCTAACGAAAGAAAAACTACAACCTAGTAGACAAACATATTTATCCTATTCTATCACCAAAGAGAGATATGCAACTCAAGATGTGTTGATCCACCCCAACTCAAAGTTTTGTGATCGATCATCTCTACCATGTTTAGATACTACAAATTTTGCCAGTAACAACTTTTGTATCCCTAATCGCAGTAGTACTGCTGCAAACACTCACGTGTACCCTACTACGAAAACTAATGTCTCGCATGTACTTTCCATTAAAGTTAATATAAAGATAATCTTCCCTGCCAAAAAAAAAATTATTCTGTTCTCAGGAAACGAGAAACAGAACCGCAAGATGCTACAACCAAATTACTAATATAATCCAGTTAACTAATGTTCTACATGAATTAGTGTTGCATCGATTATGTTAAGTGAAAACTTAGTGGCTTATGATTTTTATCCTATATTAGATCTACATATCCCCGATTAATTCTTACGCCTTAGATATTAAAGAGATCTGATTTTTTTGGGCCTGCTAAGTATATGAACTGGATCACATCATCAGTTGGCTATAATAAACTGGTGAAATTATTGAAATGATAACACGAAGACTATCTGATGTCCACTATAAAGCTAGAATAATAGAAAAAAGGCTACTTTAGTCTAATAGTTTTTTTCCCTGCCTACAACAAATGAAAAATCTTGGTAATTACAAGTTACAACTACTTTGAAAGATATTTGTGCGTGCTTCAGGGAATTTTGGAGCTATTTTGGTTCAAATATCAGTCTATGGGGGTCGAGGATATGCATTCGGTAAGTAAAGAGGAGAAGTCAGAAGTAGTTGATGCTGAAGAAAATAGAGTTGAAGAAGATGCAAAATGGGATGTGAATAGCTGGGATGTTGCTGATCTTTATATGCTTGGAATAAAAATTAAAAAAAATGCATCAGATAAACAACATGAAGCAGATGATGGTGTGGAGAAGAAACAAAAACTGGATTATCTATAGAGATTGATTGAAGAAGATCATTTCAATGTGCGAGTAACTTCTGGGAAGAAAGAACATGTGCAGACAAGAAGAAGGACAACAAGGAGCCCATGATACATTAGTTTCGGCTATTAATAAGAAACAGATTAAGGCCGCAAGGTCAGCTACTATGATGTAACACCACTTCTTGATGCTGCCAAGTCTGTTATTCCTACTAACAAAGCTTCTCTATTATTCCTACTCAAAAAGCTTCTCTAAATGTTACAACTATACCTGAGAATGCTAGAAGTAAGAAAAGAGATCCTTAGGTGGGAGTTTCAGGGAGGGGAACTGAAGAAACTGTTGTTTCTCACAACCAAAGTGAATACAATCTTTGGTTTCCTATTTTCTGTATCATAGGCAATATTGATATTGGTAAAACCAAGATTCTCGACTGCATACGAGGAACTAATGTTCAAGAAGGAAAAGCTGGAGGGATCAAGTAGTAGATAGGTACAACTTATTTTCAGTTGAGAATATATGCGAGAGAACTAAGGAACTGAAAGCATATGCCAATCTGAAGGTCCCTGGATTGTTGTCCATTGACACACCTGGACATAAATCTTTCAGTAATCTACATTCTCGAGGTTAAGGTTTATGTGATGTCGCAATATTGATAGTAGACATTATGCAGTTGTAGAAGTATAATGACATTCAATAAAAAATTCAAAGAGGAAGTGCAAGAGGTAACAGGTAGTGCAAGAAAAAAGAGTAGGCTCGGAAACACCAACTATTTTGGGAGGGGGGGTATTCATTCCATATTAATGAGAGGTCACAAATATTCAGCATTAAGACTTGGAGAAACTACAGAACTCCAGATCGAGATTGCACCAGCAATGTTGGAAAAAGTTTCAGTTGTTTTTTATGTACTTCCAGCGTGCATTCCAGTGAGATCAAGGGCCGTCAAATGACTTTATGCAAAAAAAAGAGGATAAGAAGAAATTGCAGAGAAACTTAAAGAGAAGCTTGTTTTGATACAAGTTCTGCAAGAAAAGATTTCTTACTATAGAGATCAAGGATAAAGAGGCGAGTTTTTTGAATGCAAAGAGAAAAATAAGGAACTTCCCTAGCTTGAATACTAATAAATTGCAGAAATTTGAGGGACACTGAGATGTAGCGCTGCTATATATATATTTTATCCAAGACTCTCCCTTAACATATTTTCTCTAGCATATCTTTTTCTTGCTTTGTGATGGTAGTGATAAGCATTTCTATATATAAAATTCTGGAGTTTAAAGAGCAATAAACAGAAGTAGCTGAGAATTTTAACGTATCGATAACACATTGTCGTCTTCAATGTTCTTTGTCATTTGGTCTGTTGTAGACACTAGTCACTCTTTGTTCATGTTTTTCATAAGGGGTTCATGGATAAAATAGGAAAACCATTTGGTCTAATTAAAGACAACGTGTTTGATGAAGCACCATCAAAGAAGATTAAGGTTAATACATATTGTCAAACAACTTCCACTCTTTCATCGTATTGTCATAGCTACCAGATGCAAGCTTCAGAACAGTTGTATACAAGTTATTGAGATGCAATTCTAGAGGACATACTTTTGTGTTCGACATGCGCAAAGCACATAGATAGTTAGGATATGCTCCAAAAACTGAATATCAAAACCAAGCAACAAGTTGAAACAGCTTTCTAGATACAATTATTCTAGAGGGGTGCATATTTGTAACTTCTATTATTCTACAAAACTCAGTAAAGTTCTTCCCAATCAAGCACATGGTGAGAAGGATTTAGACAAAAATGAGTAACGAATACAGAGCTCTACTCTGTATACTTATTCACCAACCTCCATCTAACCATTCCTATTTTAACAATAATTTATAAACTTTAGGTCATATCGAATTAATGTGATATTCTTTTCACCCTATTTCACAGTTCCAAAGTATTCTTTTGCTTGTAATGATTAAGCGGATTGTTGTGAATCTTAGTCCATATTTTCATTAGCTATCTATGTAGAGCTTATAGATTTCCAGACTCCAGAGAAAGATCAAACTTTCACATTCTAACTGAAATAGAAATCCCCTTCACATAAAACACAAGCATTCATGTATCTAATTCTTATAATGGTGTAATTTTATTTATAACCGAGAAATCCCCAAGATCCAGTGGTGCATGATTCGATAATCAAAGAGATAACGGGCCAACCACTTTCCTCTTCTCAACTTAAATACCAGTATTTTGCCTCAACAAGAATTATAACCTACATACAACGTGCTGCGCTTTTACCACTATACAAAACCCTGGGAGAAATGGTGTCATTTGAGGTTTACATTTATGTCTCTGTGGTCCTTAATAAGAAAAAAAAAGCATGGATTGATCTAAGTTAATAGTCTATCAATGTTTAGGCAAGCAATTATATTTTTAATTTTATGCCACCACAAACAAAATCAGGAAAAAAGGTTAAAAGATCAATAAAAAAATCTCTAACTAGCGCAGACAAGGGAAGAATAGCCTAGTGGGAAGGGACTCCACCTCTAACCATGTGATCGAGAGTAAGAGTCACCATTGAAGCTAAGTGGAAAAAGCCACTATTTAGCTCGTGAGCAGGGTAGTCGTCGTGAGGATTACCACATTCTGTAAAAAAGACTGGCATACCTTTTTGACAAATACTGTTTATTAGTTTTAGTAATATAGCTCCTCACATCCAAACTTGGTTTAACATTTTAATGAAGTGCATGTATTTAGCAAAAAATTGAAATGCTTTAATCTCTAAGCATAGAGTGGAGTCAAAAATACGTTTTCATATCTTGAAAGACTACATGATTTAACCTTGCATGTTTCATTTCTCTGTATCACTATGTCAAATGCCCTCTATGACAAGTTAGTTACAAAACTAATGCAATTTCCTAATATCTAGCAGGATTATGCATTTCAATAATTTTTGAAGTGCTGATGTTTTCAATTAAGTTGAATCATAAGATCCTTTTTACTGACTTTCACACTATTCTGGTTTGAATGTCAAAAGAATAACTAAGCATCTCAAGATTCCAATTGGCTCTGGACGACATTGATTTGAAGGTCTAGTGAGCAAATATATTAGTGTTTTGATCCTTGAAGCAATTTACTCTTTGTGGTACTAGAGTGGATATTGTTTACAAGAGAACTTAATAAAACTTAACACTCCTTTTAAATAAGCTAGCTGGTGACAATGAGCCAAGGAGAGAGAGGATGACCAATAGAATGAAGTTTGAGTTCACTCTAAAATTTTCCATAACACCCTCGATACAACAAAAAATTCAAAAATCATAAATTCACAAACATAGATAAGAATGTGAGTGGAATCATAACATCAAGGACATTATGTCTGAAACATAGAGCAGAGACACTTATCGAAAAAGGGGAATGATAGGAACAATGCTCACTATTAGAAAACTGGAAATATGAATGTTTAGATATGTGATCCTAACTCGTATGTCGTAGAAAAGAGATCAATGGACAAATTAGTTAAGAAATAAGAAAAATCCTCATGATTCTCATTCACTTTGATCACTTCTTCAACAACATAAACACTTCAATGAATAGGCAAATAAAGATAATGTTACTTATCTTGTTGAAAATAAGACAGCTAGATCACAAATTAATTTTGTACAAACTTACATCACCTGTGATAAGCAGTTTAGGTGACGAGCAGTTCTTTCTATTCTTCTAAATACGTGTTTTGTGATCAAAACAGGGAGAAGGTCAAGGACCTTTTTTAAGCTATCAGGCCTACACTAAGAATACCAACAGAGGCTTACAACAATCAAACATAACTTAGACTACAACACTCAATCATTGGTAATGAATTAGAGTATTGTCCTCAGAAATTATCAAATTAACGAGTTTATTCAATAATAATCATCATTGCACCTTCTTTATTTTCAGTCAAAGCTACTAATAGATGTGCTCACATATGTACATACAACATATCAAGAACATATGCATAAAACTAACGTACATAAGTGCACAACACTAAAAAAAGAAGGAAAAAGAAACACCAAAATCAGACAATATAAACCTAGAACTCGGAATATCAGCTGCTCCATGACCAGAAGCAACCAGAGTAGTAAAAATCAGGTGACTGAAATGTGTTTCACAATCAAAACAGAGAGACGATTGATTTGTTTCAAAGGAGTTAGAACAAAGAGACTAACGCTTGATTTTCTCTTAGAAATCTAAGGCTTAGTTTTCTCTATTTTGATTTTGAGGGGGTGGGGCAACTGGGAACAGTGGGTGGAGACATGCAAAAAAAAAGAGCAAAAAAGGCAGCACCATTTTTTATTTTAGATATTAACGACCGAATGTTAAATTATTAACGTCTGCATATTATCCCCTCGCCAATATTATATTAAAACTCAAATTGTAATGACCAGAGTTATTTTTTGTCACTATAAATACACTTTTAATGACTGAATTCATGTCCCTTCATTATGAATTGGTCGTTAAAAGTCAACTTTCTTGTAGTGCATGGTGAGTTTGAAATGAAGTAGGTCCCTGAATCTATGGTGTTGCCAACTTGGCAACAAGAGAATGCAATGAAGATATTGAAGAAGCATTTACCTTGCTTGGGATAGGGCCACGCTAATCGGATTAGCATGCTCCCCAAAAATGATTGAAGGTTGAGGTACTATTGTTGAGCCTTGATGTAAAATAAAGCGTTTCTTAGGAGGCAACCCAATTATTTTTATTTTATTTCATTTATCTTTTTTTGTTTTTGGTATATTTTAGGAATGCACGGAGTTGGAAAAATGACTATGTGAAAGAAAAATATCGAAAGACATGTGCGATGGGCTATGAGATTTTCACACCCTGTTTTGTGGACGCATGTGGCACCGCATACACAACCAGAAAGTTGGGAAAAAAAGAATTGGCTGAAGTGATATGCGATCAGAGGTATGGATCGCACCATCCATTGTGCGCGTCACACCTTTGTCATATGTCAAACAAAAAGCCTGGAAAAAATTTGGCTCAAAATCATCATATGCAAAGTGATGTGCGAGATGCACAGTGTCATGTGCGAATCGCACATCACGGCACACTCAGGTAAGTTTTTAAATTTTTTATTGACCTATCCATTGACCGACCCGTAAACTGTCACCCCCACCTTCTTTTCTCCCATAACTCTCCCAAATCCACCATTGTTCTCTCCCAAAACCCTTTAAATCCTCCAAACATTCTCACAAATCTTCTTCCCTCTCACTACTACCCCTTTTCCGCCGCAAAACCTACACCACGCCACTCCTTTTTCTGGTCAAAAAGTTGGGTCACCTTTGTTGGGCACTAAAACCTTAATGTTTTGCTTTTTACTCCCTCATATTTACTTGTGGTAAGTTCCCTAATGTTAAATCCATATTTTTAAGTAGATTGGGAACACTTATTTTGAAGCATGCTAGTTTAATCCTCCATGTTTATTTTGGGTGAGATCTAATTTCTGGGACCCTAATTTTGGGGAATATTATCAATTTTGAATAAGAAAAACTTGGTAGATCTTGATTTTAGATTGATGCATGCAACTTGTGTTAATTTTTAGCCCTGAAACTCATATTTTTTAGTGAAGTCCGAGTAATCCACTTGAGTTGATGCATGGTTATACCCAATTATTGATTGAGTGACATCATTCTTAAGGAAAAATCGTCATCTTTAAAAGGTTTTGGTTGAATAATATTGTGTGGGCTGAAGTTGCATATGTACCACTGCACCATTATGTTGTTTCAATTACATGTAACTGTTCGGTGAGTGCTTTGGTTGAGGGGAGTGAATTTTTGTGCAATTGAATGTGCCTAATTGCTTTTAATAAAGGCTTGATGTTCCCAATGATAGATGGGGAAATGTCCTTCTTAAGAAAAATCGTTAAAATAATCTTTGGGTATTGAATGTCTTGGAAGTTTTTTTGGGAAGTCTGAGTACCTAGATAACTTGGTTATTCGTCAATTCATGCTTAAGACCTATTAAAATTACTGTTATTAGCCTTGTTGCCCGTGCATTTGACATGTATTACTCCGTGAGTCATATACGTAACACACATGAAAATAAAGAATTGAAAAATTCCAATTGTTTCTTTGTGCATTTTGCATGCGGCGTGCAGATCTCCACCTGAGAAATGCACAAGGGCATCACATGCATGTGCTAAGTATGCTAGTTCACTATTTTGAAGGGCGAAGGCCTGTGCAAAACTCACAATGGCTAAGGCAAAATGCACAAGCCTTTACACCTTGATGCTATATCTACTCAGGTTTCTGTTAGCATGGGCAAAGTCACATGCGACACACACAATCCCATGTGTGGCTCGCATGTGGCTTGCACATGACAACAGTCTTCTAGTGTCATGTCCTTCATTATGCATTTGATTTCTTTTTACTTAATATTTTGTTAGAGTAATTCATGCATGGTTCCTGGAACTAACAACCATTTGTAGGAATATGGCTTCTTGTAGGCGCCTTTCAAAAAGACATGCTGATAATCAAGTTTCAACATCAGAAAATCCGACTATCCCTGTGCAAAATGAGGGACCATCTGAGTTTCAAATTTGGTTTGTCCTTGAGGAGATGGAAGCCTACTACCTTAAGTTTTTTGATAAGAAATGTTTCTTGGAAGAATCTAGGTTTTGATGTAGATTCCTTCAAAGATGAGTTTCCAAATATAGTGAAGCAGTTCGACGAAAGGGACTAGGTGGAATTTACTAAAGCTCCTGGCCCTTTCTTCCCTGAATTGGTACAAGAGTTTTATGTATAAAATTAGGCTAGGCAAGACATCCTAAACCACAAAGGTCCAACGAGCAAGACACCATGCCTCTATTTAGTTTTAGTGAGGGGCAAAGAGATTGATATTACCCCTGAAGACATTAATTCTATAGAATGGGATGATGAACCAAGAACAACATCGGGATATACTCAATGCATAGCTAGAAAAGCCGACCAATATGCTTGGTTATCTAGTGTCATCATCGAGGTGGATCCCTTTTGGGAAGTTTCAAAGGGACACATCTCTCATCAATATCTTAAGTTTGAGGCTCAGATGTAGTGGGATTTTGTGTGCACGCGACTTATTCTAACTCATCACACCACCCAGGTGACTATAGATGTGCCCATTCTCATTGCATGCATCATGTCCAACATTCAAATTAACAAAAAGGAAATCATTTCCGAACAATTCAAGAGAAGAGCTAGGCATTATTCCACTTCCATGGCCTTTCCTGTTCTAATATGTAATTTGTATTTACGGGCATAATGTATTCTATTCAAGTTATTGGACAAAATTTGGTGAGATAAGGGCATGATTTATTTGGACACATAGCGGGACAAAGATGCTCAGCATGTTAAAAAGAGATGTCTTTCTCAAAATCCAAATACACTGGCAGGTACGGAGCACACTGACAATATTGCACATGATCATTTGGAAGATCTACCTCTTGCCCCTAAGGTGCCAGCTGCCACCCATATTGTCCTCCAAGCCACTTCATCTTCAGGTGGTTTACTAAAGCTTGCTCACCTTGCTTACCACAACGAGGAGCATTTGCACAAGATAGCTAAGGACATTCCAGGCATGATTGAATACTGTATCACATAAGCCTTAAAACTGGTATGGACTAATTAGCATAAACTGTGTGCCCATGTTGACATAGTGGAGAAAGATGTTGGGGTGCTCCGAACAGAAGTACCTTAGACTACATAAAAAATACCACACTTGGACCTCAATTTATCGACTTCTGATTATTCCCACCTAAAAGGACTAGGAGTCCGCCAGATAATTAGTGGGTGGATGAAAACCCACATAATACTTGGGAACCATATGAAATCCAACAAATAAGCCCACCGGATAAAAATGGTATGATGTAACAGGAACCACTAATGCAAGTGCACCCCTTATCTCACATGGAAACTAGAGACCCTAAGACTAGACCCAGTTGGGCTGCCTCACCACCTTCATATCATGGTTTGATGACACTCCCAGACAAGTGGGAAATTATGGATCCTTCTGACCCTCTTTAGGTTAGGGAGACCCATCAATTTCTTCAGTGGATGGATTTCAGATAGACCCAGAGCATGCATATATAAATCCACCATCACCACCTCAGTCCCCTAGGACTAACTTTTGAGTTTATTCATGAAGATGTCGTCATCAACATTAGATCCACCCGGGAGTTCTTGCGCATTGGGGGCAATGCTTTGTTTAAGTTTGGGGGGTGTAATTAATATTTAAGACACTGTGAGGTATGTCTAGTGTGTTTGTTTTTGTTATTGTTCTGTTCGTAATTGTGCCCTTGCCTGGCTTAATTTCACATATTGTTATTTTGAATGTGATGCCGGGTTTATCCTGCACGATCTATTATTTCAGCACCCATGCCTTGAAAACGCGCTTAATGCCTATGCCGACGCTTGTTTTCATTGATTCATGTAGCGCTTTAATTTTGGTCACCTTATTAATGGTAGCGTAGTTGAATAAAATCCTAGGGTTTTATTCATACCACAGTTCTTTCTCAAGGAGAAAATTGTTTCTTTTCTTTTTATTTCATTTATTTATTTTTAGTGTCGAACCAGGTTGGTGTTTTCCTATGATAGATTGAGAGATGACTTTCTTAAGGGAAAATGACAAGTTTTACTATTAAATTCAGTCCATGTTATTCTTGTCTCGAAATGGGACTGCCAAATTTTTTTCTTGGCAACAAGTTTCCAAATTGAAGGAAATAGGAAAAATGATTTTTAAAAGAATTCTCTTGTTATGACTTACACATCCCCCGTTTGACTTGATTGATTGACAAATTAGCATGTAAAAGAACTCGGAATATCTTGTCAAAAGTCACTTTCCCTAATTGATTGTGAGACTAATTGTGAAATTCTTGTGTTGTGATGCCTTGTATGGTTAGGTTGTACTTCATTCTTGTGTACATATGTTGTCTAAAACTTGCACCGAATGTGATTCAAGGTGAAATCCTAGATGTCACCGAGCTTGGAAGATGGCCTTTGGCCCTTTTTGAATAAGTCACTTAACCCAAATTGACTTCCCTTTACATTGATCCTAGTAAGCCCCTTGAGCTTGTGACCTTTCTTTGACACCTTGTTAGACACCTTAACCCTTTTTGGAACAATGATTTTTTCACCCATCCTCCCTAATGGCTCGAATGTGAAATATAGGCTAAAAGACTAAGTTTGGGGGCTCGGGAGAATTGAAATTATAACATAGGCAAAAACCTAAGCTTGGGGTGTATTCACATAAGTGGAAAAGAAAAGGAGTTGTGCTTCAATGCAAGGTAGCACCTTATGCTTGAAATGAAAAATTACTTCGAAATGTCAAATGAAATGAACAAATTGAAAAGAAAGGAAGAAATAGGTGCTACCAAGTGAAGGTAATAAAAGGATGTTGAGAGATCAAGTTGAAGGGAAATTTGGGTTTTGAGAGGGATAAATAAGGTAAAGTTAATATTAAAAATGTGAGCGGTGTTTTGAACGATCGCAAGGAGGATTAGGGAGGTTTAGTCACTTGAGAAAAATTCAATCCTCACCTTAACCCTAGCCAACATCGTTTCCTGCAAGTCATTAGTGATTTCGAGCTTGGTAACTCTACATTAGTGGTGAATTACATGAAGGGAAAGCCTATGGTTCAGTGAGTGTGCACTTGAATTTCTTAGAGAGAGTGAGAGTCTCTTTGGTTCTCTTATAATCCCTCTTTAATATGAATTGCACAACTGTGATTGAGATTCTCTCATGTGGTGAGTGGCATCACACACATGAAATAAATGATGAAGTCTCTATTTCAATTGAGAGGAATGAATGAGATAAGTTGTAAAGCGAATCTCGAGGAAACCTTGAAGGTCCATGCCGATGACTTGAGAAGCTTGATAATCTTGTTTTGAATGAAAAATCCCCTGCTTTTGAATGAGAAATGAAATCCTTTTGATAAACATTTTGAAATAAGCACTTGCCTTGAGAATATGGTTGTCATGACCGGAATTCTTAGGTCATGATGGCACCTACAACTCCCTAGTAGGCAAACCAACTCCGTAGCCCCGAATGGTTAGTAATGGGCTATTACCTAACCAATACGCACAATAAGCAGAAATAAGCATAAGCAGAATAAGATAATGATGAAGTGGAAGAAAATAACCCGAATACATATATATACAAGAAAAACTACACCAACTCCAAGACTTGGAATCGATAGTATAGGAGCTTCTAATAGAATGTAAGCGCTAGAAGTAACAAAATAAGCTATAAAACTGTCTCCGAAAGTACAAAGAGTAACAGTGCCAAAAGATGAGATGTGGTCAAGCCCCGGTTGTCATGTGCTCACCCCAGTCTCAAATATCCAAAGCTGCACGAGTCTCAACGCAATCAACGGCAAAAGCTCACACTAATATCTGCACCAGAAAGATGCAGAAGCATAGTCTAAGCACCAATTGCAAAGCAACGGGTACCCAGTAGGCATCATAGGCCGACTGAGCGCATGTAAGATATAAAATAGTTATATAGCAGATAGCAAGAAAGCAGTCATAGAGCAAAAGGAGATAGCACATGGATAGAAAACCAAGGAAATACAACCATACCATGCTAGTCACAGAAGATATATATAACATAAGCACATATGAAGGAAAGAATAACACACCTGGATCCTTGCAACAACAATATATATAAAGAGAAAGTTTAAGGAGAAGGGCGGTGTACCGGTAACCTCAAGTTAAAAAGGGAAAGTAGGGAATCAATTAAACATACTCAAGCTAGATGCAATAACCTTAACGAAATCATACTAAAAACCCAACTTCAAGCTAAGCATAGACATAAAACAATCTCCCAAGTGCAATCCTAGGATGGAATAACTAAGCCACCAAGAACCGAGATCTACTAATCAATAACCACAATAGAGAATAGGATCCAATAACCCACAACCGCTCAGAAGGCCGTATAAATAGTGCCTCAACAATATAGGACCCACTAGCCCCTCAATAATCACAGTCAAAAAACCAGGGCCTCAACATGCTAGAACCATTAATCCATTAATAACCAAAGGCCATAACAAGCTCTACAGTATGAAAGGATTAATATAATCTGCCTACAGTCCTAATGGCCGCCCATACAACCGAGGAACACAACCAAGTGAAAACAAACCCTCTGGCCGCCCATACAATTGGAGCCTCGTATACTAAGCACACAACAAACAAGGGTGGAATCGGAATACACTATGCAACGTGATGGTATGATAAATAATTAACCAAGTGTGACATTAGTGTCGTATATTACCCCCTCCGGTTCCCCAAAGGCCCAATATAGGCAGAATCCGTGAAAGGAATTCTCCCGGGTACCTCTACTACGCCATACACCCCTGCCTCCGGTTACCCTTGGCCCATAGCACTTGGTCTAGAATGGTAGGGTCCATGGAGGTCTACTCCTAGACAACATACTAAAATACAAATCTTAACATATAGATCAATAATCTGAATCTCGTAGTACATGCCTGGATTTGACTTTGGTGTAAATCTGTAGTAGTAATCTCAAAACCCCGTCAAAGGGTGCCCAATGTGTATCTAGGTCAAAATAAGTTATCATGTCTTAATAACCCTTATAAAGGGTGCCCAGAGCGTATCCGAGTCAAAATACATAGTAAAAATATGTCTAGCACCCGGCCCTGTCGAGCCTAGTATCAGTGTGAAATCAGGTAATGAAATCATTGTAGTGTCCTCTTTACTCCAAGAGTTTTCATAAATGTCTTTTCCAAAACCCTTTCATAGTCATTTTACTGAAAATGGGCCCTCGGCGTCATGCAAAGTTTAGAAAACCATTTATAGTAAGCCCCAAGCCAAATCAATAGTAAAACATGCAGAAAAATCCTTCTTTTCATGAATGATATGCTCGTAGACAATATATATTAGCCCAACGGCTCACAAACATTCGTATCGGCCCTGCACAGGAACAATCATCTCTACAACACAGATAACCATCCTATAGCAATATCTTGATATCCGGGAGTCGCGGACATTACCAAATATCCTACCATCTATGGTCCAGAGGAATAAACAAAGGCCATACGAGGCCACAAGGGTAATATTACAACACTATAATAAATACTACAAATAACGCATGAAATAAATGGACAAAAAAGACGGACAAGGTCTGAGGGTACCAACCTAGAAAACCAACCCAAGAATGATAATTAACATAGTTATAGCCTATATGCGCAGAGTCTAGGTAGGAAAAACCATAACCTACCTGTCATCCGACGACTAGCTGCGGGAACAACATTTCCCAAACTCGAACTGCTCTGGGAAGCTCCAATTCACAAAAACACTATCAACACCATATTCTATGCATCAAACAAGACTAAAAATACCCATATTGCTATACTTATAGGCAAGTCAACATTTGGGTCAAAAGTGGGCCCGCGAGACCACAACTCGAGATCAGAAATGAAAAGAAGCAGGATGAACATACTACTCCCATGAGTGCATGCCCCAAATTTAAGCAAATTTGGCCAAGAAAAGAGGCACAAAATAGCCCGCTCAAATCACGAATAAAAGAGGGAAATTCAAGAATGAAAACTGGAAATTAAGAAAGAACTACGTACCACAATGAGAGAAGCAAGGTAATGGGAAACAATTCTCACTCCCAAAGCCAAGTAGGCAGCTATAATCCAAGAAACCCAAGCTTTTAGGAAACTCATCAATGGAGGTTTGCAAATGGAGAAGGAACAACTTTGGGGAAGAAGGAGACTTACCAAACGACGAGGGAGCGATAAAAATCCGTCAAGTAAATGAATTTCTCAAGTATTTCAACTGAAGGGAGCAATTTGGTTTGGGAGAAATATGAGTTTGGAGTTGGAAATATATGAATTAAAAGCTGAAAAATGAAGGAGAAAATATTTTTAACATACTGTCAGCAGTTACTGCAAATGCGACACTTTTTATCGCAAATGCGGAGGCATGGATGAATAGTGAGCTCCGCATATGCAGCAAAACAATCGCAAATGTGGAACTCCGCATATGTAGCCATACCATCGCAAATGCTAAAAAACTTTGCAAATGAGACAAGTCACCACAATTGTGTTGGCCGCAAATGCAGCAAAAATGTCTGCAAATATGGACCCCACCATACACAACAACTCAACAAAAACTAGCTAAGTCTAAAAAGCTCGGATTGACCTTCGAGTTTCATTCGGGGTCCCACAGACACAAAACAAACTATGCTACTCCACTAGAAATTGTGTTTCGGATCTAATGGAATCAATAACAAATCCATCAGAGGTTGATATAATGTAAAGTAGGCCCCGCACCCAAAATTAACCTTTAGGACAACAATTCTAAAATGGAACCCAAGGGCCAAAATCAAGTTCAGAAGCATTGGGACCTGAACCAATGCTCCCTCTAGCCTAAACTCAACATTCCGGAACTAACGGCGGTGGTGGAATTTGCATCCGAGGATGTCTTCTCCAAAAATTAACCAAAGTCAACCATACAAGCCCAACTAGCCTAAAAACATAGAATGAAAGAGATTCCAAGATGAAAAGATCCTGGATCCTGACCAAAGTTCCACCTAGTCTAAAGTCCATACTCCAGAGCTAACAGAACTGTCGAAATTCGACTCTGAGCATGATTACTAAGAATGTTGACTGAAGTCAATGATTTCCTAAGTTAAGGTTCTAAAATAGGGAAACGACCATAAAGACCAAATAAATGGACCAAGCACTAAACTACCAGTCCCAGCAAGCTATAAATGACTTCGGGCCACTACAAACAAGCTCTAACAGTACAAGAAAGGCAAAAATGCGAGAATGACTAGAAGTGTCATTACATCATCCACTACTAAAAAGGACTTTGATCCCCGAATGTCACGAAAGAAGGAAACAACAGAGACTAAAGAACTATGGATACAAAGCCCGTACCACTCTATCGGACAACCCAGGTAGCCTCCTCGACCGGACGACACCCAACAGAATGAGACCAAGGAAAGAAAATAAGCCTTAACTTCACTCTAGCCAAGCTATATTCCAACCTTTAACTCCAAAACTCAAAAGATCTACCAACCAAATGGAACCCCAAGAATCTCAATTGGGAGGAACCAAAACAGCACCAAAACTAGAGAACCCAGGTGATCAGCACACAGAACTTGAATCCTCGATACCAAAACCATGTTCACCAAGAAATCTAGTAACCAGAATTCTAACTCTTAAATCCATTGCCCCACAAAACTCTTCTAACTATTTTGAATCACTTTACTATAACCATGAATCTTTGTTGCGTTCCAGGAACACACACAAGTGTACGTGGTCTGCAAGTAATAAAGTGGCTCTTGCGAGCCGAATATCAATCCCATAGGGACTTGTGCTTAGCAAACAATCTAATCTTAATTAATACTATTGAAGTTGAACAAATGTGATTTGTAACCAAGAGTTGAACTTTGTTTTATAACTAGAATACTTGAATTAAAGATTATATGAAACTTTGGATTGTAAAAAATATATGGAGAAATCTAGGGTTGAGGCAGTTACTACACAATCATGCTTAACTATGGTTTATAGACGGTGTTGATGTTTATCATGATTGTTGATCTACGGGGTTGATATTATAACCCATGAATGGTCATCCTCTAAGTCATCTATCCAAATTAATCTCACAACTACATCATTGAGTGGGTATGTGAGTTTTAACTTGGATGCATTAAACTATCTTCCCGTTTCATCAACCAAGTGGGGCATTTAGGTATATCGCTATGCTAACTGCAACTCAGCCTTCACAATTAATATCTAATATTAAAGGACATAATCCACACTCTCTACATTCTTCATTCTGTCCCTGAACTACTATGGTCAATTCATTTTGAGACTTAAATTTGTCCCAAAGTTCATGATGCTTTAGAATAGTAAAACAAGAACACAAGAACAATCACATGACTTGATAAGCAAATGAACCAACTATAAAAAAACAATTATGCAATCATGTTGTAGCCTCAACCCTAGAAAGAGGGTTTTTATCCAATCATAGTCTAACAAAGAGTCACCATGTATGAGTTCATAAAGTAAAACTACAAGAAAGAAAAGTTAAAGAACAAAGAATCCTAGTTTGAGTTCCTTGATGTCTCCTTTACTCTCCAATTCGTGTTGTCTTTCAAAGATGTGAGTAGATGTGTCTGAGTACTCCTTGTATAGTCTTTTAGGTCATTAATAGGCTTTCCCATAAGAAAAATATGCATTTACAGCCTTGCCCCCAACTTAAAACAAGTTAAAACCCAACGGGAACAACTAGCGTGACACCCTGGCCATCGCGGAGCCTAAGCTCCCTGTCACTCTTCCTATAGCGGATTCTAAGCTCTGTGTCACTCCCTCATCGCGCTTGGATACTGGTTTTTAGCCATTTTTCTGGTGTCTTACCCGTGCCACGCCCATAAAATGAGGCTTAGCCTCCATGGCACGGAGGTTGTTTCTTTGCTTTCCATTTTTGCTTCCACGAACTCTTTCAACCTTGCTTTTTGTTCCAATGGCTTGTAGCTTGTTAGTAGGCATCAATTATCTTCCATATCTCCTACAAAGGTCTCCTAAAACAGCTCACAACACACATAAGCCCATATAACACAATAAAGCTCATCAAAGTACCCTAGAATAGGCATAGCTCAAGCTAGCAACACTAGTTTCCTCGTTTAAACTCTATTTTATTGTTTGGCTTCATTACTTGTTCCAAGTGCACCCTAAACACTATAAACATTTATGTAGGTCACAAAGTACACCCTTTACATGCTACATACCTCAATAGTACATCAAGTTATCCTCAAAACTAAGGTAAACGCGCGTAGATAAGGACACTTAGGTGTATAAATACGCCTAAGATCACCATCCAACACTTAAAGCCTTGTTCATCCTCGAACAACTCTCTACACTATTCACAATCAAGGAAGACTCAAACATATCTATTAAAACTAAGACGCTCAAGCTAGAACTACAATGACCACATGAATAGCAAGTTCTACATTTGGCATGCCATATTACACATAGAATCACATGAATACTACTTCAAGACCTCCTAGCCTCAAGAATTTGACTCTACTCAGTTGGAAATGTCATGCACATTACTCAACAAAGAAATCATATAATCCACATATCTATCATCAAACATGCGCCCTCACCATAAGAGAGTTACCCATATTCACTCACACTTATCACACAAATGGGTGTAAGAATCAAATTTTGCTCACTCTCACAAAGAATTCACATGTCACATAAGATGAACCATAGGCTTGCCCTTAGTGTAGTACTCCACTAATTTCAGAATGTCAAAGCTCAAGATCAAGTAGGACATTAAGGGTTGTAATGTCGGCTAAGGGATGGGTAGGAACTATTTGGTCAAAAATAGTGACTATTTCTCTTAAGTGCTTTAATACATCACACTTTACATGTTAAACTCATCTCTAACCAACCTATTTTTCACTTCTATTATCTTCTCAAATCTCCCTTTCTTTCGCCCCATCTCTTTAAGCTAGATTACACATCATTAGTCGGGAGTATTTGCTATCAACACATGAATCACTTCTTTTGATCAATTTATCTTTTTCAGTTTATTACTCCCTACCAACAACATATAAACCTTTTCAACACACCAAAATCCTTTTCCTCGGGGCTCCACTACTTTTACTTTCTCAATTTCATACTCCTTAATATCTTAATTCTCAACTAAAGCTCTTTGGTGTTTTGGATCAAATTGCGGGCAATTGAAAGAAAAGGAATAAGTTATACATGAGGATACCAAGGAATAGGCTAAAGGCTAAACGAGGCTAGATAAGGTTACTTACAAGGATAGATAAAGAGGGTATAAAACATGGCTATCAAAGAAATGCCTATATCATCTCCTAAAGTCAACCTTCTTTATTTCGCTTTGCCACCAAAATGCAATCTTGGAATAATAAAATCCTCATTCACATATGGCACATGTTCAAATCAAGTAGGATACCTATGGATTCTCAACTAAGCAATCACATAAATTCACATTTAAGCCAACATCACACAAGAGTCAAATAAAAGAGCCTTAGGTGTCCATAGTAGTAATTCAATGTTTCAAATCATGCCATAGAATTCAACACCAACTTGCAATAAGTAGTCATGTGTAGCACCTAGCAAGAGCATCTCTAATTAATCCTAAATACAAAAAATTTAAATTCACTCCTAAAAATCAAAAAAGGGATACTAGTTTCAAAGGGCTTCCCCCGGAAAAGAACCGAAAAGAAAAACTGAGGGGTGGGTGAAGTATGCTTCTACTAAACAGACCAAACAGAAAACAAACCAACAAAGATAAAATCTTTTTGTAATTTTTTTAATTTAATCACAAACTTGCAAATAAATACAAGTAGACACCCTACAATGCACTTCACCCTAAACAAAGGAGAAGATTCCCACCCCACACTTAAAATCATAATTTGTCCCTAAAGTATAAATTAAAAGTAAAGCTATAAATACTCCCTGAGGCCTCTAGGCCTAGCTAGTAGCATCGTGTCCATCAAAATGGGTTCGGAGGACCCCACACTTAGTGTTTTCCATGCTCTTTAGCTCAGATCTCAGGTACTCAGACTTCCCTTCAACCTGTTGACACAATACAAAAACAACACCAAAGGTGATACTAAAGAAAAACTAAAAAGAATAAAAAAAATACTACCTAAACTTGGGTTGCCTCCCAAGCAGCGCCTGATTTACCATCGCGGCATGACCCAGATCACAACTCGCAGTCCCGTTCTCTCATCATCTTCCTCCTACTTGGGGCTATCTTCTTCTTATTTTCAGGCCTCTTGGGTGATCATGCTCGAGGTCTGGGGCCTTCCTCGCATTCACCTTCTTAGCATCTCATTCAGGTCTCTCAAGTTCAAGCTCTTTTGGCAACTTGGGCATCTCAATGAGAGAGTCTAAAGAGGTAATTAGAGGTACACTCTTCTCCATCCCACACTCATCCACTTCTATAGCTGTGATCATGCATAAATCCTTATAATATGAGGGTGTGTTGAGTGTTGTGTACACTCGAAAGGTCACCTCTTCATCATTCCATCTCATCTTGAGCATTCCCTCTCTCACATAAATCAGTGCTCCACCAGTAGCCAAGAATGGATGTCCTAATATGATTAGTACCCTTTCATCTGCATCATAGTCAAAAACAATAAAGTCAGCAGGAATAATGAACCTACCAAACTTGATTAGAACATCCTCTATTATTCCTTTGGGGACCACTCTGGTTCTGTCTGCCATCTGCAGCACAATTGAGGAAGGTCTTGGCTTCCCCAAGCTAAGAGTCTTAAAAAATGAAAGGGGCATCATATTTATGCTTGCCCCCAAGTCACTCAAGCCTTGAACCATATCACTTTCACCAATTTGAATGGGAAAGGTGAAGCTCCCTGGATCCTTGTGCTTTTTGCGTATCTTGCTCATAACCATAGAACTGCAATCTTCAGTCAGTGCCCAAGTCTCAATATCCACCAACCTTATCTTGTTCTCCACCACAAACTTCAAGTATTTTTCATACTTAGGCATTCTCTGCAAAACACCTAACAAAGGAAGGTTAATGTGAAGTTCTCTGAACGTGTCAAAGAACTTCTTAAAATAGGCATCCTCTGTTGCTTTCTTAAGCCTCTGTGGGAATGGTGTTGGTGGTCTGTGACGAGGCTTCTCAATTAACTTCTCATTAGGGTACTAAGACTTCTCCATTTTGCTAGCTTCTTTCAACTCAGCCTACTTCTCTGTCTACTTGGAAGTGATCAACTCTTCTGGCACCTCATGAATTTTCTTTGGAGGTGCGTCAACCAAATCCTCGCCATTTATCAAGGTGATTGCAATTACTTTCTTTGGAGCTTCTGTGTCACTAGGCAAACCCCCTTAAGGTCTTGTTTTTGGTGCCTGAGCTAACTCGCCCAACTGCGTCTCAAGCGTTTTTTGAGCCAGTTGCTGATTTTTTATATCTTCAACCATTTGTTCTTGATTCGCCATGATCTTCATCAATATCTCCTCAATATTACTAGCCTGAGTGTTGTTTTGCGTACCTTGGTGCGATTAAGCCTGATTACTGCACCAAGAATAGTTGGGTTGACCCTGCCAATTTTGATTTTAGGCATTACCATAGTTTAAATTACCTTTCTGTGCATTGCCTATAAAGTTTACCGACTCTGGATTTGTTCCACATAAGCCTGTCGAATGTCCACTCAGACCACAGGTTTTATACCAAGTTTGGACTTACTAAACTACCTTCGCTTAAGCCTGAGGTTGAGTCGCACTCAACTTGTTGAACTGAGCCATCATTTGAGTCTGAAAACTAGCCAACTATGCTGCTAATGCGGTGACACTATCTAGGTCAATCATACCTGCTGACTTTTTCACTATATTCCTAGACATGTCACCATTCCACTCGGGATTACCTTGTGCAATACGGTTAAGAAGAGTATATAGCTCATCATATGTCTTCTCCAAAGTTTGACTACCTACCACTGAATCTAGCAAAATCTTTATATTATGGTCAAGACTTTCTACAAAAGTGTGAGCTAATACCTCATTGGTCTGCTGGTGATGTGGGCAATCTCATAGAAGAGACTTGAATATCTCGCATGCATGATAGAGATTCTCATCTGGTTTTTGCTTAAAGCTCAGAATCTCACTCCTCAACTTTATAGTTTTGCCTGATGGGAAAAATCGGATGAGGAACTTCTTTGTTAAATCATCCCATGTTGTGATTGAATTTGAAGGTTCTGCCTTCAACCATTTCTTTGCTTCTCCCAACAGTGAGAATGGGAAAACTGTGAGCCTCATACAGTCTATGGAGACTTCTTAAGGAATGAATGTGTCACTGATCTCCAAAAAGTTCTGGAGATGAACCTGTGGATCTTCATGTGACATGCCTATAAACTGCCTACTCGTGTGAAACAATTTCACCATATTCTATTTCAGTTCAAATTTGCCACCTGTATCTGGCTTCTGAATACAGGAGGTCACATTAGTCGCAAGTGGGATTGACACTTCGTGCACTGTCCTGTGAGCTGGTGGTGGTTCCTCCGCCATAACTATAGGAATAGTATCAGCCGATTGAGCTTGCTAGTTTTGATCGAGAAGTGTTGCTTCTATCAATGCTTGGTGCAAGTGTTGCTCAGGTTCAGGAAGTGGTTTAACCAATTACTTATCCCTTGCCATCTTTCTTAAGTTTAGAACCTGTACCTGCAAGTTCAGTAGCTAAGATCAAGTTGTTATCACTTATAAAAAAATAGTAAAAACAAAAATCAGACAGTTGCTAATTTTCAAGTCCTCGGCAACAGTGCCAAAAACTTGTTGTATCCCAGGTGCACACCCAAGTGTACGTGGTCGTGAAAGTAATAAAGTGGCTCTTGCAAGCTGAACATCGATCCCAAAGGGACTTGTGCTTAGCAAACAAGCTAATCTTAATTAATACTATTGAAGTTGAACAAATGCAATTTATAACCAAGAGTTAAACTTTGTTTTATAACTAAAATACTAGAATTAATGACGATCTGAAACTTCATATTGTAAATAATATATGGAGAAATCCAGGGTTGAGGAAGTTACTACACAATCATGCTTAACTATAGTTTATAGCCGGTGTTGGTGTTTATCATGATTGATGATCTACGGGGTTGATATTATAACCCGGGAATGGTCATCCTCCAATTTATCTATCCAAATTAATCTCACAACTACATCATTGAGCGGGGATGTGAGTCTTTAACTTTGATGCATTAAACTATCTTCCCGTTTAATCAACTAAGGGGGCATTTAGGTATATCGCTATCCTAACCGCAACTCAACCATCACAATTAATATATAATAGTAAAGGACATGATCCACACTCCCTATATTCTTCATTCAATCCCTCAACTCCTATGGTCAATTCGTTTTGAGATTTAGATTTATCCTAAAGTTTATGACGCTTTAGAATAGTAAAACAAGAACGTAAGAACAATCACATGACTTAATAAACAAATGAACCAACTATAAAACCATAATTAAGAAATCATGTTGTAGCCTCAACCCTAAAAAGAGGGTTTTTAGACACTTATAGTCTTACAAAGAATCACCATGTATGAGTTCATAAAGTAAAACTAAAAGAAAGTAAAGTTAAAGAACAAAGAACCCTAGTTTGAGCTCCTTGATGTCTCTTTTGCTCTACAATTCGTGTTGTCTTCCAAAGATGTGAGTAGATGTGGCTATGTACTCCTTGTATAATTCTTTAGGTCTTCCATTGGGTGTCCCATAATAATCATATGCATTTACAACCTTGCCCCCAACTTAAACCAAGTTAAAACCCGACGGGAACAACTAGCATGACACCCTGGGTATCGTGGAGCCTATGCTCCATTTCACGCTGCCTATAGCGGAGTGTAATCTCCATGTCATGCCCTGATCGCACCTGTCTACTGGTTTTTGGCCATTTTTCTTGTGGATTACATCCGTTCCACGCCCATAAAATGAGGCTTATCCTCCGTGGCACGGAGGTTATTTTTTGGCTGTCCATTTTTGCTTTCACGGTATTTTTCAAACTTGCTTTGCATTCCAATGTCTTGTAGATTGTTCTTAGGCATCAATTAGCTTCCATAGCTCCTCCAAAGGTCTCTTACAACAGCTCAAAACACACATAAGCCTATATAACACAATAAAGCTCATCAAAGTTGTAACACCCCAGAAATCAAACCAGCTATCTAAGTTAAAATCTCAGAAAAATTTCATGTTTCAGGAATGATGGGTCCAAACCACGGACCATGGTTTGAAACACGGGTCGTGGAATGGAACCGTGATTCCCTTTGGTTGATTCAGCCTATGGTCTGAACCACGAGTAGGTTCTACGGATCGTGGATCAAACCACGTGTCTGTCCTGTCCACTCGTGGAACTCAGATCAGAGGGTTGGAAAGTCCCTCTGAAATGATGACTCAATTCTATGACCCGTCATCCAAATGACTAACCGTAGTCCTGACTCATGGTTTGACCAAGGACCAGCTAGGTCCTCAGGAACCATGACTCCAAATGACCATATATCGTTCATTCTACGAGTCCATCCTATTGACCCGTAGAAGTGCTTCTGCAGCCTGATTAGTTGGCCAAGAACCATGAGTTGGAACCATGGGTCGCGGTCCAAATGATGACTCGTAGAACTGACATGTGGTCCTTGAAACTGACTATGTTTCTATATTTTCTAAAATATGTCCCAGAGGTATTTTAGTCATTATCCACCCTTTTAACTCCTAAATGATATCATTTTGGATACTTCTAGAAGGGTTTTCACCCTCATTAGCGTAAGTCCCTTCTCATTACCTCATTCATCTCCCAAAAAGGGAAAGAACTCTCTCAATCTCAAGGTCTCAAGCTCCAAGTTCAAGTTTCCTAAGTCTTTCCAATTCAAGTGGGTTATCTTCAATCAAGGTATGTGGGTAATCAATAATGGGTTCCTTTCACCCTTGGGCCCAAAACTCCTAATTCAAATTTTGATTTCATGGATCTCCCAACTAGGGTTCTTATCCAATTCTTATGGGTTTTGCTAAATATGATCTTCTCATGATTTGATTATGAATTTACTATTAAATTGCATGATTTTACATGGGCATTTACATATGAACACCTATTTCATGAGTTGAAGTTTAATCATCATGATTCCTACATGCATGAAATTGATTTAAGCCAAATTAGATTTGATGGTATGTTTTTCATGGATTTCCAAGCATGTGCATGCCTAGTTCCTATGTTCTATGAAAATATATGTATTATGAAATTGAACTAGAGCCATGCAAATTTTTACAAGTCATGAAGTATGCAAATTTCACAAGTTATGAAGTATTATACAAGACAAGACACCCGATGTTCCATCAATGCTCATGAATCAATTTCTAAATCCTAATTCACGAGTAGTATGATGATCCAGGGTATGAAAATGTTATGAACAAGTTTGGCATCAGATATGTCACATGTATATGAGCTTATGTTAGATGTTTTGGGAGTAGTATTTAGCACCGAGAGATGAGGGTTCAGATAAACCAAGTCCAAAACTATGTTGCCACCGTAGGTTGCCCTTCGTGACTTATCATGACAGGATCCGCATATGACATGGTTCTATCTTTGGCCAGTTAGGATAGCTCTTTTTAGTGGGGGTACATGACACTGGACTCCATGTATCCCAGCATGGTTTAATGTTAGTTAAGAGAAACTCCCACATGTTTATCTTCAAGCTATGAAGTTATATGATTCTATACTATGAAACTTAAGCTTTATTTCATATTTCAGGTTCTATACCTTGATATCTATTCATGTTCTTTCTTTACGTAAAAAGTTCATTCTTAAGCATGTTTTAAACTATTTTCATCATGATTCATGCATTGATCGTATACTTGGTATATCCTATATTACTGATGCATATCTTGCGCTGCATCTTTTGATGATGCAGATTCAGGAGTCCCTTCCCAGTCACGTGGCTAGAGCTTCCAGGCCACTCTATCTGTCAGCTATCGGTGAGTCCTCTTAAGTTGAGGACTAGTTATGTTCTTAGCATGTGTTAGCTTTTATTTTCATACTTCGAGTTAGCTAGGGTCTTGTCCTAGCAACTCTTTATGTTATGGGCAGAGGCTTTTCAGATGTAGACAATATTTTAGTCTTCGTATGTATCTTATATTCCTATTTTACTTGATTCTCCATTTATGTTATTCAGATTTATCTGTTATGCTTCCACTTATCTTTGTTATGCTTGAGTATGCAATGACCAAAGGGTTAGCTTGGGGCAATTGCGGTCCCAAGTCCTGTGTTACGTCCAGGGGGTAACTTCGGGGCTTGACAAACTTGGTATCAGAGCCTCAGGTTCAAGAGTCCTGATGACCAAATGGGAAGCAATCAATATGGACTTTATTACTGGTTTGCCTTATACTCTAAGGCAACATGATTCCATTTGGGTGATTGTCGACCAGATGACCAAGTCATCCCACTTCTTGGCTGTTAAGACTACCGATTCAGCAGGCGATTATGCCCGACTCTACATCCGAGAGATTGTTAGATTAAATGGTGTTCCCTTTTCTATCATTTCTAATAGAGGTCCTCAATTTACACCTTAGTTTTGGAGATCGTTTCAGAAAGGTCTTGGTACCCAGGTGAAGCTTAGCACAACCTTTCACCCTTAGACAGACGACCAGGTAGAGCATACTATTCATTCTTTGGAGGATATGTTGAGAGCGTGTGTGATTTATTTCAAAGGTAATTTGGATGATCACTTACCTCTTATCGAGTTTGCCTACAACAACAACTTTCACTCTAGCATCCATATGGCTCCGTATGAGGCACTTTATGGTCGAAGATGTAGATCTCATATTGGTTGCTTACAGGTAGGTGAGGTGGCCTTGATTTGTCCAGATACGGTTCATGAGAGTATGGAGAAGGTTCAGCTTATTAGGGAGACGTTCAAAACCTCTCAGAGTCGACATAAATCTTATGCGGATGTGAGGAGAAGGGAGTTGGAATTTGAAGTTGATAATTGGGTTTTCTTAAAGGTGTCACCCATGAAGGGTGTGATGATATTTGGAAAGAAGGGGAAGCTTAGTCCCTATTTTGTAGGCCCTTATCAGATTCTGAGGAAGGTTGGCAAGGTTGCTTATGAGTTGGATTTGCCATAAGAGTTAGAAGCGGTTCATCCTATTTTTCACGTTTCCTTGCTGAAGAAGTGTGTTGGTGATCCAAGCTCGATTATCCCTTTCGAGAATGTGGGTGTCAAGGATAGTCTCACTTATGAGGAGGTTCCCCTAGAGATCCTTGATCGTCAGATTCGGGGGTTGAGGAACAAAGAATTTGCATCGGTAAAGGTTCTTTGGAGAAATCAACTTGTTGAAGGATCTACTTGGTAAGTGAAAAAGGCCATGAAGGCAAAATATCCTCATCTCTTTCCTTCCGATTTAGTTCCAGCTTGAGGTACTATTTTCCTCCTTCGTATGTCCCTCCAATTCTATTCCACCAGTTCCACGCATGATTCTAGCATGCATCCATGTTTTATGAAGTTATTTTATCATGTTTTCAAGTTGAAAAGTTCATTTTTTATGTTTTCTATTTGATTTCCATGTTTTGTTGCTGGTTGGGCTGTTTTCTCTTCAGTTTTCCCTTGTTTAGTCTTCATTCGAGGACGATTGATCCCAAGAGGGAGATATTGTAACACCCAAGAAATCAAACCAGTTATCTAAGTTAAAATCTCAGAAAAATTTCATGTTTCAGGAATGACGGGTCCAAACCACGGACCGTGGTTCGAACCACTGGTCATGGAATGGAACCATGATTCCCTTTGGTTGATTCTACCTCAGGTCTGGAACCATGATTCCCGTTGGTTGATTCTACCTCAGGTCTGGAACCACGAGTTTGTTCTACGGACTGTGGTTCAAACCACGGGTCCATCCTGTCTACTCATGGAACTCAGATCAGAGGGTTGGCAAGTCCCTCTGAAATGACAACTCAATTCTAAGACTCATCGTCCAAACGATGAACCGTAGTCCTGACTCGTCATTGTGACCAAGGACCATGAGTTGGAACCACATGTCGTGGTCCAAATGACGACTCATAGAACTGACCCGTCTTCCCTGAAACCGACCATTTTTCCAGATTTTCTTAAATATGTCCCAGGGGTATTTTAGTCATTACCCAACCTTTTAACTCCTAAATGATGTCGTTTTGGCTACTTCTAGAAGGGTTTTCACCCTCATTAGCCTAAGTCCCTTCTCATTACCTATTTCATCTCCCAAAAAGGGAAATAACTCTCTCAAGCTCAAGGTCTCAAGCTCCAAGTCCAAGTCTCCTAAGTCTTTCCAATTCAAGTGGGTTATCTTCAATCAAGGTATGTGGGTAATCAATAATGGGTTCCTTTCACCCTTGGGCCCAAAACTCCTAATTCAAATTTTGATTTCATGGATCTCCCAACTAGGGTTCTTATCCAATTCTTATGGGTTTTGCTAAATATGATCTTCTCATGATTTGATTATGAATTTACTATTAAATTGCATGATTTTACATGGGCATTTACATATGAACACCTATTTCATGAGTTGAAGTTTAATCATGGTGATTCCTACATGCATGAAATTGATTTAAGCCAAATTGGATTTGATGGTATGTTTTTCATGGATATCCAAGCATGTGCATGCCTAGTTCCCATGTTCTATGAAAATATATGTATTATGAAATTGAATTAGAGCCAGCAAATTTTTAAAAGTCATTAAATATGCAAATTTCACAAGTTATGAAGTATTATGCAAGACACGACACCCGATGTTCCATCAATGCTCATGAATCAATTTCTAAACCCTAATTCATGAGTAGTATGACGATCCGGGGTATGAACACATTATGAACAAATTTGGCATCAGATGTGTCACATGTATGTGAGCTCATATTACATGTTTTGGGAGTAGTATTTAGCACCGAGAGATGAGGGTTCAGATAACCCAAGTCCAAAACTACGTTGCCACCGTAGGTTGCCCTCCGTGGCTTATCATGAAAGGATCCTGGTATGACATAATTCTAACTTTGGCCGATTAGGATAACTCTTTTCAGTGGGGGTACATGACACTAGACTCCATGTAGCTCAACATGGTTTAATGTTGGTTAAGAGAAACTCCGACATATTTATCTTCAAGCTATGAAGTTATATGATTTTATACTATGAAATTTAAGCTTTATTTCATATTTCAGGTTCTATACCTTGATATCTATTCATGTTCTTTCTTTACGTAACAAGTTCATTCTTAAGCATGTTTTAAACTATCTTCATCATGATTCATGAATTGCTCACATACTCGGTACATCCTATAGTACTGATGCATATTTTGCGCTGCATCTTTTGACGATGCAGATTTAGGAGTCCTTTCCCAGGAACGTGGCGAGAGCTTCTGGGCCACTCTATCTGTCAACTGTCGGTGAGTCCTCTTAGGTTGAGGACTAGTTATGTTCTTAGCGTATGTTAGCTTTTATTTCCGTACTTTGAGTTAGCTAGGGTATTTTCCTAGCAACTCTTTATGTTATGAGTAGAGGCTTTTCAGACGTAGACAGTATTTGAGTCTTCGTATGGATCTTGTATTCCTATTTGACTTGACTCTCCATTAATGTTATTCTAGATTTATCTTTTATGCTTTCGCTTATCTTTGTTATGCTTGAGTATGCTATGACCAAGGGGTTATCTTGGGGCACTTGCGGTCCCAAGTCCTATTTTAGATCTAGAGGGTAACCTCGGGGCATGACAAAAGTACCCTAGAATAGGCATAGCTTAAGCTAGCAACACTAGTTTCCTCGTTTAAACTCTATTTGATCGTTTTGCTTCATTACTTGTTCCAAATGCACCCTAAAAACTATAAACATGTATGTAGGCCAAATAATACACCCTTTACATGCTTCATACCTCAATAGTACATCATGTTATTCTCAAAACAAAGCTAAACGCTTGTAGATAAGGACACTTAGGTGTATAAATACGCCTAAGATCAAGCTTCAAACAAGCAGAACACTCGATCCACCCTCAAAACATCAATTAATCCACTTGAAATTTAGTTCCCATTATACTCAACCACGAACAAAGTCATATTTATACTCAAACCCTATCCAAGCCAAGCCATAGCATACTAGTCTTTGACATCTAAAACACTAACCCAAAGCACATCCTCAAAAACTGTAGTAGTTTGCCCCGACTGACCATCAACCAATGGACATATACCTTTCCTAGCATCAATCTCGATATCTGAATCCAATCGAACCAACCATCGAAATTCATTGAAGTTTGCACACTAGGGTGGGGAAAGGCATGCATGAATATCCTATGTCAATGGAGGAATCTCCCAACTGTAGAATGAAACCAACCTTACTGAGTCGTGCCAAGTTTGAATAAACTGGAAGCGGATGAACCAGGGCAACCTGCCCAAAAGACCCAAACCAAAACAAAGACCCTGCAAGGAGTGTGGTAAGCGTACCACGAAATTCGTAACCATCAACTAAGCTCCAAACTCTTAGAAATATTGTTGCTGCTCCAAACACTCAAACACTATTCAAATCTTAAGAACACCTTACTAGTCGTACCTCAGGAAGAAGTCCACCATGTTGCGAATATCAAGTCAAAACACCTTGTAGGCAAAGGAAGGGTGTCTAAAGTCCAAGGTTGCCACCTAGTTGTTAGCAAAGTCTTAACCTTCTAACTCACCCCTTTTAGTCGAAACAACTGCTCTACTGCAGCTGCACACAAACAAATAACTCTGAAGCATACAATATACTGAACTTCTAGTCCACACTGGCCGAGTCTAACCGACTCTTGAATCCCATGCAACAGACAACCCTTGGAGAATCAACTAATCAAGCTTTTAAACCTCTAAAATACAATGGCAACCATCACTCTCAAAGTACCATTCGAATCCAAAGAAGCCTTTTCGGCTTCAACCTGCATAACCTGATCATATATAACATACAATCATTGATCCTTGAACTGATGCCACTGAATATGTCCAACCAAAGTAGAATGGACCTCGTTCAGACAAGAACACCGCTGAGATCTGGAATGTCCAGCCTAATCTAATGGTTAGCCAAGGACTGGATTTCCAAGGCCAACTACCACTCCATAATTGAAATAAGGAAGCTAAGTTGTCCGCACCCTCAACTTCCTACACAAAGAAGCTGCAACCGACGAGAACTATCCATGAATTACATGAAGTAGTCTGCTAGCCAATGATTCTAAAACCCAATTCCAATTTACCAACCAATGCCTCTGTCGAGCCCATGTGTAGACCTATATGCTGCTGATGAACACTTAGGAACCGGAGCCAACTAGGCTTTGAAGATGCAAGTTTCCTAATCCTTAGATGTTACTGAAACTTAGGTCTTCCAAAGAATATAACAAGGAAACCACAGTCGATGCAACAAGCTCCCAAAGGTAGTACTGTAAATGGACACTACCTCAAACACTTATTAAAGGAAAATCTGAACTCAAACCTATCAAAGGAAATGCCACTGTAATTTGTACCCAGTCGACGCAAGTCACCACACACAAGCTCAAGCAAACCCTCAGTTATCAGCTCAGTCAGTTACTGGGACACATATATACAAACAACGAGTCATCTTCCTCCTTTTCCAACTAAATGGAACCCTTTTTTGGTATACTCCGACCTTACAATCTCTTCAAAAGATACAGCCAACCTGACAGGCTCCTTTTCAGAATATTCTGGAGCTATTCTTTTAGCTTCCACATCCTTTACACATGACACTCGATAAGGAAAGAGAAGAATAGGCCGAATGCCTAACCTAACCAAAATACTACAACCACATCTCAACCATGATGCTACAATCAACACTTATCCTAAATGACATATTCAAACTAAACCATAATACTATAGTCAAAACTTAGCAATAATGCCATAATCAAAAGCTCGACCAGAATAATACGATCAAAACTCATACAAAAAGGTTCTTGGGGAAAAATGAGAATATCTCATACCAGGCTTGAAGCAGTAGAAAACAAGGGAAGCAACCCATAACTGCTAACCTCCTAAGCTAACCAAACAAAGAGGGTCGACTCTAATCACCCGAGAAAACATAATAGACCAATGCTTACTAGCATAACCATCACGACTCAACTTAAGATAGAACCTCAATCTCTAGCACATAACCACCGGTACTACACCAAACCAACAAATGACCTCTAGAAAATGCTAGGTAATAACCTAGGCAATAACCATCTAGGACCGCTAGATAAGGAAGACTCAACCCAAGTCTAGAACCATAATGAAACTGGAAACGAGGCTAACAAAACCTACCCAGGAGTCACAACTCCAGGTAGTTACCTCTCAAGGATAACTCACCCCATCCACCACTAAAGAATAACCTATAGAGAAATTACACGCATAAATACTACAACTCAAGTAGTAAAATAACTAAACAAGCAACAAGTAGGCATATAAGCAAACATGTGAAAGAGGAGAATAATCACAACGCAACCAACATCAGCACTAGTCAAAGGTAAAAAAAAACATACCTGGAGCAATGGTATCTGGGAACTCTACCTTTGGACCACCCAGAGGGGCATCAGACTAACGGGGTCTAACTCTGGACTAAGTAGTCGATGCTGAAGGCTCAACCATCCCTCGCCAGGGGCAATCTCTAAAATAGTGAACAACCACTCCACAATCATAACAACCTTGCAGACTGGATATACAAACATAGGGCAATCGCTAGCAAAGTACCCACACTCACTACACTGAAAGCAAATCCCACTGAATGAAGTCAAATGGGAATATATCACTAAACCTGATAGGCCACCATGACCTACACACCCTAAATGCAAACCTCGAAGAACCTAACCCATACCATATCTACTCTGCTCAACATGCTCTGTATAACCACCCTCCAAAACCTTTGGAGTAACTAAAACTGGTTTGCTATATAAGAAGTAATAGAACCGATCCCTAGAAAAGAATCCCCTACCTCGAGTCTGGGAACCTTGGAAACTGTCCTTGCAATGACGCATCTTAGAACTACCTCTATAAGCCTCACAACGTAAATCCTCAATAGCCCAAGCATGGTCCACTACCTTAAGGAAGGTCGTCCGAACTGTAACCAAGTGCTCAATCATCAAATAGAGCGGTGAAATCAAACCCCTTACAAAGCTGTGAACTCAATCAAACTTTGTAGGCACGATCCTAGTAGTACGCCTAACCATCTCATGAAATATTACCTCATACTCTAATACCAGTATACAACTCTACTGAAGAACTAGAAGCTCAACCCTAACTGAAGCACCACTCCAAGAACCAGGTACTACCCAAACCTGAGGTACTAAAACACCCACTGGAGGACTCAGAGTCCTAGCCACGGTATCTTGAAGAACTCGGGTAGCTGAAAGTTGGTATTCTACCTACTTATTTAGCTTTTTTATCTTATGCTTCTGCTAATATTAAGTGGGAAAATAGTGCAATTGACACAAATTACTTCTATTTTGTAGGTCTCTATGTTTTAGAAGTGTTCGGGAAGACTTCGGATGAAAATAAGTCAAAATGGAGCTATTTAGAGAAGCTAGTGGTTGGCAGCTATAAATGCCTACACGAACGCGGTCTCCCTCCATGAACACGATGTTTACTTGAGGAAAAGCTCCGAATATGCAGTGCACTAATCGCGTATGTGAAGGTCAATCATACGAAGACACTTCATGTACGCGACGATCCTTCTGTATAGGCAAAGAAGGAAATGTCAGCTGCGGGGTAAAATTGAAAATGTCCATTTTTGGAAACCCCAATACACATAAAACACCTCTTAGCCATTTTGGAAGCTATCTTTGGCTTATCTTTGAAAAAAAATCACATCTCTTAGCAAGCTTGGGAGCAAGTTCATCAACCAACACCATAGAGTGAAGATTTGGATGTTCTTCATTGTAAAACTCTTAAATTCCATTCTTCAACTCTTTTTCTTAATTGCTAATTTATAGGTGTAATTGTTGAATTGGGACTTGGGTTGTATTAGAGATAATACTTGTTTGGGTATTTAATTCTTAATCTTGTGCTTACTCTTGAATTATCATATGGGTTTATTGAATCTTTCATGCTTGAAATTATAGTTGATGGTTGTAAACATTGACTTAGCATTCTAATTGTGATCTTGCTCGAGAGAAGAGTTCCTCTATTCACGGAGGTTCATTAGTGAGGATTTGGGATTCCACTTAGGTTGAGGCTAGAAATAGCTCAATTTGTCGAAAACTCCCATCTAAGAGTTGGGGCTAGAAATAGTCCAAATTACCCAAGATGATTTGGTTGATTTATTACTTACTCATGGTGGTTCGAGAGAACACACAAGATATATGCTTGATATGTCAAGAGATGATCGGGCATCCCTCTAGCCAAGACTACCTACGTATTGATTGGGTGTAAGTCTTGTTAAATGAATCCCATTCCCAATTCTCCCTTGTGTCCTTTCTTGGTGAAATCAAAGTGAGAGCCATTGATCAAACGTATCTTTTATTTGATTTTCTTTATCTTTTGTTTTTAGTCTAAAACCACTATTTCGATATCATTGCCTTTTTGTTCATTGAACTTTAATAAATTTCTTTCATTCTTTATTAGCTTGATCGTGATTACATTGTTCTCTTTGTTTTCGACCCCAACATCCATTGGGAATTATAAATGTATTTTGCTTAACGATTGTTGATACGTCCAACTTTGGAGAGTATGTTTGAGCGTTATCAAAAATGGCGCCGTTGTCGGGGAACAATTTTGCGTATTGAGTTAATTTAGAATTTGAGTTTACTTACTCTAGTTCAATTTTGTGAATAGTTATTTTTATTTTGTTTAGTTTTAGTTTTTTGATTGGTTCCATGGAATCTCAAAATGATAGAAATATTGGTGGTTACATCCTAGTTTATATTCTCGACTATTGTGTTTATTACAGAGGGCCCCACCTTTAGCGTAGGTGTAGAATTGGCCCTAGGAGAGAGAGGTATTCACCCTCTTGCTCATATGATGGGCGCTATTGTTATTTATGTGGTGGTCGTGATGGACATTAGAGCGGATGCCCTAATGATTACCGTCCTCCTCCCCCTCTTGTGCTAACAATGTTGCTAGTGGTTCTTGTGATCTTAATAGGAACCAAGACTTGGCAAGCGAATAAGGCATGTGTTCCGAGCTCCACACCCTCTTGGCATCACTAGAAACCGAAGAAGAGGGTGTGAAATCCATAAAGCAAGGCTTGGTGGACATGAGAATGAAGAAAGGTGAGGAGATAAATCATGCCACGCAATCCATGGCAGATTTGTCTACTCCTCTTGGTCAAATTGATGAAGAAACCCCTCCAAATCCAATCAATGAACATGCCTCCGACATTGAGATCGAGCAAATTCACTTTGGGGATGATGAAGAAGATTTTCAAAATATGAAATCTCCCGAAAGTGAGTTTGTACCATGAATGCTTGAATCTAAACAAAGGGAGTACACAAGGGATGATCATGAATTGAAGGTGTTGTGGTAACCAACTACACCAAATATATATCATGGTGCTGAACCCAAACAAATGGTACTAGAGTTGCAGGGTACAGTCCAACATTTCATTTTGAAAGACTCTAGGCCATTCGAAAGTGAGGATGTTATGAATGAGGCAAGTTTGAAGGTGGAGACGCTCGAATCTCACTCCAACCACTTTTCAACCTTAAGTTTGATTGAATGGATGAAAGTCAAAGTAATCAAGCTTTTGCAGGACCTTAGAAGGAATATGGATCAAGGTTTATCCATTTTTAAAGTTATCGTGGAATGAAGGCAAAGCGACCTTCCTCACTTGAAGGAGAAAAAGTGTGAAATGCAAAATCAAGAGAATGGCCTTCTCATGTTCAAACCATCACCCCGTGATTGTCACTGGAAATTTGATTCAAGTTTGGGTCAAAGGTTCAAATCATCCAAATGGAGATCCAAATGGTGACATATCTGGTGTCGCATTGCGATGTTAAATTACACGTTTGATGGGAGACAACCCATCATTTTTATACTTTACTTCACTTTTTGTTTCTTTTTGATTTGTCTATAGGTGTCCGAAGGAATGAGAAGAGGAACAAAGTGTTGAGAAGCACCAAAGTACCTTCGAAAAACGTGTTTTTCACACCTGGAAGAGTGCCCGTCGCACAAGCAAATAGTGAATTAAGCAAAAATATTGGCTTGTCTGAAATTGGTGCATTTTTCACCTCCCAAAGTGCTAGTCACACTCGACTTTGCACGTCATAAATAGTAAGCTGGGAAAAAAATATGAAAAATCTGGTCCAGCTAGCCTTTTTCATGAACGCGGTGAACTGGCCGCATACGCGATGACCAAACAAATAACAGACCTACGCGTACGCGTGGAATCAGTCGCGTACGCAAAGCTTACAGGCAGTTTCAAGGTATTTTAATTTCTCAAAAATCAGAAAAGGCACCAAGTGTTTCTCTAAACAAAGGTTGCACTTTCACCTTCTTTGGCACATAATAAATTCCATCAGATTCTTCCATTTATTGCTTCACAACTTGCAATCCATCAGGTATGAACTCCGCCCTCCTTGTATCTTGAAAAGGTTCCCTTTCTTCCTCATCTAGATGTTGTAAGAATGGGGCAATGACATTCTTGATTGGAACTCTTCTTGCTTTAAATCAACTTCTATTTGTGCCTAATTGCTAAATTATTTGGTGAAGTTGGTTGAGGGTATGTCCTAAATTTATGGGACTAAAAAAAATTTGGTGCTTAATTTGGTTCTTAAGCCTTAGGAGATCAAGAAAGAACTGCTTGCCTCCCATGTTTTCGATAAAATGCCTCAAAGGCTGATAAACTGGGCAAACACACTAACTTTTGCATTCACGGTCGCCTGGCCGTGTTCGCGAAAGAGGAAATTTTCTGAAAAATAAATTCCTCTTTGCCAACGCAGCCACCTGGCCACGTACGCAAAGAAGGATACCTGGTAGTGACAAAAATAGTAGCTTCATATAATCTACCTCAGATTCTTTTGCAGCCATCTCTCTATCCTAAGTGACTCATAATACATTGTTTTAAGTGTCCTCAAGAACTTTTAACATATTGGTTTGTTTTGTAGGTACTTTGATCCAAAAAAATAGCCTCCAACGGTAGTGACAATGAAGTTGAACATGTTCCGGAGGTGGAAATAGAGGAGAACTATGATCAGGACATATTCATATCAACATCATGTGAGTGTCAGTATGACGAGCTCTTATCCAAGCCCTTTGTTCGGGAAAAAGAAATCAACTTGGACAAAGTTGAAGGTAAAATGCTGGCATTCTATAGGAGGTTGGTAGAGCGTAGGTGGATTTGCTTTGCTTCCCCACCTATCAAGGCCAATCACACAGTTGTCATAGAGTTCTATGCTAATGGTTCGACCACCGATTTCAAGAGTGCATTGGTCACTACCATTCGAGGTGTCCAAGTGAGTTTCAATCCTGAAATAATCAATGCACTGTACAAAATATTAGATGCGGATAATGAGGTTTATATGGCAAAATCTAAAGCAGAAGGACACCAATGGTTGGTTGACAAGTTGCATGATAGAGTGACTCAGAATTGGTTAACATTGCAAAAGGGGGTTGACTCACATGAGTTCACTGCAGAAGCCTAGTCTTGGCTTTTGATTATCTATGCGAGGATCATACCATCCTCTCATGACACTAATGTGACCCCTGATCGAGCATTGATGATTGCAGCCCTCATTGATGGTATAGATGTGAATGTTGGGCTCCATATTATGTCCCAGATGGAGGAGGTAGCCATGGGAAGGTCAAAAATCCTTTTCTTCCCCTCATTGGTCACCCAGTTGTGCTATCATACTGGGGTGTTTAAAAACCCTACTGATATTGAGAAGAAACCAGCAACCCTGATTCATCCCTTATTGAAAAGGCACTAGAAGCAAAGCTTAAGAAGAGATAGATTGATGTAGCTTCTCCATCTTTTGGGCAGTTTCTCGAGTCCTCTACTGAGCCTACTAATCCTTCTAGAGTTACATCTACGTCATCTCACTCTATCAGACCACTTCAGTTTGGGATCTACATTATGCGCCATCCCTCTAGTTAGATTCAGGGAGTCGATGCACATGTTCAATAGTTATTGGCTGGATTCTCTACTGGCTCAGCTGGATCCGACACACCAGCAGGTTCTGAGTCTCCTCCATCTTTTGCCAAAGTGGCCACTGAGCAAAAGTTGATAAATGGGTGACTGAGTTCAATGAACATCTGCTTGGAGCACATGAGCCGCAGGTAAGAAAAGGTTGAAAAATGCCAAAGAAAGTTCAGCGAGCATGAAAAGAAGAAGAGTAAGTTTCTGAACAAAATGATAGATAGATTGAAGTACTTTTATATATCGGGTACACCGGAGGATAAGGAGATACTTGAGTTTCCCTCTTCCTCCAGTTCATATTGAGACATATTAGAGAGCCTCCTCAAACTTATCTCTTATTTTGATGTAGTGAGGGCACTGCCCTATCTTAGTTGAGGGTGGCGTGCTGGACTACACTCTATCTAGATTAGCTTGCTTTACTTTTGGATATTATTATTCCCTCACCAGCTTGTTTTGTCATTTTGGATGTTATTGTTCCCTTGTTAGGTGTGTTTTATGAATTTATGCCCTTGTCGGGTTTTGGTGTTGCTATGGAAGAAGTTGATGGCTTAGCTATTTAGTTTTCTTAGTTTTTAGATTCTTTAGTTTATTTTGTAGTTGATGTATTGGTTGTTGTGGGCCATGGGAATTCTAAGTACCCGTTAGGCTAGATAGAACTTGTCGGAGCTGGGAACATAATATCGCACATGTCGACGTATGAAATGCATGAGCTTTGCACATGCCACTGCTTAGCTTGTGCATTGCACGTGCAACCCGCACTTTTACATGTGCGAATTGCATATGCTTGTTTATTGGGTTTATTGTGTTGGTAAACCTCGAGTAGCCATATTGATTTAGATAGATGAATTGGACCAATGATAGATTGAGTGACATCATTCTTAAGGGAGAATCATCGTCTTTTGAGGTTTTGGTTGCGACTGAATTGTTTAGAACTAATGAAGTTAGTCTTGCATGGTAAGTGAAATAAGCATACCCCTTCGAAAATTTTATGAAAAGTACGTGGCAAAGAATGATATTTGTGACAACCCGTTTGATCTTTTGTGACTCTTAACTTGTTAGTGGTGATAATGTAGAATGTGGATCCTTTTTTTTCTTGTTTAGGAAGTTAAAATTGATCCTTCTTGAATAATTTGCATGCCATGTTTGGTGAAGTTTAGTTGAATAATTCTTGTGCTTGCTTGTGATAACTAGAACTTGCCCGGTTAGTCTTTAATGCGAGTCTTGATTACTCTTGGTTGGAGAAATGATCTTAGGCCTTCTTTGTGATTATTGAAGCCTACTTGGCATTAAAAGCCACCATTGCACTTAAATTGAATCATTAGTCACCCCTATTGAGCCTAATACGTCTTCTTTGGCAACCTCGGTACAAGCCTTGAACCATTTTGAAATAAATCCCTCTTTTGAACCCGTCCCTCCTTGAACACCATAAGTGTAAAATCAAGGCTAAAAGCCTAAGTTTGGGGGTTGATAAAAGGTACCTTAGAGGAGTGCTAATTGAGCTTATCTTGGTTTGTTGCATAATAAGAATTGCCAAAAAGAAGAAAGATTTTGAAAAAAAATCAAAGAGGAAAGGAAAGAAAGAAAATCCTCCAAGGTGAAGAAAATGATAAGAATTGGAGCTTCGAATAAAAATGACTGAAATTGTGCCTCGTGTTGAATGAAAATAAACGAAATGGCCTTGGTTTTGAATTGAAAAAATTGTGTAGAGTTCGAGGAGGATGTAGTCACTTGAATCAAAATGCGTATCTTACCTGTCCCCAAGCCTACATTACAAGCTTAGAAAAGCCCTTTGAGATCTCCGGCCGAAGAGAGTGGCAAATGAAAATAAGGGCAAGCTTATGGTTGATACTTGTTGGTACTTGAAATTCCTTGTGAGTGAGAGTGTTTTTGTATTGTCCCTTGTGATTGTCCTTGTACATAATGTGCATTTTTGGGACTTTCGTTCTTGTAAGGGAATGCGAATTAGGATAAGTTGGTGACATTGATAAACTCCAAAAATGAGTAAAAAAGGCATGTGTGGTAAGCTAGTGGTTTGAGTCACATCTTGAGGATTGGGTGTTGTCACTTGCTTGTTCTTATAGTTCGATTTCATCCTTGAATTGTATTTTGAATAGAGGGAAATGATTAGATTTAGTTATAATGTGATTGACAAAAACATTAGTATCAACCGAAGCCATGCTTGGTGCTTGAAATCGGTTTTTCTTGGCTTATGGTATTGTCATTTGCACTTGTGTTGTGTGAATCTTGAGTTAAGATTTTTAGTTGCTTGAGGACAAGAAATAGTTCAAGTTTGGGGGTTTGATAAGTTTGTATTCTAACTACTTATTTAGCTTTTAATCTTATGCTTTTGCTAATATTAAGTGGGAAAATAGTGCAATTGACATGGATTACTTCTATTTTGCAGGTCTCTATGTTCTAGAAGTGTTCGGGAAGACTTCGGATGAAAACAAGTCAAAATGGAGCTATTCAGAGAAACTAGTGATTGGCAGTTGTATATGCCTACGCGAATGTGGTGCCCTTTTGTGAACGTGATGTTCACTTTAGGCAAAGCTTTGCGAATGCACTGCACAGATTATGTACATGAAGGTCAATCAGACAAAGACACTTTGCATATGTGACGATCCTTCTGTGTAGGCGAAGAAGGAAATGTCAGATGCGGGGCAGAATTGGAAATGTCAATTTTTGGAAACCCCAATCCATATAACAGGCCTCTCAGCCTTTTTGGAAGCTATATTTGACTTATATTTGGAAAAGTTTCACATCTATTAGCAAGCTTGGGAATAAGTTCATCAACCAACACCATAGAGTGAAGATTTGGATGTTCTTCATTATAAAACTCTTAAATTCCATTCTTCAACTCTTGTTCTTAATTGCTAATTTATAGGTGTAATTGTTGAATTTAGACTTGGGTTGTATTAGAGATAATACTTGCTTGGGTATTTAATTCTTAATCTTGTGCTTACTCTTGAATTATCATATGGGTCTATTGAATATTCCATGCTTGAAATTATACTTGATGGTTGCAAATATTGACTTAGCATTCTAATTGTTTTCTTGCTGGAGAGAGGAGTTCCTCAATTCAGGGTGGTTCATTAGTGGGGATTTGGGATTCCACTTAGGTTGAGGCTATAAATAGCTAAATTTGCCGGAAACTCCCTGATAACGCTCAAACTACACCTCAAATTAATGAAGCGTAAGCGATCGTTGTCAAGTAAAGAACCCAACAAGGTTGGGGTCAAATCCCACAGAGAATATGGTGAAGATTAAATCTTTAGTGAAGTACGTGACTAATCGTCAATTGTTTCCGGTAATTAAAGGGGGGGGTTTGTGTGAACAAATCGTAAACAAAATAAACAATTAACGTATGGGAATGATCAGTAGGAGAGAATGAACTAGGGACGTGTTCACCATGGCGTTGTAACAATGTCGATTCTAGGCGTAACCGGGTTCTTTCTATATGCGTGTCACGATGTGATTGCGTCATTTGTATCGTCTAAACGTCTCTCGACCAAATAAACAAATTTACTTTTCTATTCTCTCGACCTCGAAAAGATGTGCTTTTTAGATTTCAATCCTAACATCAAGTAGATTAATCCAGTTACGGCATTAATCATTAAGACGAGAGTTGGTAGTCTCGAATCCTTGTCGTTAATCAAGTTTCCCGGTTTTAATCTCTTTACTCAAGCAAATTAAACCTAGGCATGTTCTAATGTTTGCAACCACTAGAAAACGTGACATAAAGTATGATTAACAACGTGACTACATGTAAATTGAACCCGTCGCTACCCAGAATCTATATCGCTACTTTAGCCATGGCTCCCACAACCCTAGTTTCGGGAGTTTTAGTTACTCATGCTCGAAGAAGAAAAGAAGGAATTCATAATAAAGGAAAGAAGATTCTTACAATATGATGAAAGTACCCTTCAATAATCCAAGAACAAGAAAACCAAGAACTCAAGAACGATTCACGAACACGAATGTTAATTCAAGAAACGTGTTGTTGCTCTCAAAAATGACTAAAAACTATGCTAAAACTATTGGGTGAACTATATGTAAAATAAACCTATCATAGGGTATTTATAGGAGTCAAAGAAACCAAATCCAAAACGGGTTAGGAGTACTTCACGCGGACAGCCGCTGGCGCGCTACTGCCTTAGCTTGACGGCCAGGCTTGACGGACCGTCAAGGCAGTGACGGACCGTCGCCTGGACCGTCACTGCTAGGCAGCACCACTGCCTTAAGTTGACGGTCACTTTGACGGACTGTCACATGTGTGACGGGCCGTCACTCAGGCCGTCACTCTTAGGCAGAATCCTTTTTTTCTCGTATTTCCTTCCGTTTCCGTGTTTGTTTCCATTTCCTACAAATACAACATAAAAACATCAAAAACAACAATGGTTGCTTGAAAACGTACGATTGTTCTTAGTAAAAAGTAGTCGAAAGTGACGTAAATTTGTGTCACATCAACACCCTCAACTTAAAACGTTCGCTTGTCCTCAAGCAACATAACATAAAACAATAATACGACTCAACTAAGAACATAAACTCGTGTCTATAGCAGCTCATGGTCATTCAAAACTTATTCAATTAAATCAAGCTCCCTCGTAGCACACGAATGTATGAAACACTAACTTGCAAGGATCAAAACATGTCATTCCGATATGATAGAACATTCTACGTACACACGCGCAGCTATCCTAACAATCAATAGACAATACAGACATCTTGTGCCCTCACCACAAAGAAATCCCACACACAAGATTTGGGACTAGGTAAGCGCTCACACTCACAAACGATTTCAAACAATGCACATGCGATACCATAGGCTTGCCCTTACTATTCTATTTTAGTTCTTCAGAAAGCCGCTCAGGATCACTACAGGACTTGTTTTGGCTTGTAATGAGGCTTCAGGTGCAGGTAGGATACATTTAGGGGTTAGTGACTAAGCCCTCCTTGGAACTACCGACGTCTTCTTACCACATACTTTACTTTGTCCATCCTTATTCGCCTTTTTATTTCCTTCTCTCTAGCTACAGGTGCGGCCTCTTTATTTTGAGAATTCCTTTTATTACTTTTTCGATCTTTTTCATCTCTTTTTATTTTCTTTTCTTAGGCACACACCCGGATTTTCACTCTATTCACAACCAATCTTCACTATCCTCTTTTTCTTATCATTCACCTCTGTAGTAGCCACCCTCAACTTTAGGCTGATTGCCTGGGTTGAGGTGCACAATGTCCATGGAAGGACCAGGGCCAAAACAGGGTTTACCTCTATAGTAGCCACCCTCAACTTAGGCTGATTGCCTGAGTCGAGGTGCACGATGTCCAAGGAAGGACCAGGGCCAAAATAGGGATTCAAAGTTAAACAGGAACGGTGACAGGTTATTGAAAGAATAAGGTTAATTATGGCTCAAACAGGGATCAAGGGATTATTTATATTTGGACGGTCTTTTAGGTTAAGTGGACTGCACACAAAAAGGGCCTGTGATCCTTTCCTAAGCAACCAAACTTCGAACTTAACAAAATTGACCGGGCAAGTTCTAGATGCATGCACAAAGTAAGAATTTATAACAATCATCTCACACGCACTTGGCACCGAGAAACTATATCGCTACCAACTATCAAACAACCGCTCGGCTTAAGCATACTCATTCTACTCATAATCGCACAATGACATACAAGGATCCAGACAGTCAATTTTTTCACCATAAGTACAAACCAGAAATTTTTTAAAGGGGCCTCGTTTTTAGATAAGAAAACTGTCATGCTTGCATAGACACTAGTAAAACGACTAAAAAAAAAATTTAAAATAACAACCTAAACATGCCAGTTCTACTAGATAGCACACCGGAGGGAAAAGAACTCGGCAACAAAAACCCTCGGTGGTGACTCACAGGTTTCCCCACACCCTCAACTTAGACTCATGCATTGTCCCCAATGCATACATATGAAACTAAAAAAACAGTGAGAACAAAGGAATACCTGTGAAGTTGATATGACTCAGATTCTGGAATGATGTTGGAGACCCCCAGGGTCTCCAAAACAAGAGAAATCGATGGAATAGGTGCACGCCACACCATTCTGTTGCGTTCCAGCTTCTTCTTTTATTGGCTCCGCAGCTAGTCGCGACAACTTCTTCGCTCTTTCTTTGTAGATTCTTTTGCGGTGTTTTCATTTCTTTGATCTATATTCACCGCTTTCCTTTACCTGCCCATCCTCATGCAATCGCGACTTTACTCTTATAACAGCTCGGGTTTCAACACAACCCTTCTCCTCAAGATCCATATCCACAGGGCCTTCCTCAATAGCATTGATGACCGCGACCACCTTCATGTCACTTGGTTGCTTCATCAATTTGGTCACGTCGAACTTGACCATTTCATTGTTCAATCGGAAGGTCAGCTCGTTTTTCTCCATGTCGACCAATGCTCTTGCTGTGGCTAGCAATGGTCGTCCCAAGATTATGGGAACTTCGAAATCCACTTCGCAATCCAAGATCACAAAGTCGGCCGGGAATATAAGCTTACCAATCTTGACCAGCACATCAGACAATATCCCTACGGGTCGCTTTACCGAACGGTCAGCCATTATCAATCTCATGGTCGTCGGTTTAGGAGCTCCCAAACCCAATTTGTTATAAATTGCTAGCGGCATCAAGTTGATACTAGCACCAAGATCACACATAGCTCTTCCGAAGTTGAGCTTCCCGATAGTACAGGGAACAGTGAACGCACCTGGATCTTTCTTTTTTTCGACCAACGACCTTGAAGAAATAGCGCTGCAGTAGTGGAGGTTATCTTCCGGTTCAAAACTCACCGTCCTCTTCTTTGTAATCAAGTCCTTCATGAACTTGGCATAACCGGGCATTTGTTCCAGCGCTTCCACCAATGGTATGTTTATTGAAATCTGCTTCAGCATGGTCATGAAGTTTAGGAACTTACCGTCATCAGCTTTCTTTTTCAAACGCTGGGGGAAAGGAGGTGGTGGTCGAGGCATCATAGTTGGAAGCTTTTCACCTTCCTTGCTTTTCTCCGCGGGCTTTGGAGTTTCCTCCTCTACCGCCTCTTCATCATCCGCAGCATCACCTTTAGTCTGAATTACTGGATGTGATTCCGGTAATATTTTTCCGCTTCTTGTGGTGATCGCCATACAGCTAGCGTCATTCCTCGGATGAGTCGTGTCACTCGGCAAGGTACCTGTCTTCCTTTGGTTTAAAGATGCCGAGATCTGACCCACTTGCTGCTCCAATTGCTTGATTGCGGTGGAATGTGACTCTACTACCTGACTCAACGTTGATAACTCAGTCCTCATTGCCTTTACTCCAGAGTCAGTCGATTCCACCTTAAGCAACATCTTTGCCATCATGTTCTCAAGTTTGGACGTCTCAGCCTCGTTGCCAGCTTTGTCCCGATTACCAGGTGGTATATACAACCCACCTCTATCGGTGTTATTCCTCCAGTATCCTTGGTCGCGATCTTTGTAGCCACTTTTCTCATAGTGGTTGTCTCGCTGATAATTCCGACCTTGGTTTCCCTGGCCATTGGCCTGGAAACCCCCCAAGTAATTTGCCTCCTCAGTCTCTGTACCTTGGGAACCCACAGCTTGTACCTTCTCCATACCTCCTGAGAACAAGTGCTTGGTCAGTAGGTCCAACTGTGTTTTCAGATGCGCCATGTCTTGGTCACGCTCCTCCTCTTTCCTACGCTGCTCTGCTGACATACCAATGGTATAGGTGCTAGCTGCAACCTCTGAATCTCGTGTATGCCAGGCCCTGTTGGTTCTGGTGAGCCTGTCCAAAGTAGTTGTGGCCTCAACAAAGGTGAGACCCATGAATGCACCACCTGCTGCGTTGTCTAACGTCGTCTTGGTAGCCGAATTCAGTGCCCGATAGAACGTTTGCATCAAGAAGTTATCGGTCAACTGATGGTTCGGGCATTGGTTTATCTTCTTTTTGAATCGCAACCAAGTCTCGTGCAGTGCTTCGTGCGGTTGCTGCCTGAAGTTGCTAATCTCGTCCCTCAATTGTATCATCCGAGAGGGAGGAAAGAACCTTTCTAGGAAAGCTCCTCTCAACTCTCCCCATATTGCGATAGAGTCGGGGGTCAGCTCGGTCAACCACAATGCTGCCTCATCAGACAGAGACAATGGAAACAACCTGATCCTGATCGCTGTCTGACTCACACCTGGCAGCTCAAATGATTTGCAGATCCCCACGAAATTCATTAAGTGTTGGTTTGGATCATCACCAGCGGCACCACGGAATACACCTCTCAAATTCAGCAACTGAATCATCGTGCTAGTGATATTGAACTTTGCTCCGGGCGGTAGCGGTGGAACAACAATGGCGCCCGTAGCGCCAGCTCCATCTAGATCGAGATCCTCATCATTCCGCGCGACATCATCCAGCAGACCACCAGCATTCAGATTTTGTTGGGCCTGCAGTTCTGCAGTGATCCTTGCTGCCTCGTTTTGTGCGGCCATATTCTGCCTTAATGTTCTCGCAAACTCGGGGTCGTAAGGTACTGTTGATTCACCCGAGCTTCGGGTATTTGGCATGCACAAATCTGTAACCTATCAAAAACAAAAACAACAAATAAACGTAAAGCAGGAAATTATGACTAAGAGTCAAATAAACACACTAGACTTAATCAAAAACCGTATTCCCCGGCAACGGCGCCACTTATTGATAACGCTCAAACTACACCTCAAATTAATGAAGCGTAAGCGATCGTTGTCAAGTAAAGAACCCAACAAGGTTGGGGTCGAATCCCACAGAGAAAATGGTGAAGATTAAGTCTTTAGTGAAGTACGTGACTAATCGTCAATTGTTTCCGGTAATTAAAGGGGGGGTTTGTGTGAACAAATCGTAAATAAAATAAACAATTAACGTATGGGAATGATCACTAGGAGAGAATGAACTAGGGACGTGTTCACCATGGCGTTGTAACAATGTCGATTCTAGGCGTAACCGGGTTCTTTCTATATGCGTATCACGATGTGATTGCGTCAATTGTATCGTCTAAACGTCTCTCGACCAAATAAACAAATTTCCTTTTCTATTCTCTCGACCTCGAAAAGATGTGCTTTTTAGATTTCAATCCTAACATCAAGTAGATTAATCCAGTTACGACATTAATCATTAAGACGAGAGTTGGTAGTCTCGAATCCTTGTCATTAATCAAGTTTCCCGGTTTTAATCTCTTTACTCAAGCAAATTAAACCTAGGCATGTTCTAATATTTGCAACCACTAGAAAACGTGACATAAAGTATGATTAACAACATGACTACATGTAAATTGAACCCGTCGCTACCCGGAATCTATATCGCTACTTTAGCCATGGCTCCCACAACCCTAGTTGCGGGAGTTTTAGTTACTCATGCTCGAAGAAGAAAAGAAGGAATTCATAATAAAGGAAAGAAGATTCTTACAATATGATGAAAGTACCCTTCAATAATCCAAGAACAAGAAAACTAAGAACTCAAGAACGATTCACGAACACGAATGTTAATTCAAGAAACGTGTTGTTGCTCTCAAAAATGACTAAAAAATATGCTAAAACTATTGGGTGAACTATATGTAAAATAAACCTATCATAGGGTATTTATAGGAGTCAAAGAAACCAAATCCAAAACGGGTTAGGAGTCCTTCACGCGGACAGCCGCTGGCGCGCTTTTGCCTTAGCTTGACGGCCAGGCTTGACGGACCGTCAAGGCAGTGACGGACCGTCGCCTGGACCGTCACTGCTAGGCAGCACCACTACCTTAAGTTGACGGTCACTGTGACGGACCGTCACATGTGTGACGGGCCGTCACTCAGGCCGTCACTCTTAGGCAGAATCCTCTTTTTCTCGTATTTCCTTCCGTTTCCGTGTTTGTTTCCATTTCCTACAAATACAACATAAAAACATCAAAAACAACCATGGTTTCTTGAAAACGTACGATTGTTCTTAGTAAAAAGGAGTCGAAAGTGACGTAAATTTGCGTCACATCACTCCCATCTAAGAGTTGGGCTAGAAATAGTCCAACTTACCTAAGTTGATTTGGTTAGTTTATTGCTTACTCGTGGTGGTTCGAGATAACACACGAGATATATGCTTGATTTGTCAAGAGACGATCAGGCATCCCTCTAGTCAAGACTACCTACGTGTTGATTGGGTGTAAGTCTTGTTAATTGAATGCCATTCCCAACTCTCCCTTGTGTCCTTGCTTGGTGAAAGCCATTGATCAAACCTATCTTTTATTTGATTTTCATTATCTTTTGTTTTTAGTCTAAAACCCCCCTTTCAATATCTTTTCCTTCTTGTTCATTGAACTTCAATAAGTTGATTTCATTCTTTATTAGCTCGATCGCGATTACATTTTTCTCTTTGGGTTTGACCCCGACATCCATTGGGAATTATAAATGTGTTTTGCTTAATGATCGTCGATACCTCCAACTTTGGAGAGTACATTTGAGCATTATCAGTAGCCATAAATCCAATCGGGGGCTAGGCTGGCCCCAAACCCCTTAACTGATGTGGTATGCTCCTACGCTAAAATCCTGGCAATGACGGAAGCACTAAAGCAATAGGCACAGAAGCCTCGACATCACCCGCTGTCACACTCGTCTTAGGCATCTGAGAAGGAATGAAACAATCGAAATTTAGAAGTCAATAGAGCCAAGAATGCATGATAAGTAGCCAAGAATATGAAACTTTTCCTAATAATGCCCTATAGCCTCCCGCAAATACGATACGAGCGTCATCAAACTGATCCATGAGACTCTATGTAGACACTTGCTTCTATACCATGACACCGGTGATCTTAGAGCTTTGATACCAAGCTTTCATGACTCGCTTTCTCAGGTCATGATGGCACCTACAACCCCTCAGTAGGGGAACCAATTCACATATCCCGAAAAGGTTAGTAATGGGCTACTAGCGAATCAATACGCATAATAAGCAGAAATAAGTGGAAGCAGAATAAGATAAAGATGAAGCGGAAGAAAATAACCCGAATACATATATATACAAGAAAAACTACACCAACCCCAAAACTTGGTATCAATAGTACATGAGCTTCTAATAGAATACAAGTGCTAGAAGTAACAAAATAAGATATACAATCATCTCGGAAAGTACAAAGAGTAACAGTGCAAAATGATAAGATGTGGTCAAGCCTCAACCGTGAGAGGTTCTCACCCTCGTCTCAGATATCCAAAGCTGCATGAGTCTCCACATGATTAACAACGAAAGCTCACACTAAAATCTGCACCAGAATGATGCAGAAGCATAGTATGAGCACCAATAGGAAAGCAACGGGTACCCAGTAGGCATTATAGGCCAACTGAGCGCATATAAAATATAAAAACAGTAATATAGTAGATAGCAAAAAAGAAGTCACAAAGAAAAAGCAAAAACCACATGGATAGAAAACCAAGGAAATACAACCACACCATGCTAGTCACAGATGATATATATAACAGAAACAAACACATTTGAAGGAAAGAACAACGCACCTGGATCCTTATAACAACAATATATATAAAGAGAAAGTTTAAGGAGAAGGGCGGTGTACCAGTAACCTCAAGTTAACAAGGGAAAAAGGGAATCAATTAAACATACTCAAGCTAGAAGTAATAACCTTAATGAAATCATACTAAAAACCCAACTTCAAGATAATCATAAACATAAAACAATCTCTCAAGTGCAATCCTAGGATGGAATAACTAAGCCACCAAGAACCGAGATCCACTGACCAATAACCATAATAGAGAATAGTATTCGATAACCCACAACTGCTCAAAAGGCCGCATAAACAGTGCCTCAACAATATAGGACCCACTAGCCCCTCAACAGTTACTTTCCAAAAACCAGGGCCTCACAGGCTAGAACAACTAATCCATTAATAACCAAAGGTCATAACAAGCTCTACAATATAAAAGGAGTAATATAATCTAACTACAGTCCCAACGACCTCCCATACGATCGAGGAATGCAATCAAGTGAAAATAAAACCATCCGGCCGCCCATACAACCAGAGCGTACACTGAGCATACAACAAATAAGGGTGGAATCAAAATACAATATGCATGCTGATGAGATGATGAATCTAGAACCAAGTGTGATAGTAGTGTTGTATGTTACCCCCTTCGGCTCCCCAAAGGCCCAATAGAGGTAGGATCTATGGAAGAAATTCTCTGGAGTACCTCTACTATGCCATACACCCCCCTCCTGTCACCCTCACCTCGTAGCACTTGGTTCAGAATGGTAGGGTCCAAGGAGGTCTACTAGTAAACCACATACTAAAACACAAATCTCAACACATAGATCAATAATATGAATCTCATAGTACATGCCTGGATTTGACCCGGGTCTAAATTAGTAGTAGTAATCTCAAAACCCCGTCAAAGGGTGCTCAAAGTGTATCCGGGTCTAATTAAGTGATCATGTCTCAATAACCCTTATAAAGGGTGCCCAAAGCGTATCTGGGTCTAATACGTAGTAAAAACATATCTAGCAGCAGGCCCCGCCGAGCGTAGTATCAGTGTAAAATCAGGTGAAAAAATCATCATAGTGTCCTATTTACTCCAAGAGGTTTCATAAAAGTCAGTTCCAAAATCTTTTCATAGTCATTTTACTGAAAATGGGCCCTCGGGGCCATGCAAAGTTTAGAAAACTATTTATAGTAGGCTCAAAGCAAAATCAATACTAAAACATGCAGAAAAATCCTTCTTTTCATAAATGATACGCTTGCAGACAATATATATTAGCCCAATGGCTCACAAACATTCCTATCGGCCCTGCACACGCACAATCAGCTCTACAACACAGATAACCACCATAAAGCAACATCTAGATGCTCGAGACTTGCGGACATTCCAAAATATCCCATTGTCTATGGTCCAGAGGCATAAAAAAGGCCACACTGGGCCACAAGGGTAATATTACAACACTACAATGAATACTGCAAACAACGCATGAAATAAACAAACAGAAAAAGTGGATAAGGTCTGAGGGTACCAACCTAGAAAACCAACCCAAGGATGCTAATTAATGCAGTTATAGCCTATATACGCAGAGTCTAGGTAGGAAAAACCTTAACCTACCTGTCATCCGATGACTAGCTGCGGGACTGACGTTGCCCAAGCTCAAACTTCTCTGGAAAGCTCTAATTCACGAAAATACTATCAACATAATATTCTATGCATAAAAACAAGACTAATGATACCCATATTTCTATACTTATAGCTAGGTCAAAAGAGGGCCCGCAGGGCCCACAACCCTAGATTAGAAATGAAAAGAAGCATGATGAACATACTACTCCGGTGAGTGCATGCCCTAAATTTGAGAAAATTTGGCCAAGAAAAAGGGCACAAAATAGCTCGCTCAAATCACGAATAAAAGAGGGAAATTCAAGAATGAAAACCCAAAACTAAGCAAGAACTACTTACCACGATGAGAGAAGCAAGGTAACGGGAAGAAATTCTCACAATTATAAACTCCCAAAGCCAAGTGGGAAGCTACAATCAAAGAAACCCAAGCTTTTAGGAAACTCATCAATGGAGGTTTACAAATGGAGAAGGAACAACTTTGGGGAAGAAGGAGACTTACCAAACGATGAGGGAGCGATAAAAATCTGTCAACTAAATGAATTCCCCACGTACTTGAACTGAAGGGAGCAATTTGGTTTGAGAGAAATATGAGTTTAGAGTTGGGAAATATATGAATTAAAAGCTGAAAAATGAATAAGAAAGGATTTTTAATATACTGCCAGCAGTCACCGCAAATGCGACACTTTTATTGCAAATGTGGAGGCAAGGATGAATAGTGACCTCCGCAAATGCGGCAAAACCACCGTAAATATGGAACTCTGCAAATGCCGCCAAACCTGCGCAAATGCCAAAAAACTCCAAAAATGCGGCAAATCACCACAATTGTGGTGGCTGCAAATGCGGCAAAAATGTATGCAAATATGGACCCCACCAGACACAACAACTAAGTAAAAACTAGCTAAGTTTAAAAAGCTCGGATGGACCCTCGAGATTTAGCTTGGGTCCCACAGACACAAATGAACTATGCTACTCAACTAGAAATGGCATTTCGGATCTAATGGAATCGATGAAAATCCCCTCGGAGGTCGACATAACAAAAAGTGGCCCCACACCCAAAATCAACCTTTAGGCCAATAATTTAAAAATGGAACCCAAGGGCCAAAATCATGTTCGAAATCCTCAGAACATGAACCAATGGTCCCTCTACCTAAACTCAACATTCCGGAGCTAACAGTGCTGGTGGAATTTCCATCCGAGACTGTCTTCTCTAAATATTGACAAAAGTCAACCATACAAGCCCAATAGGCCTGAAAACACAGAACAAAAGAGAATTCCAAGCTAAAAAGCTCATGTATCCCGACCAAAGGTCCACCCACACCAAAGTCAATGCTCCGAAGCTAACAGAATTATCGAAATTTGATTCCAAGAATGTTGACCGAAGTCAATGATTTTTTAAATTAAGATTCTAAAACAGGGAAACAAACATAAAGACCAAACAAACGGCTAGGGCACCAAACTACCGGTCCCAGTAAGCCATAAATGACTTTGGGCTGCTATAGACAAAGCTCTAATTGTACAAGAAAGGAAAAAATGCGAGAATGACCAGAAGGGTCGTTACAATGGTGATACCAATTGAGATGAGCATTGTAGTTGAGTCATTTTGTTTTGAGTCTTTTGTTTGTTATTTTCTTAGATTTAGAATAGATTCAATCTTGTGTACCACCCTTCTGTGTTGAGAACCTATTTTGTGAGTAACTTGCTTGATGACAAGCAATAATTCATGTTTGGGGGGTTTGATAAGTTGGTAATCTTCCAACTTATTGAGCCATTATTCATGAATTATTGCCATGTTTTGATGAGGATTAGAGTTACTAATTGCCTTTATTGACATGAATGCAGGTACTCTTCATACAGAGAGGAAAGCAAAAGAATTGAACCCAAAGAGCCAAAAAGAAATTAAAGTGTGAGAGTGATCAAAAAAGAGGAAGGAACTCTCAAGAGGTGTGAGCCGCACATAGCAAGGTGCGGCTGCACCCTACTTTACCTTGAGCCGTACAGGCGATGGAAATTTCTGCCTTGATATAAAGCAATATGAGAGACGCATAGTGAGAGTTGCGATTGCACGTGCCTTCGTACGTCGGTCGCACCAGCCCATAAAAGCATTTTTGTCCAAAGTCTTGTGACATATTTGGGAAGGTTCTAAAACCCATTTTGGTGTGTGTACCTGAGAGAATTCAGTTTTAACTTTCCCCAAGAAAGATATAGAGAGTACACTCTTCTCTCTTGTTCTTAGTCAATTGAAAACACCATTTCTAAAGATTTTGAGCTTGGATTTGGAGCTTAGCTATTAATATGAATGGAAATTTGAATAAACCATTTGGTAATCCTCTTTTTTACTTAATATGAGTAGCTAAATCCTTTTCTAGGGTTATGTGCATGATAGGTGTTTAAATTTTATTTATGGGTATTGATAAATTATGCTAATAATTGATTATTTAGTATGAGTCTATTGAATTCTTCAAGGTTTAATCATAAAATTGATGGTTGGAAACATTGATTGAGTTTACTAAATTTGTTCTTGCTTGAAAGAGGAGTTCATAAACATGGTAAGAATTGAAAAGTGGGGATTTGGGGTTTCTACCATAGATTAAGGCTATAAATAGCTTGATCGAAGGAAATTCCCGTCTAAAAATCTAATCTAAAAATAGTGTGATTTACCCAAGTATTAATTGGTTTTTTGTGGTAAAGCTATGGTGCTTGAGCATAGGCCATGATACATATATTTGTAGGATTGAAAGACTACGAAATATAGCTATAACCAAGCTACCCATACCTATAATCAAAAGTTTGTGTATTTAATCAATTCCCTAACCCATTGTAGAACCCCATCGGAAGCATACCCTTAGTCTTCCTTCTCTTGTAAAGCAAATCATGTTCACATTGCTCTTGTGTTGAGATTACCATTCGATAATTCCCAATCCTTTTCCCCCAACTTTTATCTTTAATTCGACAATTTATTGGCAAACCATTACTCCATTCTCCGTGGATATGACCCCGATATCAGTTGGGTTTATTTATTATTTTCTATAATGATTATTACCACCTCCTATGGGAGAGTACTTTTGAACGACACCAGTTGCCCATAACCTTGGTATTGTTAGCTAGTGAATCCTTAGTTATGCTTAGTAGAGGATTTCGTGGCAGAATAGTCATTTATCATTAGTTTTCTTCGCTTGTCGTTTCGTTTTTGTTTATCCCTTTTATTGTTTTATTGTAGGCCAGAGGCCGTGGTTTGGATTTTGTAGGATTCTAGGTTAGTATAACTTGTTTGAAGGGTTGTTTTACCCTATTTGATATGAATATATGTATATATATATATATAATACATATATATATAAATATATATGTACACACACACACACACACACACATATATATATATATATATATATATATATATGAATATATGAAATTCCTTGTTATGGAACGCATACATTCATACATGCATGTACATGGATAATGGAATTGTTTAGAGGAATAACATTGGTTTTGAATTTTAAATAGAACACTTTTATCACTGCTTTATGAGTGGAAAAGACTATAATACCCTTTATACTCGTCTGAAGGACGTTTTTAGACTTTTTCTCTGTTTACTTTCTATTGTTGAGTCCGAGGTACGATTTCTCATCCTAAGGAGTACATAGCCGAGTTATTTACTTTAATTGCATATGTTGCTAAGCCTAAAGGCAACCCGAGGGATCATGCCGGGTTTTTAATTTTTTGCATTTTCCACATATCGCATCATATCATCCCATACCGCACTACATTCTCTTGTATTCGTATTTGAGTGTATTATTATTATCATTATCTTTATCCTGTTATTTACAAAATTCTAGGTTAACTTCCAATTTATGCTTTACTTCCATGCCTCTTATATTGTATCCTATCCCTAAGCTCGATCGGGCTATGGTGCCTACTGGGTACCCCATGTTTTGGTACTCATACTACACTTCTATATATTTTTCTTATGCAACACCTAGTACGAGTTATCCTTGTTGATCTTCCTCTCATTTAAGGTCTGTTGTGGTTCAGATCGTGGTGAACTCAGCATTCAAAGATTTACTTCTTTCCCTCTTGTACTTACTATCTTTATTTTGAATTTTGTTAGACAGTTGGATCTTGTATAGCCTTACCCCTGTACTCAGAGGCTCCTGTACTGGTGACACAAGTTCCAGGTTTGGTTTCATCTATATATATATATTCAGTCTTTCTTGGTCTCTTTAGGGCCCCTTTGTATTTTTTGTATCTTTTTGTATGTATCTATATTGGTTGCCCTTTCTTGTCGTTATTTACTTCTATTTTCTTGATTTACTTGTCTTGGTTTTTGGCTTGCCTACTAGGGATTATAGTAGTTGTCATCATGGCCCAATTTTGGGTCGTGACACTTAGGTACCCAACTCTCTCTGAATAGACATCCAGAAACATGATATAAACTGAGTACCACGGTAAGATATGATAAAAATAGGCACCCCGTGTAAATGGACTACCTCCCAAATGTAGACCGGAGCCAACCTCTCTGAACTGTAAGAAGTCTGAACGAGCAAAAAAAAAGAGACTTGGTCAACCTATCAATAATGACCCAAATAGCATCAAACCTCAAAAAAGTATGTGGAATGCCTACCACAAAGTCTGTAGCTATCTTCTTCCACTTCCACTCTAGAATGAGTAGTCTCTGAGTCAAACAACCTATCCTTTGGTCTTTGTACTTCACCTACTGGCAGTTCAAGCACCTAGACACAAACTTCAATATAAAATCTAACTAAACTCAGTCTAGGAAAGTAAATCGTAACCTACATCAGGGTTGAACCGCAAGAACGAACCATCACATGTGTGCCTTCCCCTTCTGAACAAAAAAACTGCCACACTATTAAGAACATAATCCAGGTGTCAAGACGAGAAGAATGACACCCATATTGCTATAAATTTGGGTCAAAAATCAGGTCAGAAAATGACCCTCGAGGCCTGCGCGACAAAACAGAAAAATAAAAATCACAATTATATTTGCAGTGGGTTAAAGAACCCATACCCAAAAGTTGGGCGCGAATGGGACGTATTTTGGGGCCCAAAACACCCCCGAAGTGCAACTAGTTCAAAAGAATTCACAAGGGGAAAACTAATGGAAATTTACGAGATTAAGGAGAATTAAATCAATGAAACAGAGAAGGGGGATAGAGGGGACTTACCAGATGAAGAAGACTGAGCAATGGAGTTGAAACTGGAGCTTGACAGCGTATCAATGGAGAAATTTCGAAATTGTGGAGGAGAAAATGAATTTAGCAGCTTAAATAGATGCCAGGGGTCCTTCATCGTGGTTGCGAGGGACCCCATGCAATCGCGAGGAAGCGCTGGCCAGACCATTGCGGTCACGACAGTCAAGCCATGTGATCGCGTAGACCAAGCTGGATCAGGTCCTTGCCTGCTTCATCGCGGTCGTGAGGAGCAACCCACACGATCGCAATGGTCAGGAAACTAGACCATCGCAAAGCCAGCGGCCACCTTGCAGTCGTGATGACCAAACTAGTCAAAAACAAAATAGTACCAACTGGCAAATTCACAAAGGCTAAAATTTACCCGACGGATCCTCGAGATTCATTCAGAACCCCGTGAACATAAACCAACCATGCTACCCTACCAGAAACAACATTCCGGACTTAGTAGAACCGATGAAACTCCCAATGGAGATTATCTTAACGAAAAGTGGGCCTCATGCACAAAACCAACTTGAAACACAGTACCCCAAAATAGGCCCATGAGCCTCGGGACCCTAACCAAAGGTCTCTCTAAATTGTTTTTGATATTCTGGATCTAACAACGCTGACTGAATTACCATCCAAGGCCGTCGTCTCCGAATGTTGACCAAAGTCAACCCCAAAAGCCAAATTTGCTTGAAAACACCGAAAATAACACAAAGCTAAACCGAAAGCACGCAAACCCAAACCAAGAGTCTCACTAGACCAAAATCCCCATTCTAGAGCCAACGAAACTATCAAAATTCAATTCTGAGCGCGTGTAACAAGAAAGTTGACCAAAGTTAAAGATTTTCTAAGTTCAAGTTTTAAAACAAGGAAATGGTCATAACGACCTAACAAATGTCCTGGGCATCGAACCGTCAGTCTCGACAAGTTATAAATGACCAGTAGCCACTGCGGGAAGGATCAAAATGCAAAAAAAACATGAAAAATAGGAAAATGACCTGGAGGATCATTACAATATCCACTACTAAAAGGACTTTCATCCTCAAAAGTTAGAGAAAAGATAGTACTTGAAGACTCAAAAAGGCAAGGATAGCGGGTCCACATGTCGGTCTCATTCTACCAAGTAGCCTACTCGACAGGACGATGCCGCCACTGAACCTTAACTCATGGAATCTCCTTGGACCTCAACTTCCTAACCTTCATGTGCAAAATAGCAACAGGATCCTCCTTAAAGGCTAAGGACTCATCCAATAGAACCGACTCCAATTGAAGCACGTGAGACTCATCCGGAATATACCGCCACAACATAGAGATATGAAAAATTGGGTGAACACTGGAAAGAGCAGGAGGCAAGGACAACTCTTAAGAAACCTCCCTAATACAATGAAGGATCTTGAATGGTCCAATGAACCTAGGACTGAGCTTACTCTTCCTCCCGAACCTCATCACACCCTTCATGGGCAACACCTGAAGGAACATGCTGTCACCAAGCATAACTCTTCTGCTTACTCTTTACAGTGCAAAGTCTCTTCTGAATGACTCGAAGTCTATCCATAGAAACACAAAGCAAGTAGGTACCCCACGACCTAACCTCAAAACCATCAAACCAACCCACCAGAGATCTGCACCGGCTACCATACAAATCCTTAAATAGAGCCATCTGAATGTTGGAATGGTAGCTATTATTATAGGCAAACTCTGAGAAGGCTAAACACTGGTCCCACTAACCCTAAAATCAATAACACAGGCTCGCAACATATCCTCTAAAACCTTAATGGAATGCTCTGACTGACCGTCTGTTTGCGGATGACAAGCGGTGCTAAGCTCAACTCTGGTACCTAACTCTCTCTGAATAGACTTCCAGAAATGTGAATTGAACTGAGTACCACGGTCCAAAATTATAGAAACTAGCACAGTGTGCAAATAGACAATCTCTCGAATGCAGATCTGAGACAACCTCTCGGAACTGTGGGAAGTCAGAACTAGTAGAAAGTGGGCAAACTTCGTCAACCTATCCATAATAACCCAACTAACATCAAATATCCACATGGTACATGGAAATCTAAATACAAAATCCATAGCTATCCGCTCATATTTCCACTCCAGAATAGGTAGCCTCTGAGATAAACCACCTGGCCTCTGGTGCTCAAACTTCACCTTCTGACAGTTCAAGCACCTAGACACAAAAGCTGAAATATCCCTCTTCATCCCACACCACCAGTAGTGATGCCTCAAGTCATGATACATCTTAGCTACCCCAGGATGAATGGAATATCTAGAACAATGACCCTCCTCCAAGATAAATCTAACCAAGTCACCAACCATAGGAATGTAGATACAACCCTAAATTCTCAGAACACCCACTGAATCTAAGGTCGCCTTCCTAGACTCACCGCTCAACACCTTGTCATGAATGATCCTCAACCTTGCATCATTAAATTGTTGTGCTTAAATATGCTCTAACAAGGAAGATCTACCCTCAACACAAGCAAGAATACGACCCAACTCAGAAATATGAAGTCTAACCAACCGTTAGCCAAGGATTGGATGTCCCAAGCTAAAGGTCGCTCTCTGTCGCTAAGAAAGCCAAGCTACCCATACTCACTGCCTTCTGGCTCATGGCATATGCTACCATGTTTGCCTTGCCCGGGTGATAAAGAATTGAAATGTCATAGTCCTTCAATAACTCTAACCACCTACGCTGCCTCAAATTTTGATCATTTTGGCTGAAAATGTACTAAGGACTACGATGGTCTGTGAAGATCTCACAATGCATGCCATACAAATAATGTCTCCAAATTTTTAATGCGAATTCTACCGCTGCTAACTCCAAGTCATGTGTGGGGTTGTTTCTCTCGTGAACCTTCAACTGTCTGGAAGCATAAGAAATAACTTAGCCCTGCTGCATCAATACACAACCCAAACCAATACCTGAAGCATGACAATATATGGTAAATCCCTGGGCCTTGACCAAAAGAGTAAGAATCAGAGTTGAAGTCAACAAAGCCTTGAGCTTTAGAAAGCTCACCTCACACTCATTTGACCACTGAAAAGTAATATTTTTCTGATTCAATCTAGTCACTGGAGCTGCTATAGAAGAAAAACCTCCATAAACCGTTTGTGGTAACCTACCAACCCAACGAAATTGCAAACCTCGATAGGACAATTAGGCCTAGCCCAATCACTAACTACCACAATCTTCACTGGACCCACCATAATCCCATCCCTTGACACCACGTGCCCTAGGAATGCCACAGACTCAAGTCAGAACTCACACTTAGTGAATTTGGCATATAACTGATGGTCTCACAATATCTGAAGTACAACTCTAAGATGTTGCTCATGCTCCTCTCTAATCCTCGAATATATCAGAATATCGTCAATGAACACAATCACAAATTAGTCTAAGTAGGCACTGAACACACAATTCATCAACTCCATAAATGTTGTTGGGGCATTAGTTAACCCAAAAGACATGACTAGGAACTCATAATGGTCGTACCAAGTCCTAAATGTAGTCTTTGGGATGTCCGCACCCCTGATCCTAAACTGGTGATACACAGACCTCAAGTCAATCTTAGAAAACAATGTTGCCCCCTGTAACTGGTCAAACAAATCATCAATATGCGGCATCAGATATTTGTTCTTCACTGTCACCCTATTCAACCTTCTGTAGTCAATACACACATGCATGGACCCATCTTTCTTCTTCACAAATAGAACCAGATCACCCCACGGAGACATACTAGGCCTGATGAACCCTTTACTCAATAGATCCTGGAGTGATCCTTAAGCTCCCTCAACTTAGTTGGTGCCATTCGATATAGCGAAATAGAAATAGGCTGAGTGCCTGGCTCAATATCAATACCAAAGTAAATTCATGATCAAGAGAAAGACCCAGAAGAACAGAAGTAAACACATCTGAATACTCGCAGACTATAGGAACTGACTCAAGAGAAGGTGTGGTGATACTAGTATCACAGACGTAGGCAAGATAGGCTAAGCACCCCTTCCCAACCAACCGCTAGGCGGTCAAGAAAGATATAACTCCCCTTGGCATGTGGCTATTAGCACCCTTTCATATTATATGAGGGATACTAGGCATCTGTAGAGTAACAGTCTTGGTGAAGCAATCCAAGACCACATGATAAGGAGACAACCAATCCATGCCCAAGATCACATCAAAATCAACCATATCAAGTAAAACCAACTCTACCCATGTGTCATACAACATGATAGTCACCAAACAAGCCCTATACAACTGATCCACTACTAAAGAATATCCTACTGGGGTAGTTACACGCAAGGGAATAGACAATGACTCACAAGCAAACTCCAGACGAGTAGCATAATAAGCAGATACATAGGAGAATGTAGACCCCGAATCAAACAAAGCATAAGCAGACTGATGACAGATGAAGGTCATACCTGTGATGACAGCATCTGAAGCCTCAGCCTCTATCCAGCCCGAAATTGCATACATGTGTCCCCGACCACCACGACCACCTAATCTCCCAAAGTGAGGAACACCTTTAGTACCCTGGAGACCACCCCTACTACCCTGTGCACTGCCTCTGGATGGTGGTACTTGAGCCCTGGGGGACTGACATGTTTGATACTGTCGCCTCTGGTGCAATACCAATGGACACTCTCTAGAAAAGTGGCCTATCTCACCACACTCATAACAACCTCAACCGAATGTGCCCCGCTATGACTCAGCTGAATTAGAATGACTACCACGATCTATGGACTCTGAATGAGAACCTCATGGAGCAGGAACAATACTCTGACTACTATGACCCTCAGCAGTCTATAATGCCACCTAAATAGGCCAGCTCGGCTGGAAACATTGCTGATGCTGACCCCTAAAAAATGGCCTCTGCCATGGGCCTGTGAACTACTGAAGCTGCCATGATGGCGGGGTCTCTTATGGCTTCCCCTTGGGCCTCACAAAGTATGCCATCAAAAGTGTAAGCATGGTCTACTATCTCTAGAAACGAGTGGCCTGATGCTACCATATCCTCTATATAGCCAAGCGAAGGTAAAGCAATGCACCCTTTCATGCACGGTGGGCAGAATCATAGTGGCATGCCTAATTAACTGGTGGAAGAAAACCTCATACTCAGAAACATATATGGAGCCCTTCTCCAACCAAGCAAAATCATCCATCAAATGCTTCATCATGCTACGCGGTACATACTTCTCCAAAAAAGTTTTGGAGAATTGTGCCTAAGTAGGCAGAGGTGACTCGAATAGTCTGCAAGCTACATATGACCTCCACAACTATTTCGCTGGACCATCCAGCTAAAACATGGTGTAATCTACTCTGTGCGACTTAACTAACCCCAAATTTTGAAATATCTCCTCGCAGCTAGTCAGAAACTCATGGCATCCTCCCTAGAAGCATCTGAAAACCTCGGAGGACCCAATTTCAGAAACCTACCAAGCATCTTCTGCTCCTTAGAAAACATGGTGGTTCAGGCTGGAAAAGGTGGAGCAACTGTAGGGGTTAACTATACCTCCAATCTTGGAGCCGCAGTAGTAGGCTACACTCTTGAACCCTGTGTTGCCTCCTGAGCTGAAGTCTGGCCCTTTTCTCAAACCTTGGAACCAATCGGAGTACCTGGTGAAGATGATGGTGGATTCATACCCTCGAGAAACGCAAGTAACCAAATCAAAGTGTCCTGTAGCACTGGAGTAGCCATGAAACCTGTCGGATGCTGGGTTGGCCCCATATGCTCCAGCTCATAAAATGCCTCCTCAACCACTATATCAGGCTCTGGTTATGGTACCCTAGCCTGGGCCTGAGCTGGCATCACATCCTATCCCCTACCTTGACCTCTGGGTCGACCTCTACCCTGCCCTCTAACTGGGGCACTAACTGCAGGGGCATGGGCTTTATCCTCATCCGCTACTGATCTCATCCGAAATATCTGAGAAAGAGTGAAACAAAGATACTTAGAAGTTGATCAAGTCAAGGAAGCACGATAAGGAATCAAACAAGATGAAATATTTCCTAGGGAATGTCTTGTAGTCCCTCCCAGACAGGGTACAGACGTCATTATACTGATCCACGAGACTCTACTAGATACTTTGCTCTTGTACTGGCGAAATTGGTAAACCTAGTGCTCTGATACCACTCTGTCACAGCCCAAAACAAGGCCATGATGGCGCCTACAAAACCCACCACTAGGCAAGCCAAACCCAATAATACGGAAGATAATAAAAGAAGTTAAGGTAAGAAAAGCAGAAGACATAACTAAGGGACATACGGCCAATAGCATATATACATACCAACTGTACTAAATATACAAAAGATGGTCCTAAAGTTACCAAGAATACAAAACACACACGAGAACTAACCCAGAACTGGTGTCACCGGTACAAGAGCGACTAATGTATGGAGTAGCTATACAACAGACTTTGTCTACCTAAAATACAAAATAAAGACAGAAATACAAGATGGAAAGCATGCAAAGTCTCCAAAGCGCCAGGAGCTCACCGCGATCCAAACTGCAATAGGCTTAGAACGATAGTAGGATCAGTGAGGGTGGATCATACTAGGTGTTGCATTAGAAAAAAATGCAGAGTGTAGTATGAGCACCAAGACAATGGGTACCCAGTAGGCATCATAGGCCGATCGAGCACAGAAAGATAATATATGATATAAACTATAGAAAAGTAAGCTAACTATAGGGATCCACCTAACTCTAGTTATAAAACATTAAAACAGAGATAATCAAACCAATAAGAAGGAAAATAACAAAAGAATCAAGCCAGACAACCTAATATCTAGATATACTCAAGCTGATTCAATGAGAAGGGAGATGATGCGATGCATGCATGTAAAAAGTAAAACTCAAAATAACATATTCTGAGCCTTGAATTTAACATCGGACTCATCAACCTATGAATAGAAAGTAAAACTCAAAATATCGCACCAGGCGCTTGGAACTTAACATCTGACTCATCAACCTATGCAAGAACCAAGAATTGATTATCGAACTCATCAACAGAAAAGTAAATGGAGAAAAGGTCCAGAAACATCCCTCAGACCAGCATAAAATAGTATTTTTCCTTTCCTTTTCAAACTAATAGTAAAAACCGACCTACTTTCCCTTAAGGTCCAAAAATCATAGTAACTGAAGTAAATCTCAAGTTTGGAACCAAAACCTCCAAAATCATTCCTTTTTTATACAAATGGCATGAGAATGCAGAATGAGCATGTAAATATCCACGTTCAGAGAATATAACACACACCAGGTAAAATGAGGTAAAAATACCCTCCAATCAAGAGATTTAACCTGGAAACTCCACCCAAATCCAAGCTATGGACTCATGCCTACAGTTACGCACAATGGTAAAATAAAGTGGAAAGAATAGGAAAATACTACGAAAGCAAATAAAAGTAACCACTCTACCTCTAAAACCTCCTAAAAGCATACTAAGGATTCTATGATAGACACAACAATTCTACGGGCTCCTATACTAAGGATAACATGCATAATTCTAATCTATGATCCAAAATGGCCAAAATAATACAAGTAACATGATTTAAGCCTAATTCTACCTAGAGTCCAACCTAAAATTCTAGTAACATATATAATATAAAATCTAACTATACTCAGTCGAGGAAAGTACACCGTAACCTACCTCGCGGCCGAACCACAAGCACGAACCATCATACGTGTGCCTTCCCCTTTTGAACAACCTCAGAAAACTGCCACACTATCAAGAACATAATCCAGGTGTCAAGACAAGAAGAATGACACCCATATTGCTATATGAAAATTTGGGGCAAAATTCGAGTTGGAAAATAATCCTCGTGGCTCGCGTGATGAAATAGTAAATAAAAATCGCAATTATGTTTTCAATGGGTTAAAGAACCCATCCCCAAAAGTTGGCATGAACATGACTCGGTTTGGGGCACAAAATAGCCCAAAGTCCAACTAGTTCAAGAGAATTCACAAGGGGATAACCAATAAAAATTTACGAGATTAAGGAGAATTAAATCAACAAAAAAGATAAGGGGGATAGAGGGGACTTACCATATGAAGAAGACTGAGCAATGGAGTTGAAACTGGAGCTTAAGAGCTTATCAATGGAGAAATTTCGAAATTGTGGATTAGAAAATGAAGTTGGCAGCTTAAATAGCTGCCAGGGTCTTTCATCATGGTCGCGATGGACCTAACGCAATCGCGAGGAAGCATTGGCCAGACCATCATGGTCACGATGGTCAAGCCACAAGATCGCGTAGAGAAAGCTGGATCAGGTCCCATCCTTCTTCATCATGGTTTGAGGACCAACCCACGTGATCGTTATGGTAAGGAAATTAGACCATCACGAATGCAGGAACCACCTCAAGGTCGCGATGACCAAACTGGTCTGCAATAAAATAGCAGCAACCAACAAATTCACAAAGGCTAAAGGTCACCTGACGGACCATCGATATTTATTTGGAACCCCATGTATACAAACCAACTATGCTACCATATCAAAAACAGTATTATGGATTCAATGGAACCAATAAAACTCCCAACGAAGATTGTTTTAACAAAACATGGGCCCTATGCCCAAAACAACTCAATACCCTAAAACAAGCTAAGGAGCCTCGAGACTCTAACCAAAGGTCCCTTTAGCCCAAAGTTGACATTCTAGAGCTAACATTACTCACAGTAATTCCATCCGAGGTCGTTTTCTCCGAATTTTGACCTAAGTCAGCCCCACAAGCCAAACTAAATTGAAACATAGAAAATAACACAAAGCCAAATCGAAAGCCCTCAGACCCAGACTAAGGGTCTCACTAGACCAAAATCCCTGTTTTAGAGCCGACATAACTGTTAATTTGATTTTGAACATGTTTACCAACAAAATTGATCAAAGTCAAAGATTTTCTAAGTTCAAGTTCTAAAATAGGAAAATGGTTATAACGACCTAACGAATGGCCCGAGCACTGAACTGTCAATCCTGGAAAGTTATAAATGACCTGTTGCCACTGAGGGAAGGCTCAAAACATAAAAAGGCATGAAAAATAGGAAAATGACCTAGAGAGTCTTTACAATTGTCTTCATAGATGAAATTCTTTCCTACTCGTGGAGTGAGGAGGAGTATGCACATCATTTGAGAGTGGTATTACAAACTCTCAAGGATCGCTAGTTATTTGCTAAGTTCAGTAAGTATGAGTTATAGATGTATTCTGTTGCTTTTCTGGGTCATGTGGTGGAAAGGAGGGAATTCGAGTAGATTCACAGAAAATATATATAGTGAAAAACTAGCCTAGACTCACCTCTCCCACAGATAGTAGGAGCTTTTTAGGCTTGGCTGGTTACTATAGGAGATTTATTGAGGGGTTTTAATCCATAGTTTCCCCATTGACCAGGTTGACTCAGAAAAAGGTGAAATTTCAGTACTCTGATGAGTGTGAAAGGAACTTTCAAGAATTGAAGACAACCACATATCTAGTCTTGACTCTACCAGAGGGTTCAGATGGGTTTGTTGTGTATCGTGATGCATTTAGAGTTAGCTTGGGTTGTGTTTTGATGAAGCATAAGGTCATTTCCTATGCCTCAAAACAAATTAAAATTCATGAGAAGAACTATCTGACTCATGATTTTGAGCTTGCAGCAGTTCTTTTTCCATAAAGATTTGGAGATACTACTTGTATAGTGTCTATATTGATATGTTTACTGACTATAAAAGCCAACAATATGTGTTCACACAGAAGTAGTTGAATCTTCATCAAAGAAGGTGGCTTGAGATCCTTAAGGATTATGACATGAGTCTTCTTTACCACCCGGATAAATCCATGAAAAGAAGGAGTTGGCTAAGGATGTTCATCGTCTTTCTAATTTGTGGGTTTGCCTTACAAATTCATCACAAGGTGGCATTATTTTTTAGACAGGGTCAAAATCTTCTTTGGTAGTTGAGGTGAAGAAGAATCAAGACAGTGATCCCATTATACATCAGTTGAAGGGTGCAGTCTATCAGCAGAGAATAGATGTTTTCTCCCAAGGGGGAGATGGTGTACTTCAATATCAGGGTCGGTTATGTGTTCCTAATATAGATGAGTTGAGGAAGTAGATTTTGACAGAGGCTCACAACTTCAAATATTCTATCCATCCTAGTGCCACTAAGATGAATTATGACCTACGAAAAGTCAATTAGTGTAATAGCATGATGAAGGACACTAAGGATTTCATGGCTAAACGCCCAAATTGCCATCAAGTGAAGGCAGAGCATCAAATACGGGGAGGTATAACTTAGGATATTGACATTACTACTTAGAAGTGGGAGGTGATAAATATGGACTTTATTTCAGGTTTACCTCATACTAGTAGATAGCATGATTCTATTTGGGTGATAGTGGACAAGATGACTAAGTCAGCCCCTACTTAGCTGTCTAAACTACTAATTCAACAGAGGATTATGCCAGACTCTACATTCATGAGTTAGTCAGATTACACGAGGTTCCCTTGTCTATCATCTCAGATAGGGGTACTCATTTTACATCTCAGTTCTGGAAGTAATTTCAAAAAGGTGTTGGTTCTCAAGTGAATCTCAGCACTGCATTCCATCTACAGACATATAGACAAGAAGAGCGTACCATACAGACCTTAGAGGATATATTGAGGGCTTGTGTGATCAACTTTAAAGGTCGTTAGGATGATCACCTGCCTATTATAGAGTTTACCTATAATACAGTTTCCATTCAAGCATTAAGATGGCTCCATCTGAGTCACTTTATGGGCAGAGGTGTAGATCACCTATTGGCTAGTTTGAGGTAGGTGAAGTAGCCTTGATAGGGACTGATTTGGTTTATGAGACTATGGAGAAAGTTTATATCATTAGGGAGCGGCTGAAGGTATCCTAGAGTCATCATAAATCTCATGCATATGTAAGGAGAAGGGATTTATAATTTAAAGTTAATAATTGGGTGTTTATTAAAGTTTCACCTATGAATAGGGTGATAAGATTTGGAAAAAGGGGAAGCTTAGTCTATGATATGTACGTCCCTACAAGATCTTGAGGAAAGTTGGTAAGGTGTCGTATTAATTAGAGTTGCCAGCAAAGTTAGCAGTGGTGCATCCAGTCTTTCATGTTTCTTTGTTGAAGAAATGCATTGGTGATCCAACTTTAATTGTGCCCTTAGAGAGTTTTTGTGTGAAAGATAGTCTCACTTACGAAGAGGTCCCAATTGAGATTCTTGACCACCACGTTCGCAAGTTGAGAAATAAGGAAGTCGCTTCGGTGAAGGTTCTTTGGAGGAACCAACCAATTGAGGGAGTTACTTAGGAAGCAGAAGCAACCATGATGTCCAAGTACCCCTATCTCTTCCCTCCGAATCCAGAATCAATTTGAGGTAATAGTTCCTCTCTAGCATGCTCAGCTTCCTTGTTACTTTTCCCATCAGTTTCATGTTCTATCAGTTGTTTTATATATGCATGTAAGTTTCATGAATTAAAACTCAACTTATCTAGTCTTCATAAGGATGAATGATCCCTAGGGGGATGTCACGACCCGATTTCTCGGTCATGATGGCACCTACAACCCCCGGTAGGTGAACCAATCCCCGTAGCCCAGGACAGTTAGTAATGAGCCACTATCTAACAAATAAGAGAACAAGACGAAGAGAACAAATAAAAGGACTATAAATATATACATATGCGGAAACCAAACCAAACCCCAAGACCTGGTATCATAGTATAGAGCCAAAACTACATACATGGAGTGCAAACTATCCCAAACAATATATACAGATGTCTCCTAATGGTAATAGAGTTCATGAAGCAAAAGATAAACTAAAGCTAAGCTCCGATCGCCAAGAGCTCACCCTCAGTCTGAAGTAGTCCCCAACAGATCTCCAAGCACGAATCACAGCGATCTAACGGCGATGGCCCACGCTAGGATCTGCACCCAAAGATGCAGGGGGGTAGGGGTGAGCACCAAATGTAAAGCATAAGGTACCCAATAGGTATCATAGGCCGACTGGGCACATATAAGATAAAAGCTTATCAATAGACAGAATAGAAGAAAGCAGTCACAGAAGTCAACGAAAGGTACACAGAAACTAGCCCAGAGGGAAATCAACAGAACCACATGTGAGGCCAGTAAGCAGAATATACACAACATAGGCACAGGTGAAAGTAAGAAATAACGCACCTAGGGTCCTTGCAACAACAGTGTATACAAAATATGTTTACGAAATGGACGGTATACCGGTAACCTCAAGTGTAAGAAGAAGAGAGAAAGAGTAATGATAGGCATGCTAAGAGACATGAATCAAACTCAACTAATCATATCAATCTCAAATCCAGAAACTAACAGTCTAGCAGTAACCAATCTCATACTTATCCATAATAGAGAACAATTCTGTAAGTAAATAGCAGAAGTCTACCTACAGTCCCCCAGCTGCCCATACAACCGAGGAACACAAACAAGTGAAAACAAACCCTCCAGCATCCCATACTACCGGAGCGTACAATCAACAAACAACAAACAAGGGTGGAGCCTCAAACAATGAATGATATGATTCATGAAGATCTCAAGTGAAATGGTATCTCCGTATGTACCTCCTCCGGTGCCGATCCGGCCCAGCAGGTAGGTTCCATGGAAGGACACTGCCCGTATACCTCTACTCCACCGTATACCCCTCCTCCAGCACACGCAGCGCGTAGCCCTGGCCCGGATGGCAAGGTCCATGGAGGTCCCAGACCCCATACTAAAACTCATTATCAAAACATGTCGTCCAGAAGCAAGTCCGGTATCAAGGTAGAGACCCAGTCTCGAATATGCAATGCCCAGACCCTGTCCGGGACTAAAGTAGTAGGAAAATGTCTCAAAAACCCCTCCAAGGGTGCCCGGGAATAACCGGGTCTAAACAGTAAAAAGTCATCTCAGGTGCTCGGTCCTACCGAGGCTAAAAATCATCTCAAGTAACAAGAAAACTCAACTAGCACCCCGGCCCTGCCGAGTCTAGCGATAATCGTAAAACTGATGATTTTAAACATAATTTTACTTTCTTGCCCAAAAATATTCACAAGTTAAATCAAACCATTTTCAAATTATTTCCATAAAAAACGGGCCCCCCGAGCCATGCAAGGTTTAGAGAATAGTGCCGGTAGGCCCGAAGCCAAAACCTTAGTAAACATGGATAAAACCTCTTTATATGCATGGAAATGGTATGATCACACACAATAGCTGCCCAGCAGCTCACAATCAACCTATCGACCCTGCACAGGCCCACAGCTACTCAGCAAGCATAACCAGCCTAGAAGGATATTTATATGCCCGGGACTCGCGGACATTCCCAAAATCCCACCTTCTATGTTCTAGAGTCAACAAGGCCTCACAGGACCGCAAGGGTAAATAAAATATATCGGCAAACACTACAAGCAACGGAGGAACAAAAGTAGGCAGACATGAATAAAGCGGTCGAGGTCTGTGGTACCAACCTAATAAACCAACCCAAGGATGCCCATTAATACAATTTTATTCTATATATGCGGAGTCTAGGGAAAATAAACCGTAACCTACCTGTCGTCCGATGAAAAGCTTGAACCTCTCCGATAAATCCCCAACACGAAATCAAACTCGAACTCGGGCTTGAATAACTTGACGTAGATAATTGATTATCAAATATTGCATCAAAATCCTTTGTTTCGTTAATGTGAAAGTACAAAAACTTATCTTGTTCAATGTTAGTAGAAGAACTTGTAGAAAAGTTGGTTGCCAATTGATGAGCAAAATGGATAACTGCAATTACAAACATATTCTGCTAAGCATTGACGAAAATGCTTACTACACCTTAATTAAAATGTCCAAATTGACATGTGGCAGCCCCTTATTATTGAGAGATTGTTGTACTCTCTCCTCCACTTCCACGTGGAGGTGGAGGTGGCAACCAATTTCATCCCGTTAAGTATATACTCGGGTATTGCGTAAGTTCGTGGTATAATAAATATAATTTTTGAATATACCATAATCATTAGAAAATTATTTTGAATAAAACCTATGATATTATAATAATAAATTTCAACATAACTAAATTTACTATCTCCGTTAAAATATTATAATGTACAAAAACCTTATAAAATAAATACATAAACAATTATATCGTAACAAAAATATTTTTCATAAACCTTTAAAATATTTTTAAAAGGTAATAATAATATAATTTTTACCAAATTCAACTTTTAAATAAATATTTTCAATTACACGCGCGATGCTAATAAAATTCTTAAGCTTAGGTTCATAATTCACGAACGCACGATTTTGATACTCAAGAATTCTCTCGGGATCCTCCCTTATGTTTTATCACTGTTTCGGAACTGAAATGGCATTTTAAAATGTGAAGTTAAGGCTTAAATCGAGTTTAACCCGACCCGGTTCGCGACCCGGTTCGCAACCCGTTTTCTCCCAGACAGTCCGCTGTAAAACAGTCATAACTTTTTACTCCAAGATCAGTTGGATGTGAGGTTTTGTGCGTTGGAAACTAGACTCGTAGACCTTCGATTTGGTATTTCGGGGGACATCTAACTCTTTATATATTGGGAGAAAAGCCCAGAGACATTTTACCCAATGTTCAGGAAATTTGTTAAAGATCTTTCGATTACTTTTGCCGACTTGCTTGGCTTCAAAACTTATCATGCGGCCAAACAAATGGACCCGGCACCAAAATACCGGTCCCGACAAGCCTTAAATGACTTGGGTCCACTACAACAAGCTCTAACGGCACAAGGAAAACATGTATGTGGAAATGACCGAAAGGGTCATTACATCATCCACTACTAAAAAGGACTTTCGTCCTCAAAAGTCAAGGTCAAGGGGGTACCTGAAGGCTCAAACAGCTGTGGATAATGGGCCCGCATATCTCTCTCGGTCTTCCAGGTAGCCTCCTAGACTGGACGGTGCCTCCACTGAACCTTAACCACCGGGATCTCTCGAGACCTCAATCTCCTGACATCTCTGGCCAAAATAGCTGCCGGTTCTTCAACAAAGGCTAAATCCTCAAACAACTGAACTGAATCCCACTGTAATACATGAGACTCATCTGGGACATACCGACGCAACATCGAAACATGAAATACAGGATGTATAGCTGAAAACATCGGAGGCAAGGCTAGTTGATAGGCAACGCTACCAACCCTCTGAAGAATCTCAAACGGCCCAATGTACCTGGGGCTAAGCTTGCCTCGCCTACCAAATCTCATCACGCCCTTCATGGGTGATACACGGAGAAACACCAAGTCACCGACACTAAACTCCAGGGCACGGAGCCTACGATCAGCATAACTCTTCTGCCTGCTCTGAGCTGCCCGAAGTCTGTCCTGAATCACTCGGACTCGGTCTAAGGAATCTCGAAGAAAATCCGTGCTCTGTGGCCCAGCACTAACACCATCAAACCAACCTACCGGTGATCTGCAACGCCTGCCATACAAAGCCTCAAAAGGTGCCATGCCGATACTCAAATGGAAGCTGTTATTATAAGCAAACTCTGCCAAGGGAACAAACTGATCCCAAGAACCTCCAAAGTCAAGAACACAAGCCCGAAGCATGTCCTCCAGAATCTGAATGGTCCTCTTGGACTGGCCATCTGTCTGAGGGTGGAAAGCGGTACTAAGATGAACCTCTCTGCGCTATAAGAAGTCTGAACCGACAAAAAATGTGCTTACTTAGTCAGCCTATCAACAATCTCCCATATGGAATCAACCCCATGAGAAGTACGAGGCAACCCAACAACGAAGTCCATAGTAATCCCTTCTCACTTCCACTCAGGAATGGGAAGTCGCTGCACCAAACCACCAGGTCTCATGTGCTCGAACTTAACCTGCTGACAGTTCAAGCACCGAGATACAAACTTCGCTATATTTCGCTTCATACCACTCCACCAGTAAAGCTGTCTCAAGTCCCTATACATCTTTGCTGTGCCAGGGCGAATGGAGTATCTAGTACAATGAGCCTCATGAAGTATCAACTGAATCAAATCACTAATCCTAGGAACACAAAGGCGACTATCAAACCTCAGAACCTCATCTGAATATAGAGTAGCCCGACTGGTCTCACCCTGAACAACCCGATCACGAAGGTCACACAACTGTTGATCCTCAAACTGACGGCTCTGAATCTGATCATTCAAAGTAGAACGAACCTCAATACTGGCAAGAACTCTGCTAGGATCCGACAAGTCAAGCCTAACCAAACGGTTAGCCAAGGACTGGATTTCGAAGGCCAATGGTCGCTCTGAAACTGAAAGAGAAGCTAGGCTACCCATACTCACTGCCTTCCGGCTCAAGGCATCCGCTACCACGTTTGCCTTGCCCGGATGATACAGAATAGTGAAGTCATAGTCCTTCAGTAACTCGACCCATCTCCTCTGTTTCGAGTTCAACTCTCGCTGACTCGTGATATACTGAAGACTCGGTGATCGTGAAGATCTCACAGTTAACTCCATATAGGTTAACATGCCCAGATCTTGACAGCGCGAAAACTACCGCCGCCAACTCTAAGTCATGAGTGGGGTAGTTTCGCTCTTCATGAACCTATTAGCTGCCTCGATGCATATGCTATTATCGACCCTGCTGCATCACACACAACCAAGACAACCAGAAGCATCACAATACACGGAGAAGCTCTGACCCTCAACCGGCAAAGTCAAAACTGGAGCTGAAGTCAATAAGGCCTTAAGCCTCTGGAAGCTATCCTCACACTGATCCGACACTGAATGATTCCTTCCTAGTCAGCATAGTAAGGGTGCTGCTCATGGAAAAAATCCCTCAACGAACCATCTGTAGAGTAACCTGCTAACCATAAAGCTGCGTAACTCAGTAACGAGTAGGTCTAGGCCACTCCACAAACCGCTGAAATCTTTCCGGATCAACCCTTAATCCCTCACGTGCCCTAGGAATGAAACTGACTCAAGCCAAAAACTCGCACTTTGAGAACTTGGCATAAAGCCGATGATCTCTCAAAGTCTGGAGTATAACCCTCAAGTGCTGCTAATGCTCATCTCTACTACGCGAGTATACCAAGATGTTGTCTATAAAAACTATCACAAATGAGTCCAAATACGGGCCAAGAACCCTGTGCATCAAGTTCATAAAGGCTGCGGGGGCATTAGTCAACCCAAAAGACATCACCAGGAACATAATGGCCATAACGTGTCCTGAATGCTGTCTTAGGGATGTCCTCCGCCCTAATCCTCAACTGATGGTAGCCAGACCTCAAATCAATCTTCGAAAACACGACTGAACCCTGAAGCTGGTCAAACAAATCATCAATCCTCGGCATCGGATACCTATTCTTCACTGTCACCCTATTCAGCTGCCGATAATCAATACACATGCGCATCGACCCATCCTTCTTCTTCACGAAGAGAACAGGAGCACCCCACGGTGACACACTAGGTCTAATAAACCCCTTAGCTAACAGATCCTGGAGCTGCTCCTTAAGCTCCCTCAACTCAGCAGGAGCCATACGGTAAGGAGAAATAGAAATGGGCCTAGTGCCCGGCTCTAACTCAATAGCAAAATCAATATCTCTCTCAGGTGGAAGGCCTGGCAGGTCGGTAGGAAACACATCGAGGAAGTCTCTAACCACAGGAACAGACTCAGGAGAAGTGGGGTCAGCACTAACATCTCGGACATATGCTAGATAAGCTAAACACCCACGGGAAATCAACTTCCTAGCTCGAAGACAAGAGATGATCCCAGATGGTGCATGGCTAACAGAACCCTGCCACACAACCGGGGATACACCGGGCACAGCTATGGTAATGGTCTTGGCATAACAATCCAAAACCACACGGTGAGGGGATAACCAGTCCATGCCCAGTATCACATCAAAATCTAGCATATCAAGAATCATCAAATCACCCCAAGTCTCTGAATCACCAACAGATAACATACAAGATCTCACAATCCGATCCACTACTAAAGAATCTCCTACTGGGGTCGAAACAGAAACAGGAACAGATAATGGCTCACTAGCCAACCCCAAACAAGGCACAAAGTAGGCAGATACATATGAACAAGTGGATCCAGGATCAAATAAAGCCATAGCAGACTGATGGCACACAGAAATCGTACCTATAATCACAGCATCTGAGTCCTCTGCCTCTGGTCTCCTAGGGACCGCGTAAAACTGACGACGACCTCCACCTGCCCGACTGCCATCCCTACCACCTGCTCTGCCGCGTGGAGCACCACCTCTACTCTGACGACCACCCCCTCTAGCTGGGGGCTGAACTACTCGTAAAGGCTCGGCCAACTGAACTGTACCCTGCTGAGGGCAATCTCTAGCAAAATGACTGATGTGCCGCTAATTTACGGCACTTTCGACTCTTTTTTACTAAGAACAATCGTACGTTTTCAAGCAACCGTTGTTGTTTTTGATGTTTTTGTGTTGTATTTGTAGGAAATGGAAACAAACATGGAAACAGACGGAAATACGCGAAAAAGAACATTCTGGATAAGAGTGACGGTTCAGGTGACGGTCCGTCAAGGGTGTGACGGTCCGTCACCCAAACCGTCACACCAAGGCAGCAGCCAAGGCAGCACCACTGCCTAAGGGTGATGGTCCAGGCGACGGTCCGTCAACCCTGTGACGGTCCGTCACCCTGGCCGTCACACTTAGGCAGTCCGCGACGCGGAATCCGAGCGTTTTTAGGATTGGTTTCCTAGACTCCTATAAATACCCTATGTTAGGTTTATTTTACATATTACCTTTCCCAATAGTTTTTACACATTTTTTACAATAGTTTTAGGAGTTTTAGTCGACTTGGAGATCAAGAAACACGGTTTCTACTTCTTGAATTCGTGTTCTTGAATCGTTCTTGGGATCTTGTTGTTTTCTTGTTCTTGGAATAATTGAAGATTGTTTTCAATACATCGTAAGGATCGCTTTTCTTTATTATGAATATTGCTTTCTTTTGTTCTTCTACAAGCATGATTAACTAAACCTCCCACAACTAGGGTTGTGGGAGCCATGGCAAAATGTAGCGATATAGATTCCGGGTAGCGTTGGGTTCAATATATGTATTGTCACGTTGTTAATCATTCATTATTTAACGTTTTCTAGTGGTTGCAAACATTAGAACATGCCTAGGTTTAATTTGCTTGAGTAAAGAGATTAAAATCAGGAAACTTGATTAACAACAAGGATTCGAGACTACTAACTCTCGTCTAATGATTAATGCTGTAACTAGATTAATCTACTTGATGTTTAGGATTGAAATCTAAAAAGCACATCTTTTCGAGGTCGAGAGAATAGAAAAGGAAATTTGTTTATTTGGTCGAGAGATGTTTAGACGATACCATTACTTCAATCACATCGTGACACGCATATAAAAAGAACCCGATTAAGCCTAGAATCGACATTGTTACTAATGCCATGGTAAACACTTCCCTAGTTCATTCTCCTATTGATTATTTCGCATACATTATTGTTTGTTTTGTTTACAATTTGATCACACAAAACCCCCCTTTTTACCGGAAACTATTGACTATTAGTTATCTAATTCACTAACGACTTAATCTTCACCATATTCCTTGTGGGATTCGACCCCAACCTTTGTTGGGTTCTATATTTGACTACGACCGCTTACGCTTCGTTAATTTGAGGTGTACTTTGGGCATTATCAAAAAGTGGTGCCGTTGCCGGGGAATACGATTGTTAATTAAGTCTGGTGTGTTTATTTGACTCTTAGTCATACTTTCCTGCTTTACGTTTATTTGTTGTTTTTGTCTTTGACAGGGTACACAGTTGTGCATGACAAGTACCCGAAGTTCGGGGGAACAAATTTTACCTTACGACCCCGAGCTTGCTAGAACATTGAGGCGGAATATGGCCGCACAACTAGAGGCAGCGAGGATCGCTGCAGAACTGCAGGCCCAACAAAATCTGAATGCTGGTGGTCTGCAGGATGAGATCGCAAGGAATGATGAGGATCTCGACTTAGATGGAGCTGGCGCTACGGGCGCCATTGTCGTTCCACCGCTACCTCCCGGAGCCAAGTTCAACATCACTAGCACGATGATCCAGCTGTTGAACTTGAGAGGAGTGTTCTGAGGTGTCGCTGGGGAGGATCCAAACCAGCACCTAATGAATTTCGTGGGCATATGCAAGTCATTTGAACTACCGGGCGTGAGTCAGACAGCGATCAGGCTCAGGTTGTTTCCGTTGTCTCTGTCTGATGAGGCAGCATTGTGGTTGACAGAGCTGACCCCCGACTCTATCGCAACGTGGGGAGAGTTGAGAGGAGCTTTCCTAGAAAGGTTCTTTCCTCCCTCTCGGATGATACAGTTGAGGGACGAGATTAGCAACTTTAGGCAGCAACCGCACGAAGCACTGCACGAGACTTGGTTGCGATTCAAAAAGAAGATAACACAATGCCCGAACCATCAGTTGACCGATAACTTTTTGATGCAGACGTTCTACCGGGCACTGAATTCGGCTACCAAGCCGACGTTAGACAACGCAGCAGGTGGTGCATTCATGGGTCTCACCTTTGTTGAGGCCACAACTACTTTGGACAGGCTCACCAAAACCAACAGGGCCTGGCACACACGAGATTCAGAGGTTGCAGCTAGCACCTATACCGTTGGTATGTCAGCAGAGTAGCGTAGGAAAGAGGAGGAGCGCGACCAAGACATGGCGAAGATGCTGCTAAAGGTGGGATCGACTGACTCTGGGGTAAAGGCAATGAGGACTGAGTTATCAATGTTGAGTCAGGTAGTAGAGTCACATTCCACCGCAATCAAGCAATTGGAGCAGCAAGTGGGTCAGATCTCGGCATCTTTAAACCAAAGGAAGACAGGTACCTTGCCGAGTGACACGACTCATCCGAGGAATGACGCTAGCTGTATGGCGATCACCACAAGAAGCAGAAAAATATTACCGGAATCACATCCGGTAATTCAGACTCAAGGTGATGCTGTGGATGATGAAGAGGCGGTAGAGGAGGAAACTCCAAAGCCCGCGGAGAAAAGCAAGGAAGCTGAAAAGCTTCCAACTATGATACCTCGACCACCACCTCCTTTCCCACAGCGTTTGAAGAAGAAAGCTGATGATGGTAAGTTCCTGAACTTCATGACCATGCTGAAGCAGATTTCAATAAACATACCATTGGTGGAAGCGCTGGAACAAATGCCCGGTTATGCCAAGTTCATGAAGGACTTGATTATAAAGAAGAGGTCGGTAAGTTTTGAACCGGAAGACAACCTCCACTACTGCAGCGCTATTTCCTCTAGATCGTTAGTGGAAAAGAAGGAAGACCCAGGTGCGTTTACTGTTCCCTGCATTGTTGGGAAGCTCAACTTCGGGAAAGCCTTGTGTGATCTGGGTGCTAGCATCAACTTGATGCCGCTAGCCGTCTATAAACAACTGGGTTTGGGAGCTCCTAAACCAACGTCCATAAGAGTGATGATGGCTGACCGCTCAGTGAAGAGACCTGTGGGAATATTGTCTGATATGCTAGTAAAGATCGGTAAACTTATATTCCCGGCCGACTTTGTGATCTTGGATTGCGAAGTGGATTTTGAAGTTCCCATAATCTTGGGACGACCATTGCTAGCCACAGCAAGAGCATTGGTCGACATGGAGAGAAACGAACTGACCTTCCGATTAAACAATGAAGTGGTCAAGTTCGATGTGTCCAAATTGATGAAGCAACCAAGTGAGATGAGGGTGGTCGCGGTCATCAATGCTATTGAGGAAGTCCTTGCGGATGTGTATCTTGAAGAGAAGGGTTGTGTTAAAACCCGAGCTGTTATGAGAGTAAAGTTGCGATCGCAAAAGAATGAGCAGGTGAAAGAAAGCGGTGAAAATAAATCAAGAAAACGAAAACACCGCAAGAGAATCTGCAAAGAAAGAGCGAAGAAGTTGTCGCGACTAGCTGCGGAGCCAATGAAGGAAGAAGCTGAAACGCAACATGAGGTTGTCGCATGCACACACTCCATCGAGTTCTCTTGCTTTGGAGACCCTGGCGGTCTCCAACATCATTCCAGAATCTGATTCATATCGACTTCACAGGTATTCCTTTCTCTCACAGATTTTAGCTTTCATATGGATGCATTGGGGACAATGCATGAGTCTAAGTTTAGGGTGTGGGGAAACCTGTGAGGCACCACTGAGGGTTTTTGTTGTCGTGTTTCTTTTTCCTCCGGTGTGCTATCTAGTAGAACCGGCATGTTTAGGTTGTTATTTTAAATTTTTGTTTTTTTAGTGTCTATAGCAAGCATCATGGCGTTTTTCTTGTTTAAAAACGAGGCCCCTTTAAAAATTTTCTGGTTTTGTACTTATGTTGAAACGATTGACTGTCTGGATCCTTGTATGTCATTGTGTGATTATGAGTAGAATGAGTATGCTTAAGCTGAGTGGTTGTTTGATAGTTGGTAGCGATATAGTTTCTTGGTGCCAAGAGCGTGTGAGATGATTGTTATAAATTCTTACTCTGTGCATGCATCTAGAACTTGCCCGGTCTATTTTGTTAAGTTCGAAGTTTGGTTGCTTAGGAAAGGATCACAGGCCCTTTTTGTGTGCAGTCCACTTAACCTAAAAGACCGTCCAAATATAAATAATCCCTTGATCCCTGTTTGAGCCATAATTGACCTTGTTCTTTCAATAACCTGTCACCATTCCTGTTTAACTTTGAATCCCTATTTTGGCCCTGGTCCTTCCTTGGACATCGTGCACCTCAACGCAGGCAATCAGCCTAAGTTGAGGGTGGCTACCATAGAGGTAAACCCTGTTTTGGCCCTGGTCCTGCCATGGACATCGTGCACCTCAACGCAGGCAATCAGCCTAAGTTGAGGGTGGCTACTACAGAGGTGAATGATAAGAAAAAGAGGATGGAGAAGATTGGTTGTGAATAGAATGAAAATTCGGGTGTGTGCCTAAGAAAAGAAAAATAAAAAGAAGTGAAAAAGATCGAAAAAAGTAACAAAAAGAATTCTCAAAATAAAGAGGCCGCACCTGTAGCTAGAGAGAAGGAAATAAAAAGGCGAATAAGGATGGACAAAGTAAAGGATGTGGTAATAAGACGTCGGTAGTTCCAAGGAGGGCTTAGTCACTAACCCCTAAATGTATCCTACCTGCACCTGAAGCCTCAGTACAAGCCAAAACAAGTCCTGTAGTGATCCTGAGCGGCTTTCTGAAGAACCGAAATAGAATAGTAAGGGCAAGCCTATGGTATCACATGTGCATTGTTTGAAATCGTTTGTGAGTGTGAGCGCTTACCTAGTCCCAAATCTTGTGTGAGGGATTTGTTTGTGGTGAGGGCACCAAGATGTCTGTATTGTCTATTGATTGTTAGGATAGCTGCGCGTGTGAATGTAGAATGTTCTATCATATCGGAATGACATGTTTGGATCCTTGCAAGTTAGTGTTTCATACATTCGTGTGCTACGAGGGAGCTTGATTTAATGGATTAAGATGTGGAATGACCATGAGTTGCTAGAGACATGAGTTCGTGTTCTTAGTTGAGTCATTTTATTGTTTGATGTTATGTTGCTTGAGGACAAGCGAACGTTTTAAGTTGAGGGTGTTGATGTGCCACTAATTTACGACACTTTCGACTCCTTTTTACTAAGAACAATCGTACGTTTTCAAGCAACCGTTGTTGTTTTTGATGTTTTTATGTTGTATTTGTAGGAAATGAAAACAAACACGGAAACGAACGGAAATACGCGAAAAAGAACATTCTGGATAAGAGTGACGGTTCAGGTGACGGTCCGTCAATGGTGTGACGGTCCGTCACCCAAACCGTCACACCAAGGCAGCAGCCAAGGCAGCACCACTGCCTAAGGGTGACGGTCCAGGCGACGGTCCGTCAACCCTGTGACGGTCCGTCACCCTGGCCATCACACTTAGGCAGTCCGCGACGCGGAATTCGAGCGTTTTTAGGATTGGTTTCCTAGACTCCTATAAATACCCTATGTTAGGTTTATTTTACATATTACCTTTCCCAATAGTTTTTACACGTTTTTTACAATAGTTTTAGGAGTTTTAGTCGACTTGGAGATCAAGAAACACGGTTTCTACTTCTTGAATTCATGTTCTTGAATCGTTCTTGGGATCTTGTTGTTTTCTTGTTCTTGGAATAATTGAAGATTGTTTTCAATACATCGTAAGGATCGCTTTTCTTTATTATGAATATTGCTTTCTTTTGTTCTTCTACAAGCATGATTAACTAAACCTCCCACAACTAGGGTTGTGGGAGCCATGGCAAACGTAGCGATATAGATTCCGGGTAGCGTTGGGTTCAATATATGTATTGTCACGTTGTTAATCATTCATTATTTAATGTTTTCTAGTGGTTGCAAACATTAGAACATGCCTAGGTTTAATTTGCTTGAGTAAAGAGATTAAAACCGGGAAACTTGATTAACAACAAGGATTCGAGACTACTAACTCTCGTCTAATGATTAATGCTGTAACTAGATTAATCTACTTGATGTTTAGGATTGAAATCTAAAAAGCACATCTTTTCGAGGTCGAGAGAATAGAAAAGGAAATTTGTTTATTTGGTCGAGAGACGTTTAGACGATACCATTACTTCAATCACATCGTGACACGCATATAAAAAGAACTCGATTAAGCCTAGAATCGACATTGTTACTAACGCCATGGTAAACACTTCCCTAGTTCATTTTCCTATTGATTATTTCGCATACATTATTGTTTGTTTTGTTTACAATTTGATCACACAAAACTCCCCTTTTTACCGGAAACTATTGACTATTAGTTATCTAATTCACTAACGACTTAATCTTCACCATATTCCTTGTGGGATTCGACCCCAACCTTTGTTGGGTTCTATATTTGACTACGACCGCTTACACTTCATTAATTTGAGGTGTAGTTTGGGCGTCATCACTCCCTGCGACGCTCCCGATCACTCTGGGGTAGGAACTTGGCCATAAAGGCCTCATAAAACTTAGACCAGGTCAAAAGAGGTGACGACGGTGGTCTACAAGCAACCTGGGCCCTCCACCATAACTTCGCTGGACCCTCCAACTGATAGGTAGTATAACCAACCCCGTGAGTCTCCAACAAACCCAAATGATGCAACATCTCCTCATAGGTAGTAATAAAGTCATGTGGATCCTGTCCAGAAGTACCAGCAAACCTCGGAGGTGCTAACCTCAAAAACCTACCCAACGCCTTCTGCTCTAACTCTGTCATAACTGGGAGAGGAACAAGAGGTTGTGCAACGGATAGAATTGGAATGACCTCCGCACGGGGAGCCATAGTAGCCGGCTGCGCTCCTAAGCTCTGTGCACCCAGGGCTGCCCCCTGAGCGGATGTTTGCGCTACCTTAGAAGTTCGCTCTCCCATCACACCCAAAAGCTGTAATAGTAATCCCCGAATATCTGGAGACTGAGCTGCGGCTGGAGCTGGCACAGAAGTGGGCACTAGAGCTGGTGCTAGAGCTGGCGCTGGAGCTGGCGCTGGAGCTAGCGCTGGAGCGGGAGGCTCATCTCTGCGTGATGCCGATGATCTCGTACGAACCATCTGCGGAAGAATGAAGTAGAACAAATGAGATCTCCAGAAACTTCAAGGGTTCTACGCACGACATAGAAGCAAGGAAAGAGTCAAATTTCCTAAAATGTCACTGTAACCTCCCAAAGATTGAGTACGGACGTCTCCGCCCCGATCCGCAGGACTCTACTAGACATTGGCTCCTATACCGATGACACCGGTGAACCTAAAGTTCTGATACCAAGTTGTCACGACCCAATTTCTCGGTCATGATGGCACCTACAACCCCCGGTAGGTGAACCAATCCCCGTAGCCCAGAACAGATAATAATGGACTACTATCTAACAAATAAGAGAACAAGATGAAGAGAACAGATAAAAGGACTATAAATACATACATATGCGGAAACTAAACCAAACCCCAAGACCTGGTATCATAGTATAGAGCCAAACTACATACATAGAGTGCAAATAAACCAAAACTATATATACAGATGTCTCTGAATGGTAATAGAGTACATGAAGCAAATAATAAACTAAAACTAAGCTCCGATCGCCAAGAGCTCACCCTCAGTCTGAAGTAGTCCCCAACAGATCTCCAAGCACGAATCACAGCGATCTAACGGAGATGGCCCACGCTAGGATCTGAACCCAAAGATGCAGGGGGTAGGGGTGAGCACCAAATGCGAAGCATAAGGTACCCAGTAGGTATCATAGGCCGACTGGGCACATATAAGATAAAAGCATAGTAACAGACAGAATAGAAGCAAGTAGTCACAGAAATCAACGAAAGGTACACAGGAACTAGCCCAGAGGGAAATCAACAGAAGCACATGTGAGGCTAGTAAGCAGAATATACACACCATAGGCACAGGTGAAAGTAAGAAACAACGCACCTGGGGTCCTTGCAACAACAGTGTATACAAAATAAGTTTACGAAATGGACGGTATACCGGTAACCTCAAGTGTAAGAAGAAGAGAGAAAGAGTAATGATAGGCATGCTCAAGGACATGAATCAAACTCAACTAATAATATCAATCTCAAATCCAGAAACTAACAGTCTAGCAGTAACTAATTTCATACTTTACCGTAACAGGGAACAATTCTGTAAGTAAATAGCAAATTCTACCTACAGTCCCCCGGCCGCCCATACAACCGAGGAACACAAACAATTGAAAACAAACCCTCCGGCATCCCATACTACCAGAGCATACAATTAGCAAACAACAAACAAGGGTGGAGCCTCAAACAATGAATGATATGATGCATGAAGATCTCAAGTGAAATGGTATCTCTGTATGTACCTCCTCCGGCGCCAATCCGGCCCAGCAGGTAGGTTCCATGGAAGGACACTGCCCGTATACCTCTACTCCACCGTATACCCCTCCTCCGGCACACGCAGCCCGTAGCCCCTGGCTCGGATGTCAAGGTCCATGGAGGTCCCAGACCCCATACTAAAACTCAGTATCAGAACATGTCGTCCGGAAGCAAGTCCGGTATCAGGATAGAGACCCAGTCTAGAATATGCAATGCCCAGACCCTGTCCAGGACTAAAGTAGTAGGAAAATGTCTCAAAAACTCCTCCAAGGGTGCCGGGGAAAAATTCGGGTCTAAACAGTAAAAAGTCATCTCAGGTGCTCGGTCCGACCGAGGCTAAAATCATCTCAAATAGCAAGAAAACTCAACTAGCACCCCGGCCCTGCCGAGTCTAGCGTAGTAGTAAAACTGGTGTTTTTAAAACATAATTTTACTTTCTTTTACCCAGGAAATATTCACAAGTTAAATCAAACCATTTCCAAATTATTTCCATAAAAAATGGGCCTCCCGGGCCATGCAAGGTTTAGAAAATGGTGCCAGTAGGCCCGAAGCCCAAACCATAGTAAAACCTGTATAAAATCTCTCTTTATGCATGAAAATGGTATGATCAAACACAATAACTGCCCAGCAGCTCACAATCAACCTATCGACCCTGCACAGGCCCACAGCTACTCAGCAAGCATAACCAACCTAGAAGGATAATTATATGCCCGGGACTCGCGGACATTCCCAAAATCCCACCTTTTATGTTCCAGAGTCAACAAGGCCTCACAGGACCACAAGGGTAAATAAAATATATCGGCAAACACTACAAGCAACGGAGGAACAAAAGTAGGCGGACATGAATAAAGCAGTCGAGGTCTGTGGTACCAACCTAATAAACCAACCCAAGGATGCCCATTAATACAATTTTATTTTATATATACGGAGTCTAGGGAAAATAAACCGTAACCTACCTGTCGTCCGACGACAAGCTGCTAGAACAACGATGTCCAAGCTCGAACCACTCCAAGAAAATCCAAAACTAAATCGGAATCGGATTTGGGATGGAATAACTTGACGTAGATAACTGATTTTCTTTCGATGACCGAATATTGCGTCAATATAATATTCCCTCAGAAATCTCCCTTAGCTTATGTAGAATTAATGTGCACAGTAGTATGCAAATGCCCCCAGTGCTCATGTTCAATCCTTAATTACATAATGTAAAGCAAATATAAGTTAGGCAACAACCATTTCAATGTAATCTCAACATGCTGCCACCTTTAGCTAACATTTGCTGGCCACTCCCTCCACCTACACGTGGAGTGGAGGTGGCAATTACAAAGGACAAAAAGAAATTCCTATCCCGTTATTTATATATTCGGGTATTGCATAAATTCGTGGTATAATAAATATAACTTTTAAAATATACCAGAATTCATAGAAAATTATTTCGAATAAAACCTACTATATTATAATAATAAATTTCAACATCACTAAATTTACTATCTCCGTTAAAATATTACAATGTATAAAAACTTTATAAAATAAATACATATACAATTATATCGTAACAAAATATTTTTCATAAACCTTTAAAATATTTGAATGGGCAATAATAATATAATTTTTACCAAATTTAACTTTTAAATAAAATATTTTTAAATACACGCACGATGCTAATAAAATTCTTAAGCTTAGGCTCGCAATTCACCAACGCACGATTTTGATACTCAAGAATTCTCTCGGGATCCTCCCTTATGTTTTATCGCTGTTTCGGAACTGAAATGGCGTTTTAAAACGTGAAGTTGAGGCTTAAATCGAGTTTAACCCGACCCGGTTCGCGACCCGGTACGTAACCCGTTTTCTGCCAGACAGTCCGCGGTAAAACAATCATAACTTTTTACTCCGAGATCAGTTGGACGTGAGGTTTTGTGTGTTGGAAACTAGACTTTTAGACCTTCGATTTTGAATTTTGGGGGACTTCTAACTCTCTATATATTGAGAGAAAAGCTCCGAGATATTTTACCCAAAGTTCAGGAAATTTATTAAAGAACTTACGATAACTTTTGCCGATTTGCTTGACTTCAAAACTTATAACGCGACCAAACAAATGGGCCTGACACCGAAATACCGGTCCTGACGAGCCTTAAGTGACTTGGGTCCGCTACAACAAGCTCTAACGGTTCAAGGAAAACGTATACGTGGAAATAACCGGAAGGGTCATTACACCTAGGGTGGGTCTGGGCTAGGCAAAAAGGATAGTTTATTGAATTCTGTGATTGTGATTTAGAGTTATAAGAAGGTGGATTTCATGTGGGAACAAGCTAGGTAGAGACTTGCAGTCTAGGGGAGCCTATTGACTTGTTGCATGTTTTCTGTACTGGTAGTTGACTTGTTGTACTGAATTATACACTGTTTATTTGGAACTGGTTGATGATTCTACCAGTACACAGTGGTGGTGTACTGATACTGCACTTGCTTTTTTCTTCTTCTGAGTACATACAATCTTCCAGCGGCTGAGATGCGACCTCATCTGTAGTACCAGCATTCCAGACTTCAAGGGTGAGCCGCTTGATCGAGCTGCTTTGAATCTATCATTAGTGTTGTAGCCCATTTTTTTCGGTCTTAGACTATTTCCTTATATTTTTGGAGTTGCATCCCCGCACTCTAGACATTGATAGAATTGTTTGGTACTACGACTTTCAGATTCTAGTGGTAATTTCTGCAGGTTTATATTAATGAAGTTGATTTATTGTTATTGAACTGCTAGTTTACTTTTATGCACTTGTTTTGAGCTGTTAGAACGATTAAGTTTGGGAAAGTGATGGTTTGCTAATCCAGGGGTTGGGTGAGTGCCACTTACGACTGTCTAGATCGTGACATAAAATCAGCTTATTTTGAAAATATTTTTTTTAAAGTGCTTTTTAAAAAAGTACTTTTGGTGAGAATCATTTTGTGTTTGGCCAATAAATTTAAAAAAAACTTTTGAGCAGCAATTAATGTTTGGCTAAGCTTTTAAAGTGTTTTTAAGGCTAGTTTTCTCAAAAGTGCTATTCAAAAAAGTGCTTTTAGGAAAAAACTACTTTTAGCTTATGAAAACAGCTTCTGCTACTTCTCCGAGGTACTTTTTTTTCCAAAGTTTGACCAAATATCTCACTTTTAAAAAATAAGCATTTTTAGGGAAAAGTAAGCTAGGCCAAACATGCTATAGGTGTTGCTCGGCCAAATCTTGATTTGCCACATTGCTCTCATCAGGCACTTCTTATTTGCTTCTCGCATGCATAAAACCACCTCAAATTAGGGTGTGTATCGGTCGGTCCGATCTGATTTTGTGTATGACTGATTCATTTATCAATTTATCATTTGTCAACATGCTAAATTGATAATTAAACTAATAAGATATTTGTTATGATCCATTTTAAATCTAGTTAAAAATGATCCATAACTTGGCTATATATTTTGAAAAATAGAAGAGTAAAAGAATAGAGTTGCCACTTAATTTTAGGAAAATTAAGAAACCGATTTGAAAAAGGGTGTCTTTTATAGAAAAGAAACTTTTATTTGAAACCAGAGAAAGGGGCAAGGATCCAGGTGATTTCTCAAGGAAGATGTTAGGCATTTCAAAAAATTCGCAAATGTGGTTGACTAGCGCATTTATAAAAATTTGGCTAATTTGAAAAATATTTTGTAAAAATGAAAATTTTGAAAGCGATTTACTTGAAATTATTTATTTAGAATTTCAATTATTTCATTAATCCAACTCGTGAATTAACTCAATGATTTTGGCTAATTTTGTAAAATATGCTTACCACTAAGAGGATTTGATGAGTTGGATTTTGAATTAAAAGACTAATCCAACTTTACCATTGCATCAACGTGCTCATTATGGTCACTTGATCAATATTTTGAGAAGATATAATTTAATCTTCCAAATTATGTTACAAGTTGGTGCCCTTGGCTATACTAGAAGAAATTTGTCTTATGCCTTGAGTTTGGTCCAAAACATTTTTAACAAGACTTTAAGAAAATGGTTTAAAACAACTTCCAGGAAAACACCTTTGGTCTTGGTCCATGTCATTTTTTAAATAAATCTCTTTGGCTTTAAAATCCAAGATGTTTGTGCCACAAATTTCCATAAATGATTCTAAAGAAAAATTGCCTTCATAAAATCATCTTTGAATAAGCTTATTGAATTTGAATTTTTTATTGACAACAAATTAATGATTCATACTCATTTCCTCTACTGGGATCTCATCTGGTTAAGAAAATAAAATACAGAGAAATGTTAATATTTGATACACATCTCGAAGTAATAAATAAATGCAGAAAATGTAAACAAAAGTTAAAGAAAGATTGAGCTTTAGGATCATATTTTGCTACTCTCTGACTGCTACTAGCAGATCCATTATTGTTGTTATGATGATTTGAAAGAGAGGGTGAGACAACAACGAAATAGTACATAGATGCTCATTTCAAGGCTTGCAGTATCGTCGAGTCTTAAGTGAAACTCTTTGACTCCTATATGTTCATGCCAAACAAAGAAAAGAAAAAGAAAGGAAGTATTAGGAAGAAGTCTGTTTCTTGACATAAATAAACATAAAGAGAGGGTAAATATTCCACTCACAAAGATTAACGTAGATATACTAAACCTTACCAAAATGAGATAGGTTTTGTAGCTAAAATCTTAAATATGGTTCATTTAATAACACTTAACAATTTCTTTTGGAGAAATACATATTCTTAAGAAACATAAGAGAAAAGGACCTAAGAGTTCTTTTATTATAAAACAAATGTTGGCAGCAAGGAGTTTTAGCATGAAAATGCCTAAATCTTGGCTTTCAGTACATGAAACACACAAGTAACTGATATGAAGGTAATACATATTTTAATTGATTAAACTTAACTAAAACACAACCAATGTCAAATATTATTAAATGAGAGTTAAACATGCTCTTTAATACTCAAATAAAAATTAAAGAAATGCTCTTCCTAGAAAGCAAAAAGACAAGTCTCGCCCGGTCGTTGTTGCTTTCTCGGCTTTGACTATTAAAACATAATTGTTTAAGCTAAAATTTTAACCCAAAATATTTTTCTATATGCGGGCCACACATCGGCATGTGCAAAACGCACACGAATCGCACATTGAAAGATTGCGTCTTTTCGACTCACTGTTTTGTGACATGCAAAGAGACATGCGACCCGCACAATGTCATGTGCATTTTGCACATCCCATCACACCTCACGGCCATTTTTGGCAGTCACACTAGTTTTATGTGTGACGGGATGTGCGATGCGCACTTCCTCTTATGTGAATCGCACATCGTCCCGGCGTATCTAAAACAGTGCAACTTTTCTTAACCTTTGCTTTCTTTCTGAAGCAGTGCTTTTTGGCTATAAATATCTGATTCTTCCTTAGATATGAAATACGAATTTGAGTACATTCTAAGTACAAGAAACATAAGTATACTTCTACATTTCTTCAATTCAAGTATGATTACTACCGTTGAGTGGTTCGCCAATCAATAGGATTTGAGTTACCACTATTCTATTGATGCTTAATTATTCTATCCTGGGAAGATATATTCCATCAACTTCAGGTGCTTGAGAGGAATAATTTTCTTAAAGATACATTGTGCATTCGGTGGGCTCGATTTCTTCTTTATCTCTTTTCTTCTACTATTTTTCATAAATAGTTTAAGTTCTTATTTCTACTTACTATTATTTAAATACAGATTTTA